>MU226347.1:1242723-1305567 GCA_018584345.1 Thuja plicata
TTAAAATTTCTATTTTTCATTGAATTTCTACTGAAATAGGTCCACAAACTAGAGATAATAGGATATTTTGTTATTTTAATAACTTTTTTATTTGAAATTTTCTCGCAAAAAAATTATATGACATCAAACTAGAGACAATTCTACACACTTTTAAAAAAACAAATTTAAAAATCATATGTTTTGGTCAAATTATGCTTGCCGTACACGAGAGATTTTAAAAACAACAATTATGCCTAATAAAAATTTAATAAAAAAAAATATATTCAACAAAAAAATACAAAAAAATATTGTCATCAATCTTAGTTGTGTTACATACCATATCCAAAAAGGATTAAGATAAATATTTTCATTTAGGTCAAATTTTGCTTGTCGTACACAGGCATAGTATGGTCCTAAAATAGTGACTTTTAAAATGTGGGTTTTTGTAATTACTATTGAACATGAAATTTTATCATCTGGGTATTAAAATAAATTAAATATTTGGAAAGTAGACTTTGAGTAATACAAATTCTATTACTGAATTTTTTTAAGATTCAATCTCTAAGTGCTTCAAATATTCATCTCAAACATGATGAATTTGAAAAAATAGGAAAAATAGTTCCAGTTTTTGGCCAAAAAGTGGACTTAACTTCTTGCTAGCACCCAAATATTTCATATTATTTGTTGATGATTACTCTAGAATGATGACTGTTATGTTTCTTAAAGAAAAATTTGATGCATTCCAGTTGTTTAAGTGGTACTTGGCAAAAGTTGAAAAGGAGACAGGTAAGAGTCTGAAATGTCTGAGATCTGACAAAGGAGGCGAGTTTATTTCTAATGAGTTTAACAAGTTTTACAATGACAGAGGGATAAAAAGATAGATGTCTGCACCTAGGACACCAACACAGAATGGTATAGCTAAAAGAAGAAATTGATCTATCATGGATTGTGCCAGAACACTAATGATGGAGAAGAATGTTGCATAGAAATATTGGAGAGAAGTTGTAAGTACAGCAGTCTATACCCTTAACAGAGTACAAGTCAAGAAAGGTACAAATGTTACACCTTATGAGCTATTGTATGGATATGCACCTAGTGTAAGCTATTTTAAAGATTTTGGAAGTAGATGTTTCATACTGAAGGATAACAGAAATGGGAAAATTGATGCTAAAGGCGAGGGAGGCATATTCCTTGGATATTCAACTAAAAGTAAAGCATACAAGTGTTTGAATTCTAACACTAACAAAATTGTGGAAAGTGAAAATGTTAGAATTGATGAATATGCAGAAATAAATGAAGCTGAAAGCATGACTGAGCCTGAGAGTTACAAATCATTCACCTATCCTGATGAGGAAGATTCTAATCAAACTGGGAATGAAGTTGTCGAGAAACAGTCTGAACCTGCTGAGTCACAAAACAAAATTGTTGGGAAACAAGAGGTGACTGCTGAGCTATCTAATGGAGATGTCGAGTCACAGTTTCAACCTGAATTAAACATGAATAATCAATCTGAAGCACAGAAACAACCTACTTTGGCAAAGTATGTTAGAAGGCACCATAGACCTAATCAAATCATAGGAGAAAAGGATTTTGCAGTCATGAAAAGAAGCGAATTGAGAGAAGATACCTGCTTATTATGTGATTTTGAGCCTAAAACAGTAAAAGATGCTTTAGACAATGAAGACTGGATTCAAGCCATGATCGAAGAAATTGAACAGATTGAAAAGAACAATACTTGGACACTTGTACCTAGGTCGAATGATAAAAATGTAATTGGTACTAAGTGGGTATTCAGAAACAAGTTGAATGATCATGGGGAGGTAACAAGGAATAAAGCTAGACTGGTATGCAAGGGTTATGCACAAGAGGAAGAAATTGACTATGGAGAAACATTTGCTCTAGTTGCAAGATTGGAAGGTGTAAGAACCTTACTTGCATATGCAGCCTACAAAGGATTTAAAGTCTATCAAATGGATGTGAAGTCAGCATTTCTAAATGGGATATTAGAAGAGGATGTATACATTGAACAAGCTGATGGATTTGTTGACCCAAGAAAAATAAATATGGTTTGCAAATTACACAAAGCACTTTATGGACTAAAGCAAGCACCCAGAGCATGGTATGAGAGATTGCACAATTATCTGATGATGATTGGATTTGCAAGAACAAATGACAACATCAATCTGTATTTGAAGACAGAGAAAATTAAAGGAACTTTATTAGCTAAAATTTTTGTTCATGACATTATATTTTGTGGACAAGATATGTTATGCCAAGCATTTGCAAAGGAGATGAAAACTGAATTTGAGATGTCTATGTTTGGTGAGATAAAAAAAAATGTTGGTTTACAAATATATCAAATGAAGAATGGTATCTATATTACTCAATCAAAATATATCAAAGAGATACTAAAATTTTTTGGAATGGAAGGTTCAAAACCAGTGAGTACACCCATGGCTACTGGACAGAAGTTAACCAAAAATGATGAGACAAAAGAAGTAAATCAAATACTGTACAGATCAATGATTGGAAAAATGTAATATGTTGTACACAGTAGACCTGATATTGCATTAGCTATTGAATTATTTCTATATTTTCTGTCAATCCGAAAGAAACTCATATAATGGCAGTAAAAAGGATTCTGAGATATTTGAAAGGAACAGATGAATATGGTCTATATTACATAAGGAATGAGAAATTTGAACTCAGAGTTTATACTGATTCTGATTGGGCTGGAAATGTAGATGACAGAAAAATCACCACAGGAGGAGCATTTATTTTGGGAAAAGATTAGTTTCATGGACAAGCAAGAAATAGAATTGCACCTCACAATCTATAGCTGAAGCTGAGTATGTGGCAGCAACAGTTAATTTCTCTAATATTGTGTGGTTAAAGATACTACTGAAAGGTATGAAAGAAGAGATCATAGAACCATTTGTCATATATTGTAATAACATGAGTGCCATTAATATTTCTAAGAACCCTGTGATGCAATCTAAGACAAAGCATATAGCCATCAAGTATCATTACTTGAGGGAGTTAGTTCAGAAGAAGGAAGTGAGACTGGAGTATGTGAACACTAAGGAACAGTTAGCTGACATATTTACAAAGGCACTACCCAAGGATGCTCATGAGTATCTGTGATGTAAATTAGGGGTGATTCTCCTAACTAAGGCTAATTAGTTCAGAATGGTACTGTTGCATCAAATATTATATTCAGAATATTTTTCACATTGATGCACAAACAATCACACTTTAGGATCCTGCCTAAAGTTGTGAAAGATAGACAAGGATAGAAAAAGAAAATCAGACATAAGCAAGATGACAGGAACAAAATGATACAGAGTTTAGAACAGAAGAATCTACATGATGAAGATGTCAATGTCTTTGGCATTGTTGTCAAAGAGGGAGAGTTTATTGTAAGAGGGGGAAATTTACTAAGGAAAAGTGATTGATGAACAAAAATAGAAAGACATCAGTGTAATCACAGACACAGAGGGAGAAAAGTTTTACAAGATGAGAATCAGAATGAAGCTAAATACATTAATGAATATTTGTTCATATCAAGGAACATAGACAAACTTTTTGGATTGTATGGTAACTATGGTTGAAAATTATTGTTTTATTATTTAGTGTTGCCATCAATGCTAAAGAGGGAGATTGTTGGAAAGATTGTTTGGAAAGATACAATGGAAATAATCATTGTTTTGTCATTGATGTCAAACCTTAACTGGTGAGACTATTGCTATCTATTTGAGTACCATATCTATTAATGTGAAGAAATGGATAACAAGAAGACCGAGGGAAATGGTTGAGTTATGGGTAAACACAAGGGTACTTGATCATTTGGCACATTGGCAAAGTGATATGTTGTTTATCTTTCACTGTTAGTTCACTGAGAAGTTGATGCTAAGAAAAGTGAAGTTGATGTTGAGCAATGCAAAGTTGATGCCGAGAGAAGCCAGTGATGGCCGAGCGCCAGTGAAATGTCAAGGAATATAGAGGCAACCAAGCGAAAGAAGACAGTGTTGGCCGAGAAACAATATTTTGATTATTGATGAAATTTGAGATCTCTGGCCGACTTAGTTGATTTTATTGGGATATGTAAAGTTAATTAAAGATCAAGTCACATTATTTAATGCATGGGTAACCGCAATTAATGCATGGATTCAAGATTTAATTAAAGACTACTTTGGAGAAGTAAATGGTAATGTAATGATGGAAAGATCTATTGGATCTGACCTAACCTAAGATCTACAATCTTGATTAAGCGGAAAAAGATTTATCTAACCTAGATAGACAGGTATATGATAACCTCAATGGGTTATTCATGGAAAAATCTTTGAATGCAGAGTATGCAAGAGGATTGCATGGTTAATTGACTGATTAGCAAGAACTAAGCAAAGAAGGCTGAGCAGAGAAGCAGACAGAGATTGCTTGACGAATTTCCAAGTAGATCTGGAGTTTGAGATGAGAAAGGAGGCCACTCAGTGAATTAGCATAAGAGCTAAATTATATCTGGATTGCAAAGTAAGTTGTATGAATCATATCAAACCTGCTAATTACTTTCTAACCATTGTATCAGTTAAAATCCTTTAAAAAGGTTGACCTAACAGTCATTTTATAAATCCTTTGAGCACGGTGACATTCAGATTGGAATGTTCTAAGTTCTCTAACAAGGCCACTCCTAATAGGGTGATTAAATCCTTTAACCAGGTCACATTTGACAGTGTGTTTTATAACCTTTAACAGTGTTGGATCCTAACAGAGCTCACTTCAGAAGAGTGAAAATTTTGGTAGCATGTTACTAGTGGTTTTTTCCATATTGGGTTTCCATGTTAAATCATGGTGTCAAAATGTGTGAATGTTTATGTTGTGTTTTACTGTTAGTTTCTGCAAGCTTGTTTCATTAGTATAGTAAACTACACACTTTTGTATTATTGTTGCCAAGCAAATCTGAATTGTTCAAATTGGTATAAAGTTTTAAATGGGCACATCTAGACCTGACGTTAACTGATTGACCACCCCCCCTCTTAGTTATTCTAAATTCATTCTAACAATAATAAATTTAGAATAACATGTGGAGAAACATAATAGAAACTTTAATGTTATTCAAAGTAATCATGCTTGAAAATCAACTTGTTGCAACGGTATCCAGGATAGTGTAAAAATTTTCTCAAATATTTTCATCACTTATAGAAACTTAACTGTAATAAACATAAAGATTAATAACATGCATACCACAACACAAATATTTACATGGGGAAAACCCTTTTGGGAGAAAAATGCCACACTCCAAAAGTGGGCCAATATATTACAGAGAAATCAAAAATAGATTACAATATACTTGTCGAGAAAGCTTCTTTCAAGAGTATCACGGACCATAGATCCAGACGTGTCTACAAAGCTATATGACTATATAGAAGATACATTATAAGAAACCATCATACGATATTGTTGACCTTAATAAGAACACACACAACTAAGAGGGGGGTGAATTGGTTGTGCCTCAATATTCTCAAACTTTAAACCAACTTATAAACTTTAATCTCATATCTGAATGATAAACATGAAAGCAAGACGATAACGCATTAAACCAACATATAACACATGATTTTTGATGTGGAAACCCTATTAAGGGAAAAAACATGGGGGAGATGGAACCCACAAGATGAATGTACTCTATTAAAAGCACTATACCCTCTTAGGAGTATTAAAAAGGGGAATGAAGATGCATTTAGACATACTACCTAGAGCTCACTACTCAAATACAAAAAGGTTTCTATCTAAAGGAAATCTCACTATCTTAAAACAATCTATGATTACAAATCATAAAGGACATACTGTTCAAACTCACAAATTGACAAACAATATCTCTGATATGCCAAAATAGTTCCAATGAAGTGAAACAATCTCTTCCTCAATTGCAGATTCCACTCATCACTCTTTTCTTCAACTTCTCAAATTCACACACTCTCTCACTATACTTTTTATATTATAAATGATTACATATATATACATTACATCAATTTATTCCAACTAGGTCACCCAGGGAACTACAAAATATTAATTCATTACATCTCAATACTCAATAAGATTAAGAGGTAATAAATCATATAATATTAAGAGGCAATAAATATTATACTTAAAGGATGATTTAAAGAGAAGAAATGAGAGATAGAGACAACAAAGGAAAAAGAGTCAGAGTACAGAGAAGGTTGTTAATAAAGAACATAAATCAGAGAAGAGAGCACCGAGCTGATATCTTGCTACAATAGAGAAAATCTAAGCAGTGTCACAGATTTTAATTGAGGTAACACAGGTATTTCAGAGGACATAGATTTTGGTCAACATTTGTAATTGATGCAATTATACCAGACATTTATAGGTTGTTAATACTATTATATTAAGAGCTAGAAATCCCAATACTGGGTAGATCTTAACTGATCTAATTTATGTAAAACCTTTAACATGGTACATATCTAAGTGTAGATATTGTAAAATCCTCCAACCAGGTAGACCTAAAAAGTCTTTGTATACTCTTAACCGGGTAAGCTATCAAAATGGCTAAAATATGTAAGCTCTAACCGAGCACCCTTTATACTACAGTTAGTGAAGGTTGTGGGTGTCATCCCCACTGTAGTTTTGTCCTCTAACCAAGGATTTCTGCATAAACAAAATCATGGAGTTATGATTTCATTTACTTGAATGGTTGCATGCTATATTTTACATTTTATTTCAAGTTATTGAATTCGGTAAATAGCAGCAGCAACATATAGTTTAAGTTATAAATGGTTTTTGTGGTACTGATTCACCCCTCCCCTCTCAGTCCCAAATTTCCATAAGTCATTCCAACAAGACATACTAAAGTTGAAAGAAAAAATGGACAAACTAAGAAGTGAAAAGAAACAAGCTCAAGTACTAGAGTCAGGTCGAGATATTGTATTAGATTTTGTTCCTAAAGTTGTATATGATCCAAATGTTCCAATAATTGAACAAATGGATACTTTGGTTAGTGTTATCACTGAACAAGTCACAAGCTTGGAGGAAGCTGCTATGAATATGGCCAAGTTGAATTATGAGAAAAAAGAGGATTGAGAAGCTGATCAAAACCATTGCATCCAACAAAGGAAAACTTACAGTTCAAGTAAATCAGGTAAAGGAAATGTTGAAGGAAGTTGGACATTTTTTAGCCAAAGTTTCTGAATTTTCATTGGTTATACAAGATTTGGAGATGAAGCGGGATGAAGATCAATAAGAGATTAAATCTTTAATTTCTTGTTTTGATCCGCTTTCACATTCAACAACAACTTACGGATCACAAGTGAAGGCAATAAGTCACAAGCTGAAAACATTGCAAGGAAAAAAAGACAAGAGGATCACTACATTGCTGGATTTGCAGACCTATCTAATTCCAATAATTGATGTTATGCAATAGAGTATTAAAGATATAGAGGTAACACTTGGGTTACCTGATATGAGCAATCTTGAAGCTATGGAGGAGTTAGCTTATATTCTTCATGGACAGATTCAAACCATAATAATTTTATAGAAATTATGGGAGAGTTCAGGTTGGATACAACCAAAGAAAATTTTAGAGAGGGTTTTGAGCAGCTGTGATCAGTAAGCTTTCATTTTTTAAGTTCATTTTTGTACCTTTATCATTATTGTCAAAGGGGAGTGATCGGTATGATGAAAATATAGTTGAGGGAGTGATTCATATAAGTGTATAGCATATGGTTATTTCTCTATATATGTTTTTGGTAATCGGTGAGAAGAATTTTTGAAGAGAGACAATTTTCATTGTCTTGTCATAAATGTCAAAGGGGGAGATTGTTGGAATTATGATGGATTTTGGAGTTGAAATGAAGAGTTTGATTTTTTCATTTATGGAAGATTTATAACTCTATTGGATTTGGTGAATAGGTTGATGATACCGATTGATCGGATGAATAGGTGAAGCAATTTTTGCTAAGTGTTCTAACCAGTTAACAAGAAGACAGTAACATAAGTGTTTTGAGTAGAAATCAAGTTTTCTATCACATTGGGAGATGTGCTCATTACAAGAGCTATATTTTGGTTAGACAAGTTTGGATGTACGATCGCAATAGTTAACTCAACATTTTGTGAAAGTTGATATTTTGGTTTTGTGTTCTATATGAACTGATTGAGTTATTGATGGGTTCCTATTGATCAGATGGTCAAGGCACTTAAGAAATTGTCTATGTTTTTTAATAAATGTTTGTATTACATTTTGAGGCAATATGTTAGGTTTTATTGGAATGGATTTTTGTGAGTTAGGTCAAAGTTATGGGCCGACTTGTGGATTTTTTTAAAAATTTTAACTGACATAAGAACAACTATATAAAGGCAAGATAAATCATGTGATTTAGGATTGTTGATTGTGTTATTGATTATTGTGATTAGAGACAGAGGTAGAGTATTTCATCAAGAGTTCAGAGATTGAATTGGATCTTACAGGAAAGCAGTGCCATTTTCAGATCAGTGATTTGAGTTCATTGCTCAAGGCTAACTCTAATAGGTGAGCAGGATAAATCCCTTAGCATGGTGGACATTAATAGGTCTCTTGTATAAATCCTTTAACAGGGTGACTTCTGAGAAGGATTTCTAAATCCTCTACTAAGGTAGATCCTAACAGGTCTCATTGTACGTCTAACAAGGTACAAGTACCTTTTAACCGAGTGAGCCCCTAACAGGGTATTGTAAGCTCCTAACAGGGAAACTCTTTTACTATAGTGAAGACATTTGTGGGTGTCACCCCCACTATGGTTTTCTCCCTCTTACAAGGGTTTCCATGATAAAAATAGTGGTGTTATGAGTTATTCTTTGTGGATGTTTGAATTGTTTTAACTTCTACTGCATAGTTACTCTTGCATGTTTCATTGCTTATAGGTTGGTTAAAAGCATTATCAAATTATTACTTGAATTAACACAGTTACTATTTACACTGATTCACCCCCCCCCCCTCTCTCAGTTCTACTATATACTAAAAATTTTACCTATATTTTGTTAGGAATAAGGTGTCTCAACCTTGTATATTTCCTTACATTTGATATTTGCCAAATGTTGGCACTTTTGACAATGTGTAAGGTAATCATGACTGAAACGGTTATGACAGATTCCTATGACGGTCATTAATATTTGTAAGAGATAATTGTGGAAGATTCGATGATGGGTGAAGACATGCAAGACATGTGGCAACTAATCGTGTTGAGTACCACCTTGAAAAAAAAATTTGGGTTCCTATTTTCTCAGAGAATGGTAAAACCCTAATACGGTTGTCTTTAGAAGTTGCCCTAAAAAGGGAAGCGCATGATATAAGCATTTTTTAGGGTTGCAAATCTAAGTGAGAAGTTAGTGTATTGTTGGAACATTTTTATGTTTCCAAATTTGTCTTTAAGTGTTGATTATCTTCATAAATAACTTACATTGCAAGTGTATTGTAAATAGTGACAGTTTTGATTAATACATTGTGCAGGTTTTGGAGTGCTGGGGTTTTTTACCGAAAGGTTTTCCCTACGGTAAATCATTGTGTCATTCTCATTTTTCTATGTATGCATGTTATTTTATTATCATTCTATTGTTGATAAGGGTTAAATCTAAATTTTCACGATCCTCTTCTCAGGAGTTTAGCATAGGGAACTATTTTCCGCATACTTAGTTTCCTTTCAATTGGTATCAGAGCCTGGCCAGTTTTGGTTCTATTTGTTAGGGTACGGGTTTTTTGAGCTAATCTCCATTTCAGTGGGAGTATTGTTGCAAAGTATTTATAACCTTATTGGAGGAAGATATGGCAGGTTCTTCATACAATAGAATGGAGGTGGAAAAGTTCAATGGCACAAACTTTGAGTTGTGGAAACTTAAGATGGAAGACATGCTCCTAGACCGTGATGTATGAGAGGTGGTTGATAATGATATCAAACTAGTAAACATGCCTCAAGAAGATTGGTATCTCAAGGATTAGAAAGCTAAGGGTCTCATTAGACCCTGTCTAGCAGATTATGTTCTCCTAAATATTCTTGATGAGATGACCGCAAACAAATTGTGGACATGGCTTGGGTCTATGTATCAAGCCAAGTCCTTGGTGAATAGATTTTTCCTAAGAAAGAAGTTGTATTCTCTGAGAATGGAGGAAGGAGTATACTTTGCAGATCACCTGAACGGGTTTAACATGCTGATTGTATAGTTGACATCATTCGGTGTCAAGTTGGAGGAAGAGGATCAATATATAACCCTGCTATGTTCCTTGCTAGATTCATGGGACCATCTTGTGATGGCCCTTGGGAGTACTATTGTCACTTTCCAAATGGATGATGTGGTTTCTTCGCTACTATCTGAGGAGATGAGAAGAAAGACCTCTGATTCAACCAAGGAAACCCTTGTTGTTCGTGGTAGATCAAAAGACAGAGGAAAGAAAAATGACAATAAGTCTAAAAAGGGTAGATCCAAATCCCATGGGAAATCTAAGACTCCTGGAAAGGCTAAGATAACATGTTGGAACTGTGGTAAGACTGGGCACTTCCATAAGGACTGGAAAGAGCCAAAGAAGAAGAAGGAAAGCCCAGATTCAGATTCTAAAAAATCTCAAGAAGATGATGATGCTTTTGTCACAGCCCTGGGCACTCATGCATCTGATGATGTGTGGCTGATTGACTCTGATGCTTCTTTTCACATGACCTCTCATCAAAGTTGGTTCTCAAAGTATGAGGAGTTCATTGGTGGAAAGGTGTACTTGGGTGATGATTCTCACCTAGAGATAGTTGGACGAGGAAGAGTCACTATCAGATTCCCTGATGGATGAGTAAAGGGGATCAACGAGGTAATGCACATCCCAGGTATGGCATGAAACCTGTTATCTATAAGTATGCTGAATGATGCAGGTGTGCAAGTTGTTTTTTCGAAGGAAGGATGCAAGATGATTTGAGGATCTATGGTGCTTGCAAAAGGTACTAGGAGAGGTACCCTGTTTCAGCTGGATGCTTGCACTTCACAGTGCAATAGTTCTTTTGTCTCAAGGAAGAGAGTAGCAGTTGCTTCATCTCCACCATCTAAACTAGCAGTGAAGAAGTCTATGGTAATGGGTTCCGATGGTAGTGCAGAAAGTGTACCTAAGGGTGCTAACAATTTGGAAGGCAAACTTCCAACAGAAAAGACAATGTTGTGGCATATGAGATTTGGCCACATTGGTGAGAAGGGTCTCAGAACCTTGAAAATTAAAAACCTTGATGAGGGGATAAATTATTGTAATCTCAAGTTCAACTTCTACGAACACTGTGTTTATGGTAAGCAAAATCGTGTTTAGTTTTACTCCAGTTCTCACAAGTCTTCTAGTATTTTGGATCTTATCTATTCGAATGTGTTTGGTCCTGTTAAAGTTCCTTCACTCTCCAAATCTATATATTTTTTATCTTTTATAGATGATTACAGTAGAAGGACATGGATTTATTTCCTTAAAAGCAAGACACATGTTTTTAGTCATTTCAAGGAATTTAAAGCTCTCATAGAGAATCAAACTGGTAAATGAATTAAGTGTGTGAGAACTGACAATGGTGGTGAGTTTTGTTCAGTAGAGTTTGAACAGTTCTATAAATAATGAGGGATCGAGAGGCATAAGACAACTCCTTATACCCCATAGAAAAATGGAGTTGCAGAAAGAATGAACATGACATTGATGGAGAAGGCTAGGAGTATGCTTAGTGGAGCTAGCCTCGAACAAAGGTTTTGGGCTGAAGTTGTGGACACTGCTTTCTATCTGGTTAACGGATCTCCTACATCAGCTCTTTTTGGTAAGACACCCATGGAGGTGTGGTCTTGTAAGAAGCCTTCAGTTAGACATCTTCGCATTTTTGGTTGTGAAGCTTATGCACATGTGCCTAAGGAGCGAAGATCTAAGTTGGAAAACAAGGCTGTAAAATGTATCTTCATCGGCTACAGTGTTGGTGTAAAAGGATACAAGCTTTGGGATCTTGTGATTGGTAAGGTGTTGTATAGAAGAAATGTTATTTTTAGAGACCTAACACCATCTACTATTGTGCTACAGCCAGATGAAAAAGAAATGAAAGAAGATGTTGTTCAGTTGCCTCCTACCCCTGAGAAGACTGAATAGAGACACCGTGATGGATCTGATGATGAGGAGAGCTCTAGCAGCTCTGAAAATTTAGAAGAAGAGGTAGAACAACCTCAACCTCAGCCCTTGAGGAGATCCATGAGAGAAAGAAAGAAACCAGAGAGGTTTGGAATTTTTATGTTAGATTCCAGTTGTGCTTATGCGTTGATTACAAACATTGATGAGCCTAGATCTGTGAAAGAGGCTATAGGTATGGAAGATGTAGGTTCCTGGATTGAGGCCATGGATGATGAGATGGCTTCATTGGAGAAGAAAAAAACTTGGGACCTAGTACCTTTTCCTAAAGGACAGAAACCTGTTGGAAGCAAATGGGTGTTTAAGAAGAAATTTTGTGTTGATGGCAGTGTTGAGAGGTACAAGGCCAGATTGGTTGCAAAGGGGTATTCACAGGTGGAGGGAATTGATTATGGTGAAATATTCTCTCCTGTTGCAAAGTTTACATCCATTAGATTTTTTTTATCTCTAGCAGCATCGTATGATTTAGAGGTAGAACAGATGGATGTGAAGACAACTTTCCTTCATGGTGATTTGGAGGAAGAGATCTATATGTCACAGCCTGAGCACTATATTCAAAAAGGTAAAGAGTCTTTGGTTTGTAGATTAAAGAAGTCTCAGTATGGTTTGAAACAATCTACTAGGATGTGGTACCTTAAATTTGATGCCTTTGTGTTGTCGATTTGTTTTCTGAGATAAAAATCAGATCATTGTGTTTATTTCAAAGTTGACAATGATCGCCTTCTTATTATTGCATTATATGTTGATGATATGTTGTTGATTGGGAAGGGTATGGGCATGGTTTCTGATTTGAAGTCTCAGTTGTCAACACAATTTGAGATGAAAGATCTAGGGCCAGCTAGGTATATTTTGGGAATGGAAATCAATAGAGATATCTAACCAAAAACTTTGGTTGAGTCAAAGTAAGTATGTGAAGTCTGTTTTGGACATGTTTAGCATGGCAGATTGCAGACCATTGTGTGTTCCTATTTCTATGGGAACAAAGTTATCTGTGGATGATTATCCAAAATCTCCTAGTGAGGTGGAGGACATGGGAAAATTACCTTATGTGAGTGCAATTGGAATCCTTATGTATGCTATGGTTTTTACTAGACCAGACATTACCCAAGTAGTATGAGTCCTGAGTCCATTTATGGATAAACCTGGATGGGTACATTGGGATGCAGTTAAGAGAGTGTTTAGATATCTAAAGGGTACATCAAAGTATTCCATATGCTATCATGGAAAATATTCTAGAGCTTTTCATTTAGTTTGTATTCGTGGGTTTATGGATTCAGATTGGGCAGGTGACATTGACAGCAGGAGATCCACCAGTGCCTATGTGTTCACTATGTTTGGTGGTGCCATCAGTTGGATGAGTAAGCGACAACCTATGGTCGCTTTGTCCATGATAGAAGTAGAGTACATGGAAGCTACTCATGCTTGTAAGGAAGCCTTTTGGCTTAAGAGACTATGTTCGGATGTTGGTGTTGATGCAGGACATATTACAATTTGTTGCGACAGTCAGAGTGCTATTTGCCTTGCAAAGAATCCCACTTTTCATGCACGAACCAAGCACATTGATGTGTGGTTTCACTTTGTGAGAGATATGGTAGAGGATGGAAAGGTAAGTTTGGAGAAGGTAGATACAGTAAAGAATGTTGCAGATGCATTGACAAAACCTGTGGGCACAGAGAAGTTCAGATGGTGTTCGGAGTCTATGGGCCTCTTGGCCTATAGAAATTAAATAATGTTATTTCATTTGGCTCTTACATGGTGTTCAAAAATTGGGAGAATGTTAGGAATAAGGTGTCTCAACCTTGTATATTTCCTTACATTTGATATTTTCCAAATGTCGGCACTTTAGACAATGTGTAAGGTAATCATGACTGAAACGGTTATGATGGATTCCTATGACGGTCATTAATATTTGTAAGAGATAATTGTGGAAGACTCAATGATGGGTGAAGACATGCAAGACATGTGGCAACTGATCATGTTGAGTACTGTACACTCTTCTTGAAGAATGGTAAAACCCTAATACGGTTGTCTTTGGAAGTTGCCCTAAAAAGGGAAGTGCATGATATAAGCATTTTTTAGGGTTGCAAATCTAAGTGAGAAGTTAGTGTATTGTTGGAATTTTTTTATGCTGCTGAATTTGTCTTTAAGGGTTGATTATCTCCTGAAAGAAATTGCATTGCAAGTGTATTGTAAACAGTGCCAGTTTTGATTAATACATTGTGCAGGTTTCTAAGTGCTGGGGTTTTTTACCGAAAGGTTTTCCCCAGGGTAAATCATTGTTTCATTCTCATTTTTCTATGTATTCATGTTATTGTATTATCATTTTGTATTTGATAAGGGTTAAATCTAAATTTTCACGATCCTCTTCTTGGGAGTTTAGCGTAGGGAACTATTTTCTGCACACTTAGTTTCCTTTCATATTTAACATTGCAAATCTCTACCAATTTTAGGGAGCTCATGATGATTACACAGAACCATTATCATAGAAGAAACTACCACAAATACATTACCATATAGAAGAAACTACCACAAATACTACTAGAATAGATTGTAAAAATCTTGGATATCCATACAAGATACAACACTCAAAATAAGAATTACAAGGAATATATGGCCAAGTTGAAGAATAAACTAGTTGAAGATGCAAAACGGGTCTTAGAGAATGAGATGAAATAGTTTTGGGTGCATGATTCAATGTGTGAGGCACACTTTTCAAATAACCTTGGGGGTTTGAGACAAGAGTGTCACAAAAAAACTTAGACCAAATCTAATACCCAAATCATACAACACCTTTTAGAGCCTTGCAAATATGGCAGAGCTTTTCATGAGAATGATATGGGTTAGAGAAACATCTAGAGTGTTCTACACCTATGCACACCTATATTTAGACCCTCTTCAAGTCCATGTAACTTTTACACATGCTACATCAACTATAGGATGTGGGAGGCTGACACGAATCACTTCCAGTGACAAGGTCTAACATTTAAACACATGAAGACACCTAAGAGATCATCAATGATAATTTGGATTAGTTAGGGAAAGTATATCTAGAAGAATTCTATTAATTAATTCAATGTAATAATCTCATGGCAGCTTTTATGTCTGCATGTGGGGTCAATGGGCTAAATGTGAGGGGAATGTGAAGGCCTACATGCATGTTAGCATTCTATTTTCATTTGTCAAAGTTCCTTTTATTTTTTATAATTTGAGCTACGACTTTGGACAGTCAATCTGAGACCCTATAACCTTGATTGTGTCACCATGAAGTTAGTTGTGATGAACTATAACTGATTGAATGTTTGAAGATGATAAGTTGATGATCACCGAGCTGCATGAAGTAAATTATGCAAGACATTAAATCAGTTAATGTGTTGTATTTTCATTGATGTCAACTTAATATGTTGTGATTTCTCATACACATATTGTCACAACACTTGAAGATCTAAAGAGATAAATTTTATGTTATCGGTAAACATAAAAAGCTAGTGTACACCAAGTGACAGTAAACACCGATAGACAGTGCACACTGACGGAAAGAGAACCCCAAGCAGTCACAGTGTATACCGAACACCACAACACCAAGCATAACTAAAGTGGTCACCAAGTAGAATTGAATTTGATACCCAAGGAAAACTGGAGTCAATGACCAAGAAAAATAAGTGTTGATGACCGCAATCAACTTGAGTTAGAAAATGAAAAAACACTTAGCTAGTAGGAGCTATATTTAGAGTTAACTAGTTGATTGATTTATTTTCATCAACCAGTTGAATTAAGGATAAGAAGAAGATTTAAAGCTAGTTTTTCCCAGTTGTCTAGGAGAAATCTACAGAATAAAACTAAATAAAAGCTTTAAATATTAAAGCAATGCATGGCAAGATTTATATATCAAGAAGCAATCTACGTTAAGAACAAGAAAGACAAGGAGATTGAATGGTGAAATCATGTCTATATAAAGAGACAAGTAATTCATTATAAAGAGAGGAATGCTGAATATAATTTTGGTGAAGATAGAAGTCTTCATGCAGATTTGATCATACAAGCTGAAGAATAAAGCCAGGGAAATTCTGCAAACACTAAGCAACATAAGCAAGAGCATTCACCGAGCAGAAAAGAAGAAAGAAGGGGAGAAAAGAAACTGAAGAGAACATTGATCAAAGGTATTATGGACTAATGATAGATCTGAAAATCTGCAAGATAAAGTTGTATTGTTGAACAGATCATTTACTATTTCAGTTTAACCATTGATTCAAAAAATCTCTTAATCGAGTGGGATTTAACCATCCTTATTGTATTGAGATACTCATGAGTATCAAAATGTTTTCATTTTGACAGCATAGTGAATGCTAGGTCAAATCATAAACAACTAGTTTTAAATCCTCTAACAAGGTCTCACTTAACTGTGTGTTTGTAATCTTTAACAAGGTTGGCTCTTCACTGAGCTCACTTTAGAAGAGTGAAAATTTTGGGTTACTGGTCCCAAGTGGTTTTTCTATTAACAAGGTTTCCACATTAAAAATCCATGTGTCAAATGTGTATATGGTTTATTGCTTTAATGTTTTTCTTTACACATTACTAAAAAAGGATTGGTCGGTAAACACTAAGTTCAATTACTGCTATTCGATAAAGGCTAGAAAAAGATAAACAATATATTCACCGAGCAATATATATTGGTTAAAATTACATAAGGCATACATCTTGTAGGACTGAAAAATAACTAGAGGATATTATATTTGTGGTATAATTTTTGGTTGGGATTATTGGATTAATGTTTTAGGCCACTGATTCACCCCCCCTCAGCTATTCTAACAATTGGTATCAGAGGTAGTGTGATTGGAAGAGAGTTTGAATACTCAAGCTAAAGATCATAAGATGAGAAAAAGAGATGTGCCTAAGTTGAACAATGACAACTTTGCATCATGGAAAAGCATGATAAGACTTTATATATCAAAGTATTGGAAATGATGTCACACAATAATTGGATACTGAATAGGCTACACCGACAGGACCTCTGACTGTTGATCAATTGAGAGACAAACATGAACACAACTCTATGATGATAAAATTGCTTCTTCACTATCTAATGCTGAATTTGAAGATGTCAAATCATGCACCACTACAAAGCAAATGTGGGACAAAATCAAGCTAGTACACATAGGAGATACAAATGTGCTGAGAGCTAAAGCTGAAAGCCTAAGAGGAAAGTTTGATGACCTAAGAATAAAATAAGGAGAGAACATCACTGAGTATAGTAGAAGAATCAAATGATTTTTTAATGTTATCCGAGGAGTAGGAGGTGCACTTGGTGAAGAAATAGTGGTAAGTAAAATTCTGAGAACCTTACTACCTATTTATACAATTAGAGTATTTTCAATTCAAGAAATGAGAGAAATAAAAAATAACAATGTTACTCTAGATAGTTTGATTAGTAGACTTATTTCGTTTGAGATGAATAACTTTGACAACAGTGTCTTACCAACTATTGAGTGTGCATTCAAATCTTCTCTGAAAATAAGTAAATCAAGTCATAAACACACTATGAGAAATGATAGTGATTCAAGTGATATTGATGAACAATAACCTGATGAAATTGAAGCAATAATGGCTACAAGATTGCAAAGAGGTAAAGGAAAATACAAAGGTAAATTATCATTGGTATGTTTTAATTGCAAATAAATTGGACACTTTTCTGCTAGATGCCCTAACAAGAGAAAAGATGAAAGAAACAATGATAGATCTTATGAAAATAAGTTTGACAGAAGTGATGACCAAGACTACAGAAGCAACTGACACTCAGACAGAAGAGATAACCAATACAACAAGGGCAAAGGCAAGAAGGATTGTTACCTAGTTGAGAAAAAAGCTGACAATACTGACACTGAATTTGATGAAGATGTTGAGGTAGTATTTGTTTTTATGAAGGATGATTCAGATGAAGAAGAAAGGTATGTTGAAACTGCACTCATATCTAAAGTTAGCAAAAATGATGTCTAGATTATTGATAGTGTTTTTACTCACCACATGACCAGAAATTAAGAAAAGTTTAAAAATTTTGAATATTATAATGGTGGATCAGTTAGGATGGGTAATGAATCACCTTGTCCAGTTGAAGGAAAAGGAACCATCATGTTGAATAATCTGATCAAATGTGAAAATGCATATTGGGTGAAAGGAATTAACTATAATATATTGAGTATTTCACAGCTAAATAAAATAGGACACCAAGTTGCATTTGAGAACAAAAAGGCAAAGATCTATAATGAAACATGAAGTTTGATCAGTACTGGTGAACAAACAAAAGGTAACATATTCTATCTTGATGATATTAAGATGACTTGTTTATTGGCTAGAAATGAGGACATTTGGTTATGGCATAAAACTTTATGTCATGTGAATTTTGACAACATGGTTAGGATAAGAAAGAAAAGAAAAGTAAGAGGCTTATCGAGCATGTCAAATCTCGACCATGTCATGTGCAAGAATTGTCAAAAACAAAAAATGACAAATTCTAGTTTCAAGAGAAAAACCTACACATTTAATGCTATTCTAGAGTTAGTCCATATTGACTTATGTGGACCAATGAGAACAAAAAGCTATTATGGTGATAGATACTTCATTCTATTTGTTGATGACTATTCTAGGATGATGATTGTCATGTTTTTAAAACAAAAGTATAGAAAGCATTTAAGATGTTCAAATGATATAAAACTATAGTTAAAAAGAAAAGTGGAAAAGAACTGAAATGTTTAAGGTCAGATAGAGGAGGAGAATTTATTTTTGATGAATTCACTAAATTTTTTAATGAGGATGGAATTACAAGACAAGCATTGTTGAGAGAATGAATAGATCAATTGTTGATTGTTCCAGAACACTAATGATTGAGAAAGGCATCACACAAACATTCTGAAGAGAAGTTGTAAGTATTGTTGTCTATACACTGAACTGAGTTCAACTGAAGAAAGACACCAATAAGACACCTTATGAGCTATGGTATGGATACACACCAAATGTGAGTTACTTTAGAATTTTTGTAAGTCAATGTTACATATTGAAAGATCATAGAAATGGGAAACTTGACTCTAAAAGTGATGAAGGAATATTTCTAGGGTATTCTACCAAAAGCAAAGCTTATAAATGTCTTAACAAATCTTCTAACAAAATCATTGAAACTGCAAATGTTAAAGTGGATGAATTTGCTAAGATAAATGATGAGGAAAGCATAAAGGAACCATAATATTACAACCAATTTTTCTACAGTGAAGAACCTGACACCTTTCCTGGGCAACAGTGCAATGCAACCGAGCAACAGGCTGCACATACCGAGAATCAGGAAAATGCTCATAATGCTGAACCGAGCGATGATGAAGATCAAAATGAAGGTCAAAATGATGATCAAAATGATGATCAAAATGATGAACAAAGATCTGAACCTGTACTTGCTAAATGGGTGATCCCACAATAGTGGGTTATACTTTTTTTCCTAAATAGACATTGAAGTCTACATTTTGAAAAAAAATTTCAGATTCGGATGCATATTTTCGTTAAACTATTTGAAATCAGAAGATGAAGTAAACTAGATTTTTATAGGATGTTTTGTCTAGATTCTAATTATATTTTTTTCTTTTTTTTTTTGAATTGATTTGAATTGTCTTTTTTTCTCCCACGAAAACTGCTATGTTGCTGAAAACGTCATTCTCAAGAAGTTACATTGACTTCATAGAGCATAATTTTTTTTCTAAAATAGATATTGATTTGCTTCTTTCGAATTTGGTTTTGCAACATCCATATGGAGGGAATGCAATTGTTTTTATGACATTATCATTATTATTACATATTTTATGAACATTTGAAGTAGAGTAAACCGTAATTTTGATATACCTTGACTGTATAGCTTATAACTTGTGTATTTATCGAAATTCAATTTTTTTTTTTATAGAAAGTAGACTCAAAGCTGGAGGGCACTCTTATTTTTCAATTTTTTTCTCTATTCTACTATTTTTCAATGAACATCAAAATTGGAGGTTTATATTTGATAAAAACCTACATTTGATGCACGTAAAAAAACATAGACCTAATTAATTCAAAAATTGTCAAATCTATATTCATTAGAAAGCTCATTCAGAGTACTTGTGAGATGCAAAAGGAAATCTCTTTATTCTTCTATTTGAGCCCTGCACTTGAGCCCTAAAGCCATGAAAAATTCAGATTTGTGTCAACCTTTTCAAATGGCCTCTAATCAAAGACTTTCGATAGAAAGTAGTTTTGATCGAAACTAATTGGTTTCGATCGAAACTAATTTCTATCAAAAGTATTTGACTGAAATTGTTCCTAATCAAGGAATTTTGATAGAAAGTACTTTCTAGATCAAAATTCCCTACTTTCTATCAAAATTCCCTACTTTCTATCAAAAGTCCTTTCTAAATCTACATGCTTTGCAAATTTCGTGAGGAATCGCTTCCTCCAAAAAAGTGTAACCCACTATTGTGGGTTCACCCAAATATGTTAGAAAACACCATCTGTAGGACCAAATCATTAGAGACAAAAGAGCTGGAATGAGAACAAGAAGTAAATCACGGAACACTAGATGTTTGATTTGTGATTTTGAGCCTACATCTGTTAATACTGCACTTGAGAATTAAGAATGTGTTAGTGTAATGAATGAAGAGATTGAGCTGATTAAGAAGAAAAAAACATGGAAATTAGTACCTAGACTGAATGACAAAAATGTCATCGGTACCAAATGGATAGTCAGAAACAAACTGAATGAGAATGGAGAAGTCAAAAGGAACAAAGAAAGACTGGTATGCAAAGGGTATGCACAAGAAGAAGTTATTGACTATGGAGAAACCTTTGCACCCGTTTCTAGACTAGAAGGAGTAAGAATTCTACTTGTTGATGTTGCTTTCAAAGGATTCAAAGTATATCAAATGGATGTTAAATCTGCATTTCTGAATGGAATACTGGAAGAGGAGGTATACATTGAACAACCTGAATGGTTTGTTGATCCTAACAAGAGGAACATAGTTTGTAGACTACCAAAAGCCTTGTATGGATTGAAAAAAGCACTAAGAGCATGGTATGAAAGACTTCACTCTTATCGAGCATTAGTATTGGATTTGTAAGAACAAGTGATAATAGTAATCTGTATTTGAAAGGAGATACTTATGATAAAATTCTGATTGCTGAGATATTTTTTGATGATATCACATTTAGAGGTAATGATATGTTCTAGAAATCATTTGCTGATGAAATGAGAAGAGAATTTGAGATGTTAATGTTTGGAGAGATCAAATTTTTTCTTGGTCTATAGATTCTACAATAGGATGAAGGCATCTACATCACACAATCCCAATATATCAAGGAAGTTCTGAAGATATTCAAAATGGAGGACTCAAAACTAGTTGGAACACCTATGGCAACTGGATGCAAATTGACAAAGGAAGACAAGACTACCAAGGTAAATCAAAACTTATACAGATCTATGATTGGAAAACTAATGTATGTTGTACACACTAGACCAGATATAGCACATGCAGTTGGTATAGTTGCAAGATTCTCTGCTAATCCCAAGGAATCACACATGACTATTGCTAAAAGAATTCTGAGATATCTAAAGAATACCGAAGACTATGGTTTGCGGTATAATAAAGAAGGTAAATTTGAGCTACAAGTTTATATCGGTGTTGATTGGGCTGGAAACATAGATGATAGAAAGAGTACAACATGAGGAGCAGTCTTTATGGGTGACAAACTTGTCACGTGGATAAGTAAAAAGTGAGGATGCATATCTCAATCAACTGTAGAAGCAGAATATGTGGTTGTTGCTACAAATTTATCTAACATTGCATGGATCAAGCAATTGCTGAAAGGTATGAATATGGAAATTCATGAACCAGTAATTATCTATTGTGATAATACAAGTGCTATCAACATTTCAAAGAACCCTGTGATGCATGCTAAGACAAAGCACATTGCTATTAAGTATCACTACTTGAGGGAATAACTACAAGAAAAAGATGTGATACTAAAATATGTACAATCTAAAGAACAATTAGCAGACATATTCACAAAGCCATTGCCAAAAGATACATTCGAGTACCTGAGGAAAAGACTAGGGGTTCGACCCTTATCTACTATTCACTAAGCTGACTAGAAGGTTGCATCAGCCTATACATTATCAAAAGATCAATCATGTTGATGCAAGCAAAGAGATGGACTGAAATGACACATCAGTACAAGAAGGTGCTTATCTGAACCGCACACCAGAGCTGTATTACTAATGGAAAGGAGATTTAATGATATATTTTCATTTGGCATTGATGTCAAAGGGAGAGAGATATCCAATAATGAAATATCTATTAGGGAGAGAAGTGAAATATCTATCAGGGAAAAGAACATTAGTTAGGAAAAGATCCAGAGAATGAAGTTTCTACAAAGGGATAGAAAAAGATCCAATGATGATGAAGAGAAAGATTCAAAAAGATAACCATCCATCCACGGGAGAGAATTGGAGAAAAGTTAACACTCCTTATCTATCCAGAAAAGGGAGAAGAGATTCTACAACAAAGGAAGAGACAAAAGTAGAAGACAGAATTGCTACACCTATCCATTGAAGGGAATGAAGAAAGCACTCTACAAGAATCAAATCTAAGCTAGAAGAGCTTACCGAGATTCAGATATTTGAATTGGTTATAGAACAATAAGTTTGGTATGTTATGGCATGTTTTACATTACATATTTCATATTGTGTTGATAGTATGTTTCCATCAATGCCAAAGGTCCAGAGGGTGGTGAACTATAACTAACTGAATGTTTGAAGATGATAAGTTGATGATCACCAAGCTGCACAAAGTAAATGCAAGACATTAAATTAGTTAATGTATTGTAATTTCATTGATGTCAACTTAATATGTTATGATTTCTCATACACATATTGTCACAACACTTGAAGATCTAAAGAGATAAAATTTATGTTATTGGTAAACAGAAAATCCAGTGTACACCGAGTGATGGTAAACACTGACGGACACTGTACACCGAAGGATAGAGAACCCTGAGCAGTCACATTGTATACCAAGCACCGCAACACCAAGCATAAGTGAAGTGGTCACCGAGTAGAATTGAAGTTGATTCCTGAGGACAACTGGATTCAATGACCAAGCAAACTAAGAGTTGATGACCGATATCAACTGGAGTTAGAAAATGACAAAACACTTAGCTGGCAGGAGCTATATTTAGAATTAACTGATTTATTTATTTATTTTCATCAACCAATTGAACTAAGGATAAGAAGAAGATTTAAAGCTAGTTTTTCCCATTTGTCAAGGAGAAATCTATGGAATAAAACTAAAGCAAAGCTTTAAAGATTAAAGCAATGCATGAAAAAATTTGTAGATCAAGAAGCAATCTACGTCAAGAACAAGAAAGACAAGGAGATTGAATGGTAAAATCATGTCTATATAAAGAGACAAGTAATTTATTATAAAGAGAGGAATGTTGAATATAACTCTGGTGAAGATAGAAGTCTTCATGCAGATCTGATCATACAGGCTGAAGAACATAGCCAAGGAAATTTTGTAGACACCAAGCAACAGAAGCAAGAGAATTCACCGAGTAGAAAAGAAGAAAGAAGGGGAGCAAAGAAACTGAATAGAATATTGATCAGAGAGGTATTATGGACTAAAAATAGATCTGAAAATCTGCAAGATAAAGTTGTATTATTGAGCAGATCATTTATTGTTTCAGTTTAACCATTGATTCAGAAAATCTCTTAACCGAGTGGGATTTAACCATCCTTATTATATTGAGATACTCAAGAGTATCAAAAGGTTTTCATGTTGAAAACATAGTGAATGCTAGGTCAAATGATAAACTGTTAGTTTTAAATCCTCTAACAAGGTCGCACTTAACAGGGTGTTTGTAACCTTTATCAGAGTTGGCTCTTCATTGAGCTCACTTCAGAAGAGTGAAAATTTTGGGTTACCAATCCCAAGTGGTTTTCCCCTTAATAGGGTTTCCACGTTAAAAATCCATGTGTCAAATGTGTATATGGTTCATTTCTTTGATTTGTTTCTTTACACATTACTAAAAAAGGATTGGTCTGTAAACACTAAGTTTAATTACTGTCATTCGGTAAAGGCTAGAAAAAGATGAAAAGTATATTCACTTAGCAGTATATATTGGTTAAAATTACATAAGGCATACATCTTGTAGGACTGAAAGATAACTAGAGGATATTATATTTGTGGTATAAGTTTTGGTTGGGATTATTGGATTAATTTTTGAGGCCACTGATTCACCCCCCCCCCCCCCCCAANGATTCCCCCCCCCCCCCCCTCAAATATTCTAACAAGTTGTTACCCCAATCACATCCGTTTTGATCTATTCATTAAATAACCTTATATTTTCTAACCTAGTACAAGTTGGGGATGATACAAAATAACAAGCATATTGTGCATGTGGATTATCCCTCATCCAATATAATTTTAACATCATTCATTTATTATATCTCTTCTAGTTCTCCAATTACCATCCCACTTATTCTCCAACCTAATATGATACCTTACATTCTCATATTTCTATATCTTCTCTATATTGACAACTACCACTATGCCTACAATACACCCTATATTAATCCCTTCATGCATTTGTGTTCATGACCATCACTAAAACCCTAATCTTTATTTGATGTCTTCATCACCCTTATCTTCTAATTTTATAACACCATATATTTCTCACCATTATTTTTGGTTCTTAAAGTTGTAAGTGCCCAAATAACAAAAGATTGGTTTGGTTTTCTTGACTTTCATGGGTGTACTCAAACTCAATTCTAAAGGCCTCAAACTTATTATTAAGAAAATAAATTGTGGACCAATCTACTAAGAAAAATATGACCTTTGAATTTAGCAACTTCTAGGATAAGGGGGGATTCCCTAAGGTGATATCTCATACATAAATAAATGGAATAGAAATAAGACCTGACACACACCATACCAAGGGAATAGTGTAGTACTATTTATCTAAAACTAATTGCGTGTATCTTGGTTTGATAATAGAAATGTTCTCAACCTTTATAAAGTACATAAAAATCATGTAAAGTACTTTAGAATGTAGCTATGATAAGCCCAAGTGTTCTTTTGCACATCTAGATAATGAGGTTTCTAAAAATAAATCAACATGATATTAAGTATACTTAAAATTTGATTAGTATGAATGTCTTACCTAGACAATTAGAAGCTGAGTAGGAGGTAGAAAGGTGCTTAGAGTATCAAAAATAAAAGATTAAAAATAATTTTGTGATAACATATTAAAATATCATTGAATATTAAAATCGTTTTAGAATAAATACAAATTATTTTTCTTTATGTTTTCTACTAAACCTCATTCTCTTATAATTTGTTTATTTGATTTATTACAAACAGTTAACAACAAAGCTATGCGTGTTTTATTTTACTTGTATCCATCAAAGGTCAGATTTGAGCACCGTTGACATAATAGCTATCACTTAGCTTAATTTAGATGCTTAAGATGTCTAGCCCAAAATAAGCACCTTTTGATTACAACCTATGTTTTATAGCATTTATGTTCTCTTACCGCCCCTAGATAGCAAGAGAACTTATATGTTTATCCAATGTATCTTACTTTAAGATGGGTGTATTTTTATCAGCATTTAACTTGTTTATTGTGTTTCAGTGATGATGCAATGCTTACTAAACAATGAAACAAAACCATAAAGAGTGATGTGATCACAAGAATATAGCTTCTCTAAGCACTGTTTGTCAGTTTGTTGTTAGGATTTATGGGCTCGCGGTATCAATGGTGATGATTGGCTGATAAATAACTACAAAAAATCCAAACTATTTATTATGCTAGGAAGGAATTTAAAATGGCTAATAGATGCTTCCCCAATTTACTACTTAGTACGAGTCCATAGATGCCAAGAAACTTAAACTAAACGAGGAAGGTTTTACTGGCCCGGATTTATCCAGCATTTGACCAAATAATAAATTGATTAAAATTAGGGAAAATATTGTTTGGTTTTTTTTTTTGGGTGGTTATTTAGTATTTTGGTTGAGGTTGTCTTGACAGACATGGCTTTGACTTCCTCATTCATAAATCATTCTACAAGTTGTTATTTAATACTAGTTTGCATATTTATGTCAGATAGTGGAGAGGACTTAGTAATGTATCAGCATACCTTCCTTAATTTAACTAAGTGATGATGCAGTTCTTATGAAAACTATAAACAAAACCGTAGTAGTTTGATGTGATCACAAGAATATTGCTTGTTTCAGATACTTCCAACTCTAATCTTCATACTATTAACAGTGAACTAAATGTTAGAATAAACATACAGAGGGAACAAACTCTCAGGAATCTATTATCGATATCTAAGAGTATTCTTTATCTTTGTCTCATAAGAATCTACCGAAACATTGTTGTACATGTCCTCCAAATGTGGATGAAAAGATATAAATACCAACCATGGTCTGCATATCAAGATATAAATCCTGTCACTTGTCAACTAATCTCATAGATTTTCTCAAGCAATTTCTATGTTAGTAGAGAAAAAAACTATGAGTACGAACATGGTGGTGCTTCTATCAATGGCCTTGTTGCTGTTTTGTGATGAGTGGCAGATGGTTCATGGAGAATTCGATTACAAAGAGGCTTTATCCAAGTCTATCCTCTTTCTAGAGGCCCAACGATCTGGTAAACTCCCAAAATCTCAAAGAGTAAAGTGGAGAGGAGATTCTGGCCTCGCAGATGGGCATTTGCAAAACGTAAGCAAAAGCAGAAATAGAAATACATCTTTATTCATTTTGTTTAGAAATAGAAGTGGATCATACTATCACACTTGACTCCATACAAAATGTTGTGTGCAAATGCAGGTTGACCTAGTTGGGGGTTACTACGATGCAGGGGATAATGTAAAATATGGGCTTCCCATGGCATTCACTATCACCACATTGGCTTGGGGGGCATTGCATTATGAAAAAGAGTTGACAGTTGCAGGAGAGATTCAGAATGTAAGAGACGCTATTAAATGGGGTACTGACTATTTTCTCAAGGCCAGTGAAACTCCAAATCAGTTATGGGTGCAGGTACTTCTCAATCAGTGTGTTCATTGCATACCAGTTTGTTGTTACTCATATATTGAATGTTATCAACACATTTACTAATGTCATTCAAATCAACTACAATAGATATTATGTAGTATTATGTAGTGACATTTCTATTAGGATTCAACTCTGTAGTTTTTGAGTCAAACTCATCGATCTGTATGTCATGAGTAATGGTTCACAAGAACCCATTTTTCATGAGAATGAATGGAACACTTAGCACTCATTGCACTTAGGTGATGCTCACAGAGGTGAAGAACCAGGCTTCCTGGGAGGTCACCCATCCCAGTACTACTCCAGTTCAAATGCGCTTAACTACAGAGTTTCTTTCATGGTTAAACCCATTTTGGGGTTGCAAGCAAAGCAGGCTTAACCATGGAGGAAACTGCGAAGTTAAGCATGCTTGAGCTGGAGTAGTACTGGAATGGATGACCTCCCAAGAAGTCTCGGTGCTTCACCTCTGTTGAGTGCTAAGTGTTCCATTCATTCTCATGAGAGATGGGTTCTTGTGAACCACTACTCATGAAACACGGGTCAATGAGTTTGACTCCAAAACTACACAGCTGAATCCTGATAGCAATATCACAATTTAACTTGCCCTGGAAAATATCTCCTACTTATCAATTATTATGTATCTTGAATATTATGTATCTTGAATAGTAGAATTCAATAACCTAGCAAAACTACATATTAATGTAGTTGATGTAAAAAAAAACATACACAGGTTGGAGATCCAGTGGCAGACCATCGTTGTTGGGAGCGTCCAGAGGATATGGATACTCCTCGAACTCTTTACAAGATTGATAAGAACACCCCTGGATCAGAAATTGCCGCAGAAACTGCTGCAGCCTTTGCTGCCTCCTCTATTGTTTTTAGAGGAACAGACACTCCTTATTCAAAACTTCTTCTTCAACGTTCTAAATCGGTATGTTATTTTTTATTCTTTATAACCTGTATTGAATATGTAACAGTACGCTCTTCTTGCTTCTGTACCATCTGTATCTAATGCAGTTTAAATTGGGAAAACATATACATTTGATGTGTTCTAGTTAAAGCATCATATGTTTACTACCTGCTTACTGACTGTGATCAATATTCAACAACTTTTCTTTGAAACCAAAATACTTCTGTTCAGAAAACAAACAGGTTGGTGGGGAAAACTAGGAAATATTTGAATTTTGTCGTGAAACACTCTCCAGGATATTCATTTGGTCCAGCGTTACTTTTCCATTCTATAACTCCTCACAAACTTATGATTGACTAGTGCTTTTCTTTGTTAAACAAATTAAAATATAATATAAAATATAGGTTGAATGGAATTACATCGGGATTCATTTTCTTTGTCTATATTTGATCTTACACAAACTAGAATTATGCTCTATAGTTTTCTTCAATAGTAAAATCTTTATCTACTTTACATATATGTGTTAGGGGTATTTAATATTAGCCTAGAAGGGTCATCATAATTGCATAGAGGAATGTGCTCTCAAGATCAATACCCACAAATATGTGTAACATATAGACAAGAATAGACAAGTGTGGGATAGAATTATATATGCATATTTTTTATTCCATTTAATGCATTAAATCTGGGTGCCTTTCTATTGGTTACTATTTTGATGATCTGGGACAAAAGATGACTTGTGAATTCTAGAAGTATAAAATGAATATTGATAAATTCAGTCAAATATTGACTCATAGTATTGAATTTAATATAACACATGTAAACTTCACTCATGTATGAAAACCAAGGCGATTAGGTAACTAAATTTTCAAAATTAGTGTTAGAAAGGTAAGGACCATGGTTTTGGTCCTACCCCATTTTCTAGCAACAATTGCCTTGGATGAGAAAACAATAAAAATCTAGGTGATAATCTCTACACTTAGATAACAAAAGCTACATGAAAAAGTATAACTTCAAACAAGATGATCCCATTTATTTATATAAACATGCACAAAAGCATTTGAAAAAATGGCATCAACTAACAAATCCTGCCATTACACGTATATGATTAATTTGATGATATTGTAGGTTGCTGAAGAATTTTTTATTAGTTTAAAAATTTATTTTAATAGATATAGAGGAAAATAAAATAAAATTTATCTAATAAATCACAATAGTGTTGATTTTTAATACAAGTTGTTGAATTTCACCATTTTGATTGCAGCTTTTTTCATTTGCCAGCAAACATAATGGCACCTACCAAGGAGAGTGTCCATCCTATTGTTCTTATTCTGGCTATATGGTAAGTAAAAAGTAAAAAAATTACAAATTTATTTCTTTTAGATCAAACAATGTGAGAGTTTTTTGCTCAACATTTTGAATCACTCACAATGATTCATCATAAGGAGAAAAGATTATATTCATCGTGAAGAGAAAAGATTATAATCTTTTCTCCTAATGATGAATCATTGTGAGTGATTAAAATGTTGATAAAAAACTCTCACACTATTTGATTCAAAATAAATATATTTGTACATTCATGGATTATGTAATACTTATACGAACAACTCAAAAATTGACTATTTTATGATTTTTTAGTATTAACAAAGTTATATTTATTTTAACAGGATGAGCTTCTTTGGGGTGCATCTTGGCTTTACAAGGCTACCAAATCTGCATACTATTCTGATTATATTAAATCACATAATGATCTAAATGCATATGTTACTGAATTTAGTTGGGATCTCAAATATGCTGGAGCTCAAGTACTTCTCACCACTGTGAGTGATTTAGTATTGTAATTTATGATGGAAAAGTATATAAACATGAATTTTAACCCATTTTAAATCTATATCCATCATTTCACAATTTTAGTTCATGTGATATACTAGTTTCTCCGACTTAATACAAGTCACTAACCCCTTAAAACAATTAGTTGTATTTCGAAGGACACTCACAATTCTCAAGCTATAGAAGCCATGCCGAAAGTTTCATATGTTCACTTCTTCCAAAAAGTCCAATTCGTTCAGTTCGTAGGACGCCAGGTAACCTCAAGCTTATTTATTAATTATGTTGAAAAATCGTAATAATAAATTTAATTAAGTTCTAAAACTAACATATTGTAACCTAAATCTTATTACAGGAGGGTTGTTGTATGTAAGAGATGATGTAAATTCTCAATATGTCACTAGTGCCTCATTTCTACTAACAGTTTATAGTGACCTACTATTTGGTAATAACAAAACATTTTTTTGTGGAAAAGTTGAGTTTAAAGCAGCCTATGTGATGAATTTTGTCAAGATACAGGTAATTAATTTTCAAAATATTGTATTAAATACGTTTGAATATTAGTTATATAGTAAGAAATTAGTTCTAACTTTAAAATTGTATTCAATTTTTGCAGGTAGATTATTTATTAGGGAGGAATCCTTTGAATATCTCATACATGGTAGGATATAGTAACAAATATCCACAACAAGCACATCACAGAGGAGCATCTATGGTTTCTATTCATGAACACCCACAAAATATATCATGCAAAGATGGTTACAATGACTGGTTCAATAGAAATGCTTCTAATCCAAATTTATTAACAGGAGCAGTAGTGGGAGGACCGGATAAATATGACCACTTTGCAGATATTAGGTCTCAATTTACCATGCTTGAACCTACAACATACGTAAACTCTCCTCTTGTTGGAGTTCTTGCAAAACTTTATTCCATTGCATGCAAAAGTAATAGGCAATGTTGATTAATTGGTCTACTAAACATAAAATATTAAAATTTTATATTTATTATCAATATTTTAGTTGAGCTTAGAATCCATATAAATAAAAAAATATGTTTAGCTTATTGATATGTAAAATTCAGAATATTATTTTCAACGCTTTAAAATAATATAGTTAGACTTTATATTGGATTGTGAGTTAGCTGGTAAACTTTTAAAGAAATTTGTAAATTAATTAATACATCATTTAAATATATTTTAATCATCTTACAATTTTATCTTTTATTAGGATTATTGATTAGCATGCAAGTTGGTGTATTAATGTATTGAAGTTGGAAAATAATCTTATCCTAGCCTTAGTGTATCTCTACACACTTGATGTTTCTAGACCCAATCTACAATATCTATTATTCAATCCTAATCATTCAAATTTAAATCCAATTTGATTTTATTTTAAACTTTTGAATCGGTCGTGTACTCCCTCTTTTGCACTAACCATTATATTCAAGTAAAGCATAAATTGTTTTAATTTTATTTTAGAGTGGTCCATTCAAAGACATGCCCTAATTGATTATTATCCATTTAAATCCAAGAGCATTCATGATGCATCTATAAAGAGAAAAAATTGAATATTAACATTACATCATACTAGAAATATTTCATGGTCACCTACATTATTTTATATTTGTTCATAACTATTAAATTAGTTTGCCCAAAAAATGATGAAAGAATATTAAACCATTACTTAGCAATTTTCCAAATGACATCTTTAAAATTCACCCCACATTATATGCATAGATATATCAAATCAAAGTGATTCATTTTCACTACTAGATTCTATGTAGATAATTTCAATTGAAAAATTTTCAATTTATATGCATTGACTTCGCTATAATAAGATCAAATACTAGAAAAAAATATAGATTTCTTGATACAATAGTGAATCAATTCAACATATCTATTTTAACCAATCATTTATTATATTTAGATGCAAGTACATTTAGATTTTTTCTTTTTTGTTACACATTGATTTCTGCATTGCCTTGATTAACAATGTGTAAACACTACATGATTATGTATTAGATAAGTAGACTATATTATTTTTAAATCTAAAAAATATGCGTACATTATATTCTATAATATAGAATTTATAGTTGTAAATATTATGAATACAAATAAAATACATATATCATCGATATCTAATAAAGAGTAATATTTTATAGTAATGGTATATGAATTAAAATAATAAAATGGTGAGTGAAGGACGAGGCAGAAGGTGGCACCAACAGCAAGAGCAGGTTGGAAGGGAGGATCGAAGAGGTCTTCCTGCTGTAAGAAGATGGGCGGATGAGAGAGACAGGGAGATTTTGATGGAGGATACAAGAGCCAATCAACATTGGAGAAATACAAGGGGATTTACCAATCCAGGAAACCAAGAATAGTGCATTCTCATCGGGGCTAATTTTATTCCTCCAGGATACCAACAAGGCCAAAATGGAAAATTGGAGCATTTGGCAAAGATAAGTGAGCTTCTGTGGATTAGCTATCAATTGGAGGTTTCAGAAGCCACAGGCAACAATGGAAAAGGATAAAATTCATGGAGATGTGAGAACCTTGGATCGATACGGAACTAAAGAGGACCTAAACACACAATGGGATCAAAGAAGGGGCAGTCAATTCTTTCCAAAACCTCTTTGGGATCTCAATTAGGATAGACGGTGAAGGATAGGTAAAAGTCAATATGACAGGAATCTAGGGAAAGGGAATGATGGTTTTGGCAAGAGAGGAGGCTAATGGCATATGATTCAGATAATCAAAAGGTGAAGTAGAAGTTGTCTGAAGAGTGGAATGCAAGTAAGCACAGCAGTAAGTCATGAAAGGCAAAAGGGAAGAAATCTAAATACCCAGGAGCACAAAACTTATAAGGAAATAGTTAAGGTATGTACAATCCACCAAAAAAGTACTATGCTGTGTATCTGTACAATTAAAAGGTAGAAAGCCTAATTTCTACGTTGAAAGATGTGTACGTGTTCATTAAATGGGGTGGTGGATTGCCCACTTTTTAAAAACTAAGAAAATGGTGTGATAAAAATTGGGAAACAAATATTCTTCTCACGTCACTCCCAAATGGTTTCTTCTTGGTGGAATTTCCCACAAATAGGGATAGATGGAAATTCATGACTCATGGGATGGTTTCTTCTTGGTGGAATTTCCCACAAATAGGGATAGATGGAAATTCATGACTCATGGGGTGTATCTAATGGATGGTATTGGAGTATTCATGAAGAAGTGAATCCCAAATTTTGACCCATGGAAATATAAAAATGAATTAGGACTGGTATGGATAAGATTGTATCTCCTCTCCAATGACTATTGGGAAGAGGATATATTTGCAAAAATAAGGGAGAATTTAGGGCCCTTCATTTAGGTAGATAAAAAGCTAGAAGAAAGAAATTTTGGAATCTATCTAAACTTCATATCTTTCCCTCCTTTACCCCAAGAGATTGGATTCCACAAATAATGGGGAATTTGGAATCAAAAACTAGAAAGGGATGATCAACTAGTGCTCTACCCCAAATCTAAATCAAAAGGACATGGAAATTTAGAGTGTTTGGTCCCAATGGGAAGTATTTAACTAGGGTTGGATGGAACCCGTGTCAGGAAGCAGAGGAGAATTTTTGAAGGGTAATCCTAAAGAATGGAACAAAAAAATTAGGACTTTGAGGTCCAAGAAGATGGAAATAATTAGAACATTTGGTTTATACCACTTTAGATTTTAAAGGGGGAGAAAGGAGATAATTTGGTATCATAGAAAGTGAACTAGTTTCACACTTTAATCATAAAGGAAGAGACTCACCTACTTAGGAGAGTAAGGAGCTACAGATATTTAAAGAAGGGGCAATGAGGGAGGAGCATTCAAAACCACATGTGGTGAAGGAAGGAGAAATCGGAGAGGGATCAAATCCCCTAGAGATATAGTAGCAAAGCCCAAAAGCAAGAGAAGGGGGATCATTGGAAGACATGACACTAATAGAAGAACTATTATAAAAATCCCTAATAACCTAATTGAGAAGGACTATTGGGAAATCATCAAAAGCCTATGATTAGTTTATATTCAATTTAATGAAGTTTAGTCATGGGAAGATATAACAGTCATAGATGATAAGACCATTGAAAATAATATTATGAAAGATCTGGAATCATTGTTAGGCTCAAATGAAGATAGTGAAATAGAAGATGATGAAGCAAACATCCTAAAGGAAAGATCTTTAGAACAATCATAGTATAAGACCAAGAAGCCAAGAGTTATGTAGAATAATAGAAGAGTGAAGAAGACAAACAAGAATAATTTGGAGATAGAAAAAAATGCTAAAGGGTTTTAAAAAATTGGATTTAACTTGTAATTCAAAGGGGAAGAAAGTATTAAGGAACACGGAGTAGTTTTTCCTTCCCAATTATCCACAAGGGACCTAACATGTAATTTTAGGGGAATTAGTGCCCCTAATAAATGGTGCTTCATCAAGTAACTACTTGATCAAGCAAGGGTTTATTTTATCCTTCTACAAGAAACCAAGTGGAGCATAGAAGAGAGTGACATGAGAGTGAAGTTTTGTTGGAATGGGAGTTTTGTGGGATCTTTAGGAGCCTCAGGGGGTATGGGGATTCTATGGAATTCCTTAAATATCGCAGGGTAAAGGGTTGAATATAGTCAAAATTGGCATCTTGTAAAGTTAAAACTATTCAAAGAAAATGTTATAATCTTTGTCATTGATGTCTATAGGCTAGTGCCAACAAGGAAGATAAAGGAAACATGGATGCAATTTGATAGGAATCTTGGAAAATTAAAATATGAGATGGTTATTATAGATGGTGACTTCAATGCCACATTAGATAATCTGGAGAAAAGAGGTAGACTAAGAAATATAACTCAAGTACAAATTTATTTTTAGAAATTTGTGGGGGATAATTATCTTAGGGATATTCAAGAAAAAAATAAAATTTTCACTTGTACAAACAGAAGGAAATGCTTCACAAGCATTGCTAAAAAGCTAGATCCTTTCCTAATAGTTGGTGATTGGGGCAGACTAAATGCTATTTTAGAGGCACGGATCCTTCCTTTGACTAGATTAGACTACTTTCCTATTCAACTTAGTGTATTGCTAGATAATCCACCTAAGAGATGGTCATTCAAATTTGAGAACATGTGGCTTAGAAATGAAAATTTAAACTCATTGATTAAATATTAATGGAAAGAAATCCACTTAGTCAATCGTTCCCACATTTACAGATTTTGGAAAAAGCTAAGTTTTATGAAGAGCAAATTAAAAAATTTGAGCAAAAGCACTTTAAAAAAAATATTGAAGAAAGGACGAAAGTTGACTCAAAGTTAGAAAAAATGAATGATAAATTCATACAATTAGGTATGAATTTGGAGAGCTTGGAGAGCTTACGGAAAGCGAAGAAATATTTTGGAGATAAAAATCAAAGGAGGTCTAGCTAAAGGAGATCGGAACATGTAAAATTATTTCACCAATCCTATTTGGAAAATAAAATCAAAAATAGAATTTTGGTGATCACTAAGGAAGATTGATCTCAAGAAACCATAGAAACATAAATCAATGAAGAGGCAATAAATTTTTTAAAATCTTTACTAAACTAGGACACTCAAAATAATGACAGAGAAAGAGAGAAAAAGTTTAGCAGTAAGCCTCCATTAATCACAAATGAGTACAATGAGAGGCTAATGAGGACTATCATTGTGGAGGAGGTCAAAAAATGCCACCTTCCATATTTACCCAAATAAATCCCCTAGGCCTTACGGCTTCCCTATAGTATTCTTATATAAATTATGGGACATCAATAGCGAGGATCTTGTTTTGGAAATAGAAAAGTCTAGAAGGGAGACAACCTTGCTTAGAGTCCTAAACCATACCCATTTTGTGCTAATTCCAAAGAAGAAAGAAGCTGAGGAAATGATTGACTTCAGACCAATGGCACTTTGTAAAACTATATTCAAAATAATGAAAAAGGTTATGGTCAATAGATTGAAGGAATTCTTCACAATAGTGATCTCAGTTGAGAAAAGTGGATTTGCCCCAAATAGGTTGATAGTTATAGGAAATATAGTAGAACACATGATGTCATGTACACACAACCCAAAAATAAAGTTTGGTTAGTGTGATAATCAGGTTAGACATTCTAAAATAATACAATTAAGTTGATAGGCAATTCTTGAAGGATGTTCTAAGAAATTTTGGGTTTGATGGAAAATGGATATAATGGGTTAGAAGTTGCAATGACACCCCCAAATTTTTTGTTTTATTAAATGGATCTCCTCGATTATTCTTCTCTTCAATTCAAGGTTTGAGACAAGGAGATCCAATTTCTCGTTTCCTTTAAACAATCATGGTGGAATCTCTAGGAAGGAGTATCAATAAGGAAAGAGAAAGTGGAAGTTGGAAAGGTCTTGTGGTGACTTTGGAGGTGGAAGTGGTAACTCATTAACAAATTGTTGATGATACTATGTTATTTGGGGAAGCTAGTGGGAGGAAAGATGGAGTTATTGGATCATTATTAGAAAGTTATTTTTAGGTCTCTCGAGAAAATATAAACTAAAGGAAATCTAAAGTATATTTCCTCAATACACAAATAGGTCTACAAAAAGATATAGCAAGGATCTTGGATCTTTAAATTACCTCCTTTCCAAGGGTAGTTCTTGGAGTCTCTTTATTTGTTGGCCCTAATAATAAATCATTCTCAGAACTGCTACTAGAGAATTGTAGAAAAAGGTTGGAGATTTGAAAAGGGAAGTGGCTTTCCTCAACTAGCAAACTATTGATGTTGAAGGTAGTACTACTCCCTAATCTTATATATTTCATGTGCTCCATGCAACTTCCAAGTGTTGTTGAAAGTTTGATCAATAAAGTAATTCACAGCTCGTCTTCTGGAGTGGCACAAATGAACAATAGAAACTCCCCCATGTAGATTGGGACAAGGTTTTCTCTCCTAAGGGTGTTGGAGGGAGAAACATCCAAAACTTGACCACAGTGAATTTGGCTATGGGGGAAAAGTTAGTTTGGAGATTATGTACACAGGGGAATAAAAAATGGTTTATCTAATTCTAAGGGGAAAATACTTAGACACTAAACAAGTAGAAATTATTTTTCACACTAAAAGACCCCTTAGAGGATCGGCCATATTGAACTTCATACCCAACTGTGGGGATATTATTATGAAGCACCTAACCTAGGATGTCAAGAACTGGAGGAGAGTTGTCTTTTGGACAAACTCATGGAATGGTTTTCCAGCCCTAGCTAGAAATCAAAATCTTTAAGACATAAAGGAAGTGACCTCTAGAGTTTGGGGTGAAAAGGTAGAAAGATACCTATATAAAAATGAATTAAATGGTATTGTAGAGTGGTGTTGGAGATGCTTAAATAACTTGAATGCACCAAAGATTCAAAAAACAAGAGCTAGCCAAAATTTTAAAAGAAAGATCAGTTTCTTTATCTTTGGAAGAAGATGTCATTAGGTGGTGTTGTTTTAAAACTAGAGAATATGAGGTCAAGCTGGGATATAAAGTCAAGGACTTGTTGCAATCAAGGTGGACAATTGACCAACCCATTTATTTTTTAATAAGTTCTATCTTCCAAAAGTAAGAGTCTTTGTGGGGTTAGCACTTCTGAAGAGAATTGTAACATGTGACAGATTGAAGACTAATGTATTCCAGGGCTTGGGTAGATGTATTCTTTGCAAGAAAGATGAGGATATCGTAAATCATATCCTATTGGTTTACAGTTATGCCTAGATGTGTTGGCATTATTTCATGGAAAAGTTACAATGGCAAGCCTCCTTCACTCAAAGTCTCATCCAATTGTTTTTACCATGGATGATCATTAAAAAATATGCATTATATCCAAGCCTGTTGTTAAGTTTTAGGATAGCTGCAAATGTAATAGCAGTATGGGTGTGTGCACCAAGTTGTGGACCAAAAAAATAGACACATCTTTAAAAAAAATTCAAATTTCATATAACCCGATCAGGTTATTGAAATTTACAAATTGTACTAGGCTTGGTAACCAAGCCTAGACAATATTATTAAAAATTTTGAACTTTCTAAGAACCCGATCAGGTTCTAAGATATTTCAATTAACCCGATCAGGTTATTAGACATATAATATTTTTTAATAACCCGATCGGGTTCTAATATGTTCCTAATAACCCGATCGGGTTATTAGAAACATATTATATTTTGGACAGCCCGTGGCTTAGGCCATTTCTAACGCCTAAACTGTAGAGGAGCAGAGCCTAGGAGACCAAAAATGCTACAGAACCCAATCGAGCTTTGAAGAAAACAAGAAATCTTCAACAATTTGCACATTTCCAAGCAATGGCATCCCATAAGAAAGGTATGTATTATTTTTTTTGTTGTTTTGTTGTTTTTTTGCATTTTTTATCAAATTAGGTTATGATATTGATTTTTTGTTTTCTTTTAAATTAATTTCATATCATTTTTATCAAACAACCCTAGAAGAGGAAAAATAAATGAAAGACCACCCCCTGTAAACCCCCCTCCAAATTCTCCTTGTCCACCACCATCGCCACCCGAAAACCCTCCTCAAAATTCTCCTTGTCCACCACCATCGCTACCCATAAACCCTCCTCAAAAATCTCCTCGTCCACAGCCACCGCCACCCATAAGCCCTCCACATGTTTCATTAGATCATGTAAATGCAACACAAGAGGACCTCGTGCAACGCCTTAACCAAAATAGTGCACAAATTAATATATTAGTCAATGGGTTGAAGGCTTCCGGTCTTCAGCATCACTCTACCCTTGCCAATAGTGCAAATGAGGTGACAAAATAAGGTTCATGGAGGGATAGGTGTCATACATATTATGCTAATGGTTTATCATATGAGGATGTGAAAAGAAAAGGCATAGAAAAATGTGACATATATGCCCTTTTTACCGATCCTAATACTAGCAATTCCCTAGAAGTTAATACAAAGCGGTTTCCTATACATTGGTGTGTTCATAGGGGGATGAAGTAAGACTTTTAGGATAGGTGGTACATGGTATTTGACCAAAAACCTTGTAATAATAATGAGGTTCCTTTATATTTTTTGAGGAATCTATAGTATGAGTTTATCATTGGCAAGAAGTTGAATTACTTTGACTTTCACAAGTTCTAGGGTAGAGGGAGAGGCTCTACGTAGTATAGACCTGGGGCACATAGGATTACCCGACCACAAGAGAGGAGGCATACTATGAGAAAACCCCTGATTCATGTTGTGGTCCCAGTAGTGGTGAAGGATTCTATGGATATACAGACTCTTCATGCAGCTACATCATTGACTGATGTCATTATCCAGCATGGCACTCAATTAGTTGGAGAGGATGGATCTGTGCCTATGCCACCTCCATCTTCATCAGATGTGCCATTAGGATCATCCCATCCTGTTCCAGCTCCATCATCATCATATGCACCATTAGGATCATCTCATCCCGTGCGAGCTTCATTATCATCAAATACATTTGCAGGGTCATCCCAACCCATTGAGCATATCTGCATCAGTTGTAATGGTATATGTGATGGGGTAGATATCTAGGTGAGTGTGGATGGTTCGACATCCCATTCATGTGTACATTGCAGGAGAAGATTTTAGGCATCCACTACTAAGGATGTGGCCCTCGCAGATGATCTTTTATCAATGGTGTATGGTACAGAGCCGACACAAGTTTGTTTAAATTTGTGTTTCGACATGTTATTTTAATTAATTACCTAAATTTGTTAAAAGTAAATAAAATTTTATGTATAGAAGAATCTAAATTGATACATGAATATTATGCATTGCTGGGTGCAACTGGTGGTACAAGCACACCAAGGAGTTCTCATCATAGTACACGTAGATGAGTAGCTCAAACACCTGAGGTAATGTTTTATAAATATTCCTAAAATAGAATAGTACGTTATTTTGAAAATATCAGATCTTAATAATTTGTATGGTGGTAACTTAGTGTATGTTTGTTTTCTATTTCTTTATGGTCAAATAATTTTTTCTAATGTAATTCAACCCAAGGAATTCACTTCCTTGTCTAGCCATCATGACTCAAATTGATTTGAACTCCCACCCTCCATCCTTGGACTCAATTCAACCAATGTTGAACTCATACATAGACTCATACCCCAACCAATCACTTATTGGCTTCTTAATCAACCTTGAACATCATTCAGAACATCAAACCATCGTTCTTTTACTCTTATTTCTTGTTCAAAATCATGGATACAATCTATGATTGTTCACTGATTGTGATTACACTTAATCCTTCAATACACCTCCATGGCCTTCTGAAGACTCCCAACATATAAATTCTAAGAAACCCTAAGAACCCCTCAACTTATCACAAGGTCCTTATCCTATCGCTCAAAGCACATTCACTTGCTAGTTCAATAAACTTTACTCTCTAGAATTTCATTGTCATACCAGGACAATCCTCATATACTAGTCTATATCTTCACCATAGACAAGAACCCAGCTAAACCCTAGGTTCATAAGCACCCCAAATATTTTCATCACTTCCCATACCACCTGCTCTGATGCAAGTTTCAAGGGTATGATGATCCAATTACTATATCCCTTAACTCTATAAAGAGTGGCAAACCCTGACCATAGTGTACCGATCCCATGACCAATATAGTGTACCAAGTGGCTTATAAGTGCCCAAACTTGGAACTAGGTCTCACATTTGGATCTCAATGATAGAGTAATTCTAAATCCTTGAACTACAAGATGTCTTGGGTCCCTTTGGGCCAAGAGTGCACTAAGAAGATCAAGGGTCTGCAATCTTCATGAGACTCCATGTGCTAGGAGGTGCTCCTGCACCATAATCTCAACCTAAAGGAACTCTAAATCCCTCCATGTTAAGGGTAAACACACTAAAACATAATCATTGCAAGGATACAATAGTCTCATTACCTGATGCAAAAGTGGTCCTAACCTTTGACCCCCATGAATACAGTCTGGACCATCCTTCTCTAACTGTGCCTACAAATTTGTTAAAGAATAGTCTTATGTGCGAAAGACGAGATCAAAATCTTATATTGTAACAATGGTTTGTAAAATTTGATTATAAACTTGTGATAATAGAGTTGTGGAGCATAATCAATTTTTGAATTCAAGTGAATCATAATCTTCATTGTAAACTATTGCTTATATATTTTTTTGGTGTTTTATAGGGCTTGTCAGGGGCTCAAATTTCTGAGATTGAGGATGTCACCCTTTCTCCCATTGACTTTGGCTTAGAGAGCTATGTGGTATCATTTTTCGCACAACTCTTGTTCATAGTTTTAATTGATCCCATGTGGTATCATATTATTTCTCTTATGTTAATTTTGTTTTTGTTAGCCTACCCCACCAAGCTCGAGGTCATTAGGAAAGAGGAAGAAATCATCGGGGATATTGAAAAAAAAAAGGTAATTAACTCCAATTTAAGTATATTTGTTGAAATGTATTATGAACATTTCAATGTAGTCTATATTGATGAATGCACTTGACTTGTTTATTGTATGTACATGTAGAATCAATTGGGTTTCACTGAACTAATGAATTCCCTAGACATTGCTGATGTTTAGGAGAGGGAGGAGGTAACACATTTTCATATTTACTTTCAATTGCATTCTTGTTTGTTCAAAATATTTTAGAAATCATGTTCCTCTATTAGTATTTCATTTTCTATGACTTTTCATACAGGAATTGGTCATAGTTGCCTCAAACCCTTCTCCACTTCCTAGGGATCCATTTCCTAGCACAGGAGATCCAGCTGTGGTATGCATTTTCTTTTTATTCCGTGCATTTTTTATTTTTTAGTATTTCTTGTTTATAACATGTATTTTGTATTATTTTTTCTGTTGTAGGACCCTTCACCACTGCCATTCATTCCTCTACCTGGCCATTTTTCTAGGAGTCCCTCTCGCCCACTATGGAGCCCATTTTGTTTATCAGTCAGCCCAAGCATAAGAGATCCAGCTGAGGCTTGAATATGCAAATTACAGTCCAATATTTATTTATTTTGATATTATTTTGAGATAATATATATGGCTTAACATTGGAATTGTTCTTGTGTAGAGACTTAGTGAACCAAGTGTTGTTGCGAAGAAGCTCAATTTTGATGATCCACCACAATCATAGATATTTCGAGACATTGTATAGATCTAGCTGTGGTCATTGAATGAACAAATTTTGTGTGTGTGTGTGTGTACATGTGACATTTGTACATTATATATATTGAACTGGACATAGTTGATGTCATTTTTTGTAACTCTATTATGGATTTTGCATGTACGCCATGTATTGATATGTACACTATTATTGTTAAATTTGTTATATATGAATCTTCAAATTTGATCCTTGAATTTGTTGGTTGGATTTTTATGTCTTAAGTGTATTCTTGTTTCACATGACTTGTGTATATGCATGTGTGTTTCGATAAATTAATGTACTTGTGTGTGTACTTCATGTATATTCATGTATATGACTCATAGCCTAAATTCATGTGTACAACCTACGTGAATGGCTTAAGTGAATTCATGTCTATGCTTCATAATGTATGTACTACATATTGTCTCTAGTACATAAGAAATTTTATGATTTAAGTAAATTAATGCTTGATGTGCTACATTGTATTTAGATGTATCATTCATGCTCTATATGTATTCACTCCATTACTTAAGTGAATTTATGTTTGTAGGTGTATCTTTCATGCTCTATATAATGTTCGTTGGGTACACCTAGGAAATTATAGCCTGATCTTTGGTGCAGGGCACCCAAGAAACACCAGGAATGGATAGGAGTCTTCATTGGTTCATCTTCACATATTTTTAATCATGGTTAGATCCTAGAGTTCAACCATTCATTTTGAGTAGATTGGTCTCATTGTAAAGTTAATCCATCTAAAGTGTCTTTATAAACCTAAGGTTGATTAGACTCATGACCTGTGATAGGATAAGTAGGTTTGATTTTTTTGGTCTAATAAAGCTCCTACTATAGGATCTAAGGGTCTTCTAAGTCCTTTCAATAGGTCTAAAGGTCCTAATAGCAATATTTTGCAACATTGTCAAAATTTGCATAAAAAGTTGCAGTGTTGCTCAGCTGAAAGTTGTGAGCAATGGTGCATATTTCAAACCATTCATCATGGGACCCAATCGTCAACTCCATCAGCTTTGATTGGTCGGGTAAAGCTAGGGGAGACCCATTTTTTCTTGCAAACCATCAAGAACATTCCAGCCCAAGTCGTACTGAAGTGTTCCCAAGGTGCACTAAGCCAAATTGGGAAACAATTTTTGGAGAGCCATATCTTGGACCTCGTGAGAGATATTAGAGATCTGTGAAGTGCACAAGGACCATCTTGGGAAGTCCTACAAGCAAGTGGCTCAGTTTTAGGAGATTCCAATCGGATTCCATTTGCCAACCCGATCTCGGTTGGTGCAAAAATTTACAGTGTTGCTCAGTTGAAAGTTGCTCAATGGTGCATATTTCAAACCATTCATCATGGGACCAAACCATTAGCTCCATCAACTCTAGTTGGCTGAGTAAACACTAGGGGAGACCTTTTTTCTCTTTCAAACCATCAAGAACATTCCGGCGTAAGTCGTACCAAAGTGTTCCCAAGGTGCACTAAGCCAAATTGGGCACCATTTTTTGGAGAGCCATATCTCGGACCTCGTGAGAGATATCAAAGATTTGTGAAGTGCACAAGGACCATCTTGGGAAGGCCTACAAGCATGTGGCTCATTTTTGGGAGATTACACTCGGATTCCATTTGCCGACCCGATCTCAGTTGGTGCAAAAAGTTGTAGTGTTGGTCAGTTGAAAGTTGCTTAATGGTGCATCTTTCAAACCGTTCATCGTGGGACCTAACCGTCAGCTAAATCAGCTCTAATTGGTCAGGTAAATGGTAGATGAGACCCTTTTTTTTTTGCAAACCATCAAGAACATTCTGGCGCAATTCGTACCAAAGTGTCCCCAAGGTGCACTAAGCCAAATCGGGCAGTGATTTTTGGAGAGCCATATCTCAGACCTTGTGAGAGATATCAAATATTTGTGAAGTGCACAAGGACCCTATTGGGAAGGCCTACAAGAATTTGGTTCAGTTCTTGGATATTCCACTTGGATTCTATTTTTTGACCCAATCTCAATTGGTACAAAAAGTTGCAGTGTTGCTTAGTTGAAAGTTTCTCAATGGTGCATCTTTCAAACTGTTCGTTGTGGGACCAAACCGTCAGCTCCATCAGCTCCAGTTGGTTGGGTAAATGCTAGGGGAGACCCATTTTCATTTGCAAACCATCAAGAATGTTTCGGCGCAAGTCAAACCGAAGTGTTCCCAAGGTGCACTAAGCCAAATTGCGCAGCAATAGAAGTAAAACAATTCAAATGTCCACAAAGCATAACATATAAAACCATAATTTCAATTGTAATAGATGTAAAATAATTCAAACATACAATACATGGAAAAGTTATAATATGAAAATGAACATACATACATAAATATAATGCATGACAAAGATATAAAATGAAAATGAACATACATACATAAATAGTACACATGAACCATTATTATAATTTAGAGAAACATGAGATATCCACTGCATGAGCCATTGTTATAATTGTAATGAATCGTAATTCACTCATATCCTCTTAGTTAAATGGTACACAGTAAACTATACAAAATGTGGACCCTCGGTATATACAAATCAACCCATGGCCACTTTTATATACAATTTGATCTTCTTTCAATATACAAAATGTGGTCTCCAAATATGCATGTAGACCACTTCATAGTCATTTATATTTAGAAAAAAGCGAAGTTATATTGTTTCACAAAATTTATATACAAAATTATCAAAATAATTCTACCATTTGTAGAATGATTCTTCATGATGGCCCATAACTAATTAAGCAAACCTTCTGCATCGGCTCTAACCCTTATTGTGTCATGTATTGCCTCATGTTCATATTCACAAAGTTTCCATAAATTCTTCTTACGAGATCTACCAGTATACTTTATCAATTGAATATTTGTTGCAACAAGAAGGTTCGAGTAATGCAAAATATGTCTATGTGTCTCATAGTCCTCAAACAACCAATTCTTGGATTTTTGGATAGGGTACCTGTATTTCATAGAAGCATAAATGAATACAAAATTCAACATACAAAGTGTAATAGAATGATGGTAAGAGGTATCAAAGTCGTCAAACAAGAACACATATTTTGATAGCATACCTTCTAAGCCATGTCTTTGTCACAACAATGGATCCTATTGGGTACTGAATACCCTCTCCATGAAATTCCAAAAATGTTGAATGCCACTTGTCACGTGCATCCTACTGAACCAATAGAACATCCTTGCATTCTTCAATTGTGAGGTGCAATTATCTGACCATATTATGTGTTGGTTGTACTCAATACCTCTTTCCCTTAAATTCTCACAAAAAACTTTGAAGCAACCTTGCACAAACTCTGATGAATGCGTGTGATCATCACTGATGTAGAAGTTATACTCTCTTAAAACCTTTCTATCTGCGTCTATGCTATCATGTGCATGCAAGAATGCTATATATACAAAGATCGTCACTTGTATAGAATGGTAATACAGTGCTTGCACTTCATTATGAGGTTTAAGTGTATAATTCTTAGCAAAATCAACAATGGAGACAATAGTACCAAGGGGAAAAGTGTCCTTACATATCTTGAATTTCTCATCCAACCACCTAGCTCTATGTGAATGACATATGTACTCATAGACTAGTTTATCTTTAAATATCTTCATAAAATCAGCTATGCATATATCATTTTTCACTAACTCACACCTCTTAAGTTCTTTTCCATCTTTTAGACCATAAGTTACTGTCTTGTATTATCCAAAAGAAACTAGTGTATTTCCAATCTCATCTGTGCTCTCTAGATGGTGACATATCCGCAACTTTCTCATACCACCACATGCACTTCAAGATCCATTCAAACACATCATCTTATAATAAATGCAACCATCATCTCGATTGCATAATACACTTGACATAAAATCTCTTGATGATGTAGGGTGTACTTCAAGACCACATTCTTGCAAAATAGTGTTAGTGTGCAAAGTACAACAAACATGATGATATATATCATAATGCATGGAAAATTCAATATGTACCCTGCAACAACATGTAGTGCGTGCATGATTAATCTTGATGTAAAAGGGTTTTGTCATTTCAAAAAATCTTTGACTAATTTTAATTTGAGGAAAACTTTGGAGGAATCTTTCATAAAATTGTGCTTGTGTCATATCCAAAAAGTGTTTTGGATGTGGCATACGATTTGTAGATCCGATTCACCTCCTAACAACGTCTCTTTGGTTGGATGAAACCCTTGTGTTGTCATGCCAAAACTTTTCAATTAATTTTCTTAATGCATCAACAACAACCTTGTCCTTGCGAGGGAGTCTACCCGAGAATGACCAAAGAGAATTAGTGTTTGGATCCTCAATTTTGTCTCGCCTTTGTAAGGCTCTCCGTAATGTTGATCTACCTATCCTTAATGACTTGCTTATTTTGCTTACTATACGAGACTTTTTCATTTCCTTTCCCATTATAGTTTATGTGAGGACACGTCGAGTAACATTAGCATCTTTACTGCGTGATTGTGCCAATGGCTTGGTATGCATTGAATAGATTTCTCAGAATGGTTCTCTCAGTACTATTTTCAAATGTTCTCAACCCCACAATTGTCATTGTCTCTCTAAATTTCAGATTCTTAATCATTTCAACAACTACTTGACATATTCCACTTTGATTTAATTTTTCAAAATAGTTATTCCCAATATTTTTAACAATTCTTCTACAATTTCTTTCTGACATGTTATCATGCATTGGCCTCAAAATATTTTCATCAATGTTAATTAGAAACTTTGGTTTTCTATGAATTATTCTAGGAGGTGTTAACACAGCTGCATGCTCTACATTTTCATTAGATGAATTAGGTGCATTTATCCCCATCATTTCAATTGGTGTATGTTGATGATTTTCATTTTCATTATGTGCATTTTGTTCATTAATGACATCGAATTGAAATGGTGCATTTGTCACATTAACATTAACATTTTCATTTTCATCACTTACATTGCTTGCATTTGATGATGTACCTTGTCGTATTCTCCTCATGTGCTCCCTTTGTCTTTCCTTGTTTGTCTCTCGTTGTTCAATTGTTTCTCTTTTGTTCTTTCTCATTGTTCATATTGAATGGACCCTACGAATAATATCATGAACATAGAATAACATGTGAACACCAAATCCAAACAATAATAACAAATCGACCATTTTCTTGAAATGAGAACTTACAATGATAAAATCACATTAAAAATACAAATAAAAAACACAATTTTCAATCATTGCAAAGAAAAAACATGCAAAAAAGTGCAAACTTGTATGTTCCTCATGGTGTAAAACAATAGAAAAATAGTTGTGGGACCTCAAAAAAATTTGCAATGACTATTTTAAGACCGTTGAAGCAAGCAAAGTTCCTAATTCCATAGAACCCAATCGGGTTATGAGAACATAAAGGCTCAGTGTTCCTAATTACTCAAAACCTGATTGGGTTATGAGAAATAATGACTCAATCCTTAGGTAATTACTCATAACCCGATCGGGTTCTGCAAACTAAGAACAAAGGAGGATTGAGAGAGAGAGAGAGAGTAATTTTTACTTCTTCATAACCCAATAGGGAAGAAGTGAAAATTGTGCATTTTATTCTCCAGAACCCGATCGGGTTATGGAGGTGTTGAAAATGTAGTTTTTGCTTTCCAAAACCTGATTGGGTTATTTGAAATTTAGAAACCCGATCGAGTTATGGCTTGAGAAGAGCTTTGGAAAATGACCCAAAGGCTTGGAGGCTCATTTTCCCTCCATTTTTGTTCTTTTAGACGTTTTTTCATCTTGTAAGATGAATTCTGGACTTTATCTTCATCAGGTTTACAATTTGTCAATTGGGTAGCTCTATAATTTTCACCATAATATCATACATCTTCTTAGCTTTCTAACTATATAAATTTTTCTATTTTTGGACAACATTAGCATAGTAAACTTTAATTTTCTTTACCAGTGTCTTGATTGTCCTCACAGACATATGTCTACCATTTTTTTAATAACTTTTGATATACTTAATAAAATTACAAATAAATTACATATTATTGTTCAACACTTGATTCTATACACTTTTTAAAAAAAAGTTTTCATTTTCGATTATTTTGATACAAGTTATGCCCAGCGCATGAACAGGTACCAGATTTTCAGGATGCAATCACTTCAAAAAATCACAAAAAAAAAAACTCATCAAAAAATTAGAAAAAAATACACAACTTCTATATTTCACTCTTACCTATCATCCTACCAAAGGGATTTAAAAAATACTTAATATAACTATATCTTTTGTACCGCACACAAAAACAACTATGTTATGTTTTTCCAAAAAAATCAGGAACATATTTCCGTGCGTGCAAGGCTTGACCCTCTTAATATTATCAATTTTTAAAAAACATTAGTGTTTTAGAAACTAGATTCAGAGTACTATAATTTTTTATTTTTTACACATCTTATTTTGAGTGCATGACCCTCAAACTCTTGTTCCAAGTTCAGGTTTACCCAATTTCAGAAAAAATGTGTCCACTTATACCCCCCTTTTGGTCTACAACTTGGTGCACACACTTGTATATATTGTATGTATTTTTCAAATGCAACAATCTTTCTTTAATTTATATTGGGAATGAGGATAGGAGAGACTTGTCCCTTCATGGGACATGTCTATTCATTATTATTTATAAGAAAGGACATGCATCTTCTCATTAATTATAATTTAATCAATCTTATAATGTTTCATCAATCAATTATTAATTAAGAATAATTTAATAATTAAATATTAAATATTAAATTTCATATGATTAATAATAATATAACATATATAATATATTATTATTAATCAACATATATTATATGTATTCTAGTGATCATATGACTGAAGCTACAAACATTAACACTCCCTCTTATCTAGGGAGGATGATCAAACAAAATGTGTAGTGGTCTCCCGTGTAACCACTTATGACCCTTACCATAGCTACACAAAACATCAACACTCCCTCTTAGTTAGGGAAGATACAATTCATCAAAATGCAATTCACAAAAGATTCATTACTTTTAAGACAGAAGATATCACTTCATCGTGATATCAAGAGATATGGTTTGACCAAGGATATCAAGTCTCGTGATATCATCATAACTCAAAGAATATTTTAGATATCACCTCAATATGATATCAGAGATATGGTCTGACCAATAATATCAAGTCTCATGATATTCACCATAACTCAAAAAGTATTTTAGATATCACCTCAATATGATATCAAAGATATGGTCTGACCAAGAATATAAAGTCTCATTCTATTCACCATAACTCAAAAAAATTTCATAGGTAATATATTCACGTAATGTAAATTATCATCTATTGTGATCAATTTCAGCTATCACACAATGTCTATCACAATAGAAGGTCAATGATCTGTTTAAGGAACTGAATCCACCATGCCGGAAATCATCTATTGTGATCTGTTTCAGCCATCACATGATGTCTATCACAATAGAAGGTCAATGGTCTATTTAAGGAACTAAATCCACTATGCAGGAAATCATCTATTGTGATATGTTTTAGCTATCACACGATGTCTATCACAATAGAAGGTCAATGGTTTGTTTAAGGAACTGAATCCACCATGCAGGAAATCATCTATTGTGATTTGTTTCAGCCATGACACGATGTCTATCACAATAGAAGGTCAATGGTCTGTTTAAGGAATTGAATTCACCATGTAGGAAATCATCTATTGTAATCTATTCAGCCATCACACGATGTCTATCACAATAGAAGGTCAATTTATTGTAAGATCGTCACCTTTCAATAACCCTTACAAATAGAAGTGATAATCATTTGGAAGTCGTCGCTTCCTCATTATGTACATAGGGCGCAGGCCCATTAAAAATATGGAGTCACACACATGAGATCCATCATGCCTCAGTGCAGAGGGTGAAAACAAGGGATTTCACCTTCAACTTATCTCATAGATAAGAACTCATTGAGCAGATATCAATCGGTCAATCATCCAAGATTGCTTAAGATGAACTGTCAGACTCCCTCTGAGTCTGATATCATTCTTCTTAGCTCCTCCTCCAAAGTTACCTCTAAAGAGTCAGACTCCCTCTAAATCTGATATCAATCTTCTTTTTCATATAAGAGCATCTCCAGAAAAGATCAAGACAAATAGCTCTTATAGTACGTATAGAAATCCAGATGAGAGAGACTATAATGAGTAGATAAATGGAATATTCAAGGATGCTTATCTGTGTATCAACATCCTTGACACAAGTTGCTTAAATGACGGTCCATATACATAAAATCATAAAACACCTTCTCATATTATTTGAGAGACATCTCCCGTTTGAATTATCTCCCCACTAAGGATGGTTCAAATGGAAATGTAACATTGGTTATTATTCTCCCCCCACAATGTATAATTCTCACTCTTATATCGTTGAACAATTCTCATGTCTTCTTATGAAATGACTTGATTTCTCCAAGAGAGGTGACACTCTATAATTGACTATTTCTTTCTATAAAGAGACAACCTTCCTTTAATGCATGCTTATTTGTTAATGCTTGGCCATGATCATAACAAATTAATATATCTCTTTAATGAAAGTCACTTTCAAGAATTTCACATAGACCCTTACACATTCTTTCATATCTTTTGAGCCCCACATTTTCTTTCCAATCGCTCCGGTGAGATTCTTAAAAATTTGATTTTCCCCAACATATCCAAGAAAGTCTTTATTGTCCTCCTTAATCTCCTTAATGGAGCTAGAAAGGTTAATCTCTCTTCGGATCCTCGGGTTGGGGTGATATGGAAATTGTTGGAAGTTAGTTGGATTGAGGTCAATTTTGATAGTGTGTCTAAGGGAAACCTAGGTAGGAGTGGTGTTAGGTGTGTGGCCCAAGATCATGATGGGAATGTGATGGACTCAAGATCCATTGCACTGGGAAATGTCATGAATAATGAAAAAGAGTTCAGGGTGCCCTTGATTGGAATTAAGCTTGGCATAGAGTTAGATTTGGAAAAACTGCATCTTGAAGGGGACTCCCTTTCAATAATAAATCCAATTCAACAGAAACAGGCCCCAAATTGAAAACTACAAAACTAGATATCCAAGATATGAAGGCTAATGAGCAACTTTTCAGAATTCCAAAAATTAGTCATGTATTTAGAAAAGGGATTGATCTAGCTAATGGACTAGCCAAAGTAGCATCTGAAACTCTTTTTTAATAACCTTGTGATGGGATGATGTAAGCTTTATGCAGAATTATGGTAGGAATATAAGACAACATCTAAACAGCAAACTAAAATGCATATCTTACCAAGGGTGACAAGGGGGACACTTCGTTTTTTTCCATTATCTTTATATACTTTTATATACTTTACATTTTAGTTAGTTGTTTAGCCACGGGTGAAATATAATTGGAAAGTTAGCATGTGTGTGACATGCCGTTAAACTATCATCCTTTCTTTGAAGTGAGATTTCAATAGGAGTGCTTAGGGACTCGCTAAATAAACTCACATGACATCCTGAATAACCGAATGATCTTACACAGGCGAGCTGATGCAAGATGTTGTGACTAAGTATGGTGGGGACCACCTTGAATGTCCGTCACTTGAAGAAATTAAATTACCAAATAGTATAGTTTGATACTTAGGAGGTCGAGCGATAATCAAAATCATGGAAATGGGGGATTTTTTTATTATAAATAAGACCCTACCTTGTTGAGTTTTTCATATCTATGTATACTTAATGGTGCATCAATGTTTGGTTGGTGCTGGGCGGTAACAGTCATGATAGACACACCAATTCATTTGTTGTGCAAGTATCATGGATTTCCTTGGAGTGTTCTATGAGAATAGGCTTCGAAGGATTTTTAAGACCAAAAACTACTTGTTCTTGAATAGAGTGAAAATAACACTGGATCTGAATTACATGTGGACTGATGATCAGCATGGGGTTAATTCAGATGTCGCTGCCATGTTTTTGGTGTTTGTACTGGATATCAGGGAGACCACAGAGATGGCTCACAAGCTTTGTAAGAAATTAGTGAATGCGAAATTATTGGGTGGGATATTGGAAGTTCTACAGCATACATGGAAATCTGGAGATACCACTGCCAGAGGACTTCTATTTGAAATGTGGGCATGAGCAAGCGGTGATGCAATATCCAATTGTTCACTTTCTTGTCCTCGAATCAGCTCCAAGGAGAAGGCAATTGGCCAAGAGGAGTGCTTCTTTCCTGTAACTCTTTCTGGAACTGGAGGATGAAGTACAAGGTGGATGATTAATTTTAACAATACAGAAGGAAGGAGGGTATGATGGGGTATGCAATGGAGGGCTCTAGCTCAGAGATAGAAAGTGATTGTTCAGAGGGTGTTGGGAAAGTTGAAGGAAAATGACCATTGGAGATGTCGTCGAGCTCCTCAGACTCTGAATTGTTGGGAGCCCCTTCTTTTTGGAATGACCATGCTGACTGCGAGGAGGGCTGTGTTTTCAAGGCTCGCCTTTTTTCTAAAAATAAAAGAACTTGATGTTTAGTGGTTGTCTGGGATAATGTAATGTTTTGTGCTCCATTGTTTTGAAAGGAGCTAATACTCTCAGGGTAGTAGGAATATAGGCTAAATGGCTTCCCTTCTGTTTTCTGGAGGATAGTAGTGACAGTCCAGGTAGGGACTTTTCCTCCATTTTCACTTCTGGGGGTTAGTTTTATGCACAACAATTTGCAGGAATAGGGAAGTTCAAATCTTAGTAGATGGGATAACCATGTCCCCTGTTTCATGTGAACTCCATACTTTGATATAAATATATGGGTGCAGCCTCTTGGCTACTTTTGCCAGTCAAAAAAAACATGTATTAAATTTATTTATGGATTATTATTATTGTTATTAATTTTAGCATTTTAATAAGATTAAATATGAGAATTAAAATAAGTAATTTTTTTTTATCAATAGTTTAAATATAAGTAATTTTTGAAACTAATATATCTGATATTTATATATTATTAAATATATTATAATATAAGATAAGATAAGATAATTATAAATATATGATTTTTTATTTAATTTATAAAGGACTAGAGAATTTTGGTCTAATGAATAATACAAATAAACAAAAAAATAGCATTTTATTATTACGTTGTGACCATAAGTTTAGTAACTTTGTGGACCATATTCTTACTTTCAAATAAAATTAAAACATGCACTTTTTTTTCAACAAGATTATTTCTTATAAAAATATATTTTATGAATGATGGATAGTTAATTAATATTATATATTAAAAATTGTTAAATTAATTACTAGTGGAAAATATATGAAGCATAAATATTTAAATCATAAATTATTCTACAACAATTGTATAGCTGGATATATTTAGAACAATAGATTATATCAAAAGGAAGTACAACATGGAGATAGGGTTAGTTATGCATTAAGAGAAATGAGAATAAATGATCTAGCATAAGAATGTGCACCCCACATTAGGCTAGTATATGAGAATATCTATTTGTGAGAATATGTTATATAGATTACCCTGAAAAAATTGAGCACATTTATCAAATGTATTATTTATTTATTTAGATGATATTTTATTAATCATGTTGGAGTTGGGTGTGGCCTTTGCCTGTATTCAAATGAACTTGGAGGATTGGTCATCTAAAGAGCACCACTTCCTTATGGTATTGAACGTGTTAACACCCTATTATATTCTAGCATTCACGTTGTTTAGTGTAACTTGTATTTGCATAAGATTATATCACTTGACTACTCTTCACTTGTCTGTTAACTTTCGTCCATGCCTTATGGAACACCAATATGTTCATCCACGTATGTTTGGTATCTTATGTCATCACACTTGCAATGATCCATTTTTGTCTGTTGTGCAATCTTTTTATTTGGCATTCTAATTGGAGACTCGCATTTTTTTTTATTTCTAGGTCAAATTCTTTCTTACCTCTTGACAATAACTCCAAAAAATAGATCCATTTAATTACAACAAATATATTAGTCATCCTATTAACAAGATATCTATCAAATTCATGTTAGAAGTAGTTGTTTGATGTTATCATGTAAGGAGAATATTTCTTAGCGGAATTTATGATGATTACTTATAATGAGGGTGTTATTATGTATAGTGTAGCACATTGTTACTTATTGCAACCTGTAGGTTCTATTAGATCTTATAAACCGGACTCTAAGAAAAGTTACTACCATTATGTGTAGATTTTCCAGTCAAGACTACCAAATCTACTATTGTTTGATTTCATCAACTATGCTAATAGTGAAAATATAACACAGGATTCCCACAACCCAAAATGCATGTCACCCATCCTTAATACTTATGGTAAACAAAGATAGACCCTAGATAGAATTGGGTTTGATTATACACAATTATACAGGGAAGCAATCAATATTGGACTATTGATAAATGTGGTTTGATCTTTGCTATAGTTTCCAGGTCATAGTCCATGAATGACCTTTGAATATTCATTGACTTCTCCTCTCAACAATTTCCACAAACTAAATATTATTATATAACTTTAAAGATTAATAATCAAGAAGAGGCACAGCTTCATGGCAGCTAACTACCAATAAATGTTTCTTCAGACATATAGTAGAACCATTTGATTGCATCATTTTATACAAGCACACCCCCGCACAAACATGACACACGCACCATGCACATGCACATACACATGCACGCACACACCACCATCAATAAGAGAAAAAAAAAGAAACAATCAAACAAACAAACAAACAATTTCTTGTAGTAAACAGTTTTTACACCTCTGAATATATTTAAAATATTATGTACTGTGCTTGTCTCCACCTCCCCCCACACTTTAACACGTCTGCATACAAACCTACTCCTTGCTTCAACTTTGTTATTCAAATATTTTATTTTTTATATTTAAAAATTAATGATAAAATAATTGTAAAATAATATATTTACTTATTTAAGCCTAACTATTCTCTTTTACACATACAAAAATCTTTTTTATAAAATTCAACAAAAGTATCTTTGCCTTTAAATTAATTGACTCTTAAATCTTTTTCCTTTTTAAATATATTAACATAGTGCAAAAGGGATTCAATTTGTCAATCTAATCAAAGAATCGAACCCACTTCGAACGCACCTTTAGAAATTCGAACCTTAATAAATCTAGGAAAGAATGTGTACCATTATAAAAAGAATCCCCAAATCATGTCATATGGGGGCGCCATTAAATTGTAACGATATGACTAGGGATTGTGGAACAAAGAATTTGACAAAAACCGACTGCGGACAAGTTGTGTTGAGGTAAACCGGGTTTACGTGCTTATCCATGGCAAGCACTTTTCTTCTTCAACCAGAAATTCGACCAAAATTCATACACTTTCGAGAAGCACATATTTTAATGATGTTTTAACATATGTTTTTGTTAAAACGATTAATAAAGTCGGCAAGGCTTTCCTTGAGGCGCTACTGCTGTTGTTAGCCTATCATACGTGAAGGACAGCAGGGCAATAGTTGTAATTGGCCAACGAAAACGACAAAAAGCTAATTTCTCTAACGATCTTCCTCCTGGGCCGCCTCCTACTGACCGTTGGAAATGTATTTTGAATTTGCGTATCCCTGCTGTTCCTATATATCGATCTTTAACTTACAACATTGTCAATACGTTAAGTTGTGAATATTAAACAGGCCTCTCTGAACGCATTTCTCTGGGTTACTCAGTAGATATCTGGGTTTCTCTGAATGCGTTTAGAAAAGGTTCCTGTAACTTCATCTTCTGATTGCAACCTGATTAAAGATCTTAAAGGTGATTGAAGGTTCATATAAAGATCAATATGTCTGCAAACAGTGCAGTTTGTAAGGAGAATTTGATCATAGGGAAGGCCTTTGTAAGCGGATCTGATATTCTCTGTGCTGTGCCAACAACCACTGCAGTTGCAGTTTCCGAGGAAACAGAGACAAGGTAAATGAATTTCATCTGTGTTTATGGTTTAGATTTTGAATTTAAAAGCAGATGCTGATTCTTTTTCTTGTTTTCCAGGGCTTATAAGTTAGGAAAGAAGAAATGCTCATACAATCAAGTGGAGCTGCTGTTTTATGATCTTAGTGGGCAAAATCCAGTAGGAATGAAGATTTCCGAAGCTATTGAAACCTGCATTGGGTCTGAGGTGGAAGATGTTTTGAAAGACAGTTGCCTCAAATTCAATGTGAGATTCTTGAATAATATGAGGATGAATCTTTATATTTATCTTGTCCATGCCAATGCCCATTTGAAATTGGACGATACTAGTCATACTGCTGAATCGGAATATTATTGGTTGCCTGTAACTCGGTCTAATTGCAATAAGGGTTGCGTGGGACCTGTTATACGTGGGCTGCAACGATTTGGTAAAATGCCTAGACGGGGCGAAGGAACAGAGCAGGATTCATGGAAAGAGCCTAGGCATCTGTATATTGCTATAGACGAGGCCAGCACCCATGTCTGTGCTGACCCTGCTGAGACACCTAATTTCAGGTTTCTTTTGGCTGCTTACAATAATCAGAACGAATTGTTGGGCACAACCGTATCCAGCAGCATAAGGGTTTTGTCCAATAATGACGCTCCTCGTGGAGCTGCTTCTTTGAAGGTGCACTTCAATTTGCAAGGTAGGAGTGCTGAATTTATCTGTTTAATTCAGATTGATTGTATATATTAGACACTCATGCTTAACGCAAGTCGGTTGGATTGCAATTTGTGATTGATTTTTGACCTTTGGGTCTTTGTATTTGCCTTCGGCTCTAGAGGGTTGGAAACAAGATATACCACAGACTCCACGTCTGAGCAGCCGATCAGACCCAAGATCGAAAGGTAATTTGTATGAGAGATAGTGGAGCTTGGATTAGAAACTAAATATCTAAAGTAGTAGTAAACTTTATTTTCATTTCGTTACTCCAATGCAGATATTGAATTGTATCAACAACATATCGATGGGGATCAAACTTGCAATGAATCCGCCATTGTTGTCTATGACTTCTCAGCAAAGAATACCCAGGTAAGAAAATGAGATGATTTTGTTTCCGAGTTATACCAAAATGCTAGAATCGTTTCGATTGTATCAAAACCCAGAAATGGAAATGCTAGGAAACGTTTCGATTGTATCTTGAAATTCAAATGTGCAGGAATTTTCATTGAACTTTGAAGCAGCATCAACCAGAAAAGAATTTATTGATATTTTTAGGCAAATTTTATGAATCCCCTGTAGATTCCATCGAGCAGTACTGATTTCGAATTTTTCAGCTAATTGATGGAATTTTTCAGAAATGGAAATGCTAGAAACGTTTCGATTAATCGTATCTGGGAATTCAAATGTTCCGGAAAAATCGGAATTTTTCAGTTAATTGATGGAATTTTTCAAAAGATTGAAATGCTAGAAACGTTTCATCTTGAAGTTCAAATCTGCAGGAATTTTCAGTGAAGCAGCATTAATCAGAAACGAATTTTCTTTAAATTTTCTCAAATTATCATGAGTAATATTCTCTAAATTATTATGTCGAATTTTCATCAAAGAATTTATTGATAATTTTAGGCAAATTTTATGAATGCCCTGTAGATTCTATCGAGCTATAGTGACTTTTACAGTTAATTGATGGAATTTCAGAAATGGAAATGCAATAAAGTTTCGATTGTATCTTGGAATTCAAATGTGCAAGAATTTCCCAGTTAATTGTTGGAATTTTTCAGAAATGGGAATGCTATGAAATTTTTGACTGTAACTTGGAATTCAAATTTGCAGGAATTTTCAGTGAAGCAGCATGAACCAGAAAGGAATTTGAAGGAAGACAACCATTCTCTCAACGAACTGTGTGAAAGGTAATCCAAAATTTCAATGCTCGTAATCCTATTAATTTTTAGTTGGCAGGATCTAATGGTGCAGAAAATTTTGCAGGTTATTTGAGATTTGTACATCCAAAATGGGTTCCGTCATCTCTTTACGAGCACTTGCGGCTCTTGTAGGTGAGCGGGAAAAAAAAAAGACGCAATTGATGTATTTCTAATTTTCTAGGGCATCAAACATGTATTTTCTGAGATCTTGCTTTAACACGTTAATGCAGGGACAAGGAGAAAAAGAATCTATGAAATTTTCAATGTGCTTCAGTGCGTTCTGATCGTGGAGCAGAAAAAAGAGAGGGAGAAGTATACCTGGCTTGGTGCAACAAAAATTTCATCTGCAATAAGGAAGCTCAAAGTAGTCGCCTCTTTCCGTCTTGTTCTTTAAGCAATTAATTTAGAATTGAACTTTCTAACAGGCAGATAGTTGTAACTGTAAATGAAACTCTCTGCTGCAGCAAGAAGCTGGTCTTTCTAAGAAACCCTACACAAGCAAAAAGTTTCAGTGCCCCACTGAAGAAATGGTTGAAAATCCCATGAGAGAGCTGACAGAAAAATTTATACAGCTTTTCCTTGTCAACTTGGTGAGCCCTTCAGTCTTTTGCGTTGTCAATCTTGTCTGCAAACATTGTGAGCTTTAAATTATTCAAACATTTTGCCGCCTAAAACATTGAAATGTGTTCGGTTCAATTATTTCGCAGAAGCGTCCCATAACACTAGAGTTTGCCATGGACGCGCTCCTCGACCCCCGGGTTGATCCCCAGACACATCGCTGTAACAACAATCTCCATCCTTTTCTTCGCTCTAAAATATTTATACTCACCAGCTCTTGAACTTTACACTGAACAAATATTTTTACAAAATTCAGGCGAAATGCGAAGATTAACGGAGATCGCACGAATATTTACAGTATTGAATTTGATTAGCACGGAAAGTTCCTCTTCTGACAGCGGATTTTCAAGCGCAACTTCATTTTCATGGCGGGGAGCCCCTGGAGTTAAGCAACGGCTTGTGATTGCAGGTATGCTTTCTCTCTCCTTGTTGTAAATATCCCTTTCTTAACTTTGCAGCTGGAGTCGAAATGTCTGATCTCTTTCAAATCTCAGATTCTGGGAAGAAAATCCGGAAACGCAGATGTGCCGGACTAAACCCTAAGCAAAAGGCAGTAAAAAATAAGAAACCGGACTTCAACATTTCTGAGATTGCAGCGCACAACATGCCGAGGCTTGTTAGCGAAACCGAGGATAACGACGAAATTTTGTCGTCACTAGAAGTGGAGTGCAATCGTATGATCAAACGACCAAGGCTTTGTGCGACTGTAGCGAATTTCGCCACAGAAAATAATTGTGCATCAATTCTGTCAAAACAAAGCATATCGGCAATATCAAACCCTGGAAAGATTGACAGATATCATTCCACCGGTTCCGATTCAGCAAATACATTGTCGCCTCTGAAGAATGTAGATCACAATGATGAAGATGCTGTCAACTACGAAATAGCAGCCATGCTTATGTTTTTATCATCTTCTGATCAGCGTAATGCAAATAATAAAAAATCATCACCGCAGGTCATCCTAAATCCTCAAATCGAAGGGAAAATACAACAAAAACCGTCAACTGTAATTGAGAAATCAAATGCCACAGCGGAGTTGTGTTCCAAATATGTTGAAGGTGAAGTCGTATTTCCCCAGTCTGACGAAGGGTTCAATCCTCTATTCCATGTACAGCAAGTCTTTTCGCCTTCACAGATTACTCAACTGCAAGCGGAAAATCAAGGTAAGACCGGTAAATGTTAAAATTTAGTGCAAAATCAGCAGCAAATGAAATTATTTGACGACTCAAACTTTGAGTGAATTTAGTAGCCATGACTGTTTCTGCAGATTATGCAAATGATTTAATGTCTAGTAACTGCGACGTCTAATTTTCTTCAAATAACTATTTCAAAATTCATCAAAGAAATTATTGATAATTTTAGGCAAGTTTTATGAATCTAATAGCCATGATTGTTTCTGCAGATTATGTAAATAATTTTCTCTCTAGTAACTGCATCTAATTTTTTTGAAATTATTATTTCAAAATTTCATCAAAGAACTTACTCTTAATTTTAGGAAAATTTTCTGAATGCCCTGTAGAATCCACCGAGCAGTAGTGATTTTGAATTTTTCAGTTAATTGATGGAATTTCAAAATGGAATTTGCAGGGTTCGTGCCGGATTATTTTCGGTACTCCAGACAAGTTTACCAGAAACGTTGTGCTGTAAATGTTTCCGCTAACAAGCAGAAGAATTTGTTCAAGCCAGTGCCCATCCGAGCCGTTTATAATACAAAATTTGCTGATATTTTGGCTGGTGTCCAAGATCAGATGTAATTATTAACAATCCAAGATATTTGTAAAGATGCTTTTAAGATATTCGTACTCCAAATTATTTCTGTAATTTTTATCAGACGAAAATATTTAACTGAATTCTGTTTAGGAGGAGAGGTGGATAATTTTTATCAGACGAAAAGATATTCGTACTCCAAATTATTTCTGTGATTTTTATCAGAAGAAAATGTTAAACCGAGTTCTGTTCTTCTTAAGCAGTTACAATTTATGTTATTTTTTTAATGAATATAGTTATTTTATTTTATATTACATTAAAAAAGGAGGTTTTATTTTATAATAAAATAAAACTAAGGTGGGTATATAGGTACATATGTAAGAGTATGCTTTGTTTAAATGCGGGTTATCTTTTAATTGAAATAGTCTATTCTAAAAGTTATGTATTCTTTGTGTACACCTAACCTTCCAGTTAATCACATGTATCAATAGTCGATTAATAAGTACTTGGCGATTTTGAGTGCACGATTATTGGGGTATCTTTAAGTAGGTATCATGCGACACTTTGAAATGGCCACTTTTTGACCCTTTGACATTTAACAAATTCTACAAGGAGCTTCGTTAATACTCCAAAAACTAAAATTATTAAGTAGCTAAGTCACATACGAAGACAACAAAAAATTTGTCGAAATCCGACGTATAGTTTAGACTCTATGAGTGCATGAAGTTAGCTATAATGACTATGATATGCTTCCCCTAGTTTATGAATTTTTTTATAAAATCAAATCAATAAAAAAAATATTATCATATTATATTTTTTCAAAGGTTAAGATATAAAATTTAAAAGCACATAAATAAAATGTTATAATATTTTTATCTTTAATATTTATTAATATAGATTGTGGAAGCATTTAGATTCATAATAGAATTGTATAAAAACTTTCTACAATAAAATTTCACATTTCTTAAAAGATAATTTTATAATAGATATGTGGCTATTTTTTATTCATATTTTAAATTGAAATCATGGACTTTATAAAATAATTTGTTTGTAAAGGGTATAAATTGTCATGTATAAGCTCGGATAAATAGACAATATTTTCTCCTCCAATTTCATTCTTTAAGTGAAATAGTATTATTTAAATGGCCCTGGCATTTCTTTGTACAACTTTGTTACAAATAGTTGAAGCATAACACATAAGTGAGCTTAAGAGTTTGACCTTAAAATTTACAACAAGATAATACTTTGATTCCTTGGTTAATATTATCTTCATTAATAGATATTCTAGATTATATGTGTATGTGTGTGTGGATATCATGTGTCACCAATTGTAGGGTGACATTCCATAGAAACATCTCACTATGTTGACATGTTATAGTATATTTTCTCTCCTTAGAATAAATTGTGTTCACCTATGAAAAACATTTCATTCTAAGGGGAGCTATTATATCTACATCACTTGTATTTCTAAAAATTTATTAAAAAATAAATAAATATTTTTAATTTGCTGCCTTTTCAGGGGCCAGTCTATTATCTATGGTATCTGCCTTTGTGGGGGGCAATGCACTATCTCTTTTATCTACCTTCATGGGGCCCAATTTACTATAAAAATCTTTCACCCTATTGTATGGCTATCTAGCATAACAAAACTTGTTATCCACACTAAGGCAATCAAAAATCATTTTATCATATGACTATCTAACACAACACAACTTGCTACACATACCAGCATAATCTTAGTGATCGCTGTCTTATGATCTATATCTAATCACCATCATGTTTTCTAACAAATGTCAAATCTTTTTAATCTAACATGTTTGTTTGCAACTTACATGTTATGATGCAACTTGGCACTATCTCATGAGGGTTCAAGTCCTTTCCCTAAGGGAAACTCTATTCGGTTAGAAGATTCTACTTCACCTTCATATCAGGGATAAAATATATTTCTCTACTTTACCTCACATTTTACTAATGAAATGCTTACTAAAGTGGGGGCAAAATTTAATGGTGTAAATTGCACCCTTTGCAATTTTTCATTGCACAACAACTTTGCATTAGCTGAAATCAAATTTCCACTGAAGCCTCCACGTCATCCTACTTGCCTTCTCATCACTTTCTATCTGAATCCTTAACCATGTGGTCATTTGGTTTAGGACACATGCACACTACAAAGATGTTTGCAGGATGCAAACTTGTCCCTCAAATATACAAACCAATGGTGATCATTGGGTTCTTACACCTATTGTTTCTAGCCCTTGGAAAGGCGAAAAACTAAAAATATTTTATATTTTTTATATTTTTTATATTTTTTAGAAATGCAACTGATTTAGATCTACATTCAAATAGCTCTTGCAATCTTCTTGTGGATCATTATTCATTTGGCATCATTGCTCCACCGTCTTTCTCACATTCAAGTTTTCTCTCACCTTCAATCCACCAAGATCCATCTTCTTGGCTTGGAAAGGGAGTGATCTTATCCCTCACACTTCCTGATTTTATTTTATTTTAAGCATATCATTAGCTCTTAATATTTAGCTATATATATATATATATA
>MU226347.1:1305714-1318487 GCA_018584345.1 Thuja plicata
AAAGGCCTCTTAATCGAGCAACCTAACACTTTTCTTGGCTTCTTGTCTATAGGTCAAAGGAGTGGAATGGAATAGCTTATTGGGATTCTTCTACCAACGAGTTGTGATATTTTTCTTCCCTTTGTCTTAGAATAGATGATTTTCTATTTACCCGTACTTTCTTTTACTTGCAAGTATCTATATTTAATCATGTTCATTAATTTTTTGTTTTGTACCTTTCACATACAAGTCCCTATACTTTATTTGTATAGTATGCATGTGTTCCCTGGTAACATCCTAAATCTCTATCGTAGTCCTAGACTTCCCTAGGCATCCATGATAGTGAGTCAACAGACCCCACCAATTGGTCTTGACTATTTTCTCCTCATTTTCTACTAGACTAAATATTTTATCTTTTAGTAGCATAAATTTATTTTTATTTAATTATCTTGCATTCACATTAAAATTTAATTAATTGATCTTCCTAGATCACCACTTCACTAGTAAAATGAGGTGGCATTAAGCCTAAATTTATCCCTTGAGGTTTTATCAATCTTGAAGGTGGTGTATTCCCTTCTCCACACTTTGATGCAAATTTGATTTTAGGACCACGTATAAAGCACCTCGTCTAGTTCATTTTATCTCACATTTGGGTAAGTGCACCAGGATGGTGTGCAAAAAGGGGGTATAAGTCGTCACTTTTTTTCCTAAAATTAGGTAAACCTAAACTTGGAAGAGAAATTTGAGAGTTAAGCACTCAAAATTAGAAGATGTGAAAGAAATAAGAATTGTAGTACTCTTAATCTAGTTTCTAAACTACTAATATTTTTTTAAAATGGATAATATTAAGAGGGTAACATTTATTGTACATGAAAAAAAGTTCCTTATTGTTTCAAGAAAACATAACATAGTATCTAGCGCGTGCATCAAAAAATATATAGTTAGATTTATTATTTTGAAAAGCTCTTTTCTAGAAAGATAGATAAGAGTGAGAGCTAGAAGTTGTGTATTTTATTGTAATTTTTTGTTGAGAATATTTTTTATGATTTCTTGAAGTGGGCACATCTTTAAAATCATGTGTCAGTTCGTGTGCTTATCATAATTTGCATCAAAATAATCAAAAAATACAATTTATTTTTTTAAAGTGTATAGAATCAAGTGCAGTTTAATATGTAATTTGTTTCTAATTTGCTCAAGTAGATCAAAATTTATTAAGAAAATGGTACACGTGTATGTCTTTGAAAACTATGGAGACACTAGTAAAAAAATTAAACTTTAACATGTTAATGTTTTCAAAAAATACAAAAAAGTATATGGTTAGAAAGCTCAGAAGATGTATGAAATTAAAGTGTAAATTTTACAAATACCCAATTGATGATTTGTAAACCTAATGATGAGGAAGTTGAGAAACTTGTTTCGAAGAACAAAACACATGAAAAGAGAGGGAAATGGAGGAAAATCAAGCTCCTGAGCCCCAACCTTGTTATCAAAGTCTATTAACTAGCCTTGTTCTTATCTAGGAGATCTACCAGACCTATGCCCAATCATCTTTTTTGAATTTAAAGTAACTCAATCGTGATAGGGGTGTTTTGTTGTTTTCTTAGTTGGGTGGTCACTTTTTTACACACCATCTTGGTGCACTTGCCCATTTACGACACATCTACAAGTTCTTCATAAGAGAAAGTAATACTCAAGGAAATATATGATCCAAGGGTCAATCAAGCTACAATAAGGTATCTTTGAATATGAGTTTGTGGTGGATTTTGTGTTGATTCATCATGTTATTGCATCAAAATTTGGAGGACATACCCTAAGATCATTGCATCATCAATCTCTCAGGATTAAGGTATCTCAACCTTTGCAAATCCTAACATTGATTTTGTATTCATTTGTTGTATTTATTTGTTATTTTAATTAATTGATTTCCTATAAATGTCTATTCATCTAGTGGGACCACAAGCTCCGTGGCATCCTACTTAGTGATGATTGTATGACACATATGTCATATATGTGAATGTAGGCATCCCAATTTGAGGATCTTGACAAGTGTCAACCTATGACATATTCTAATGACAAAATAGACAAGTGGTGGGAGATACCTTTTGCATGGAGAAGATGGGTGCCCAAGTTGGGTTATGACAAGTTGTAATAAATTGAGTTACTCATAGTTAGGTTAAGATAGATTCTCTATTAATTGTAAGTTATAAGTTATGGAAATATTTGTTATGGATTCTTATGATAGTTGTAAGATTTATAAGAGCGTCTCTCATTGCTCACAGTTGTAAATTTTGGGTGCCCATAGGAGGTTTGAATGGGGATTCATTTAGAGATATACATGTGTTAATTACATGTTTTTTGGTGGTTGAAAAATGGTGCCAAATATTTTGCACGACCCCCTCTTCTTGCTTCATCTAGAAGCTTCCTTCTTGGTTGTATTTCTCTATAAAAGGTAGCCTTGAAGAGTATGTGATGTGTTTTATTTGCAAGTGAAGCTTTATGTTGTTAAAATTGATTTGGGTGTCAAATTTTTTAAAGAAGTAGTGTATTTTAATTGTATGGAAACTATTGTTTTATTAATCCAAATTTATTTGCTTTTGGGGCATGGGGTTTTTCTTTTGAAATGGTTTTACCCATGATATATCGTGTGTTATATGGCATAATATTTATGCATGTTATTATCTCCTTGTGAATGTTTCTAATTTTATAATAGTTAAGAGTTTTAAAGAAAATTCGCATTGTCTCTCCTACTAGATTAGTGTTAGGAAGTGTTTTATGCACCTTACCTTTCTTTCAAAATCAAGGGTATAATCATTTCTATTCAAGAATTTACTTTAGATCTAAGATTTTATTTTTATGTCATCATTTTTGTTGGGTTGATTTTGAACATGGGGCTTGATTGAGGAAAGAACCTATACAACATGTAGCACCATTTTCTATCCTTGTGTGCAAGTATATGTTAAGAGACATGTTACAGGTCTAGATATGAGGACTAAGAGCATATAGAAAAAAGAGGCATTTAATTTGCATTGTCTATCAATGGGATTAGGGTGAATATCACCATAGTCCTAGTAATTTTCCTTGAAAGTTGGATTAGAAACTATTTGGAGGCTCTTGAAACCATTTTGACTATTGTTCAAAAACTAGGACACTTGACAGACTATGGCACCTACAAAAATAGAACTTCCCTTTTGAGCTCATATTTTAGTGACATATTCCTCTCAACATTCTATTTCTAGTTATATATGCCATAGATAGTTCTCACTTCTTCTCTTGTCACTTTATGTCAATTATTATCATTTATGTGCCTCTTAGTCGAGTTATTACATTATCAATTTCTAACCACATCCAATTCAAGCCAAAACACAAGAGAGAACATTCAATCTATTCTTCCCATTTCTCCCAAGGAGTTATAGCAAGGCCTATTGGTTGTTCTCAAATGTAATTAATAGGATGAGGCTTTATCCCTAGTTTGCTTTCTAGGTTTAGATCATATTTACATACATTGTGCTCCTCTTGCCCCCACAAAGGAGGGAAAAAGAAGAGGATTATAGTGTCTCCAATGATGATATTAATATTGTAGTGAACCACACAGGCTAGTAATATATCATATCTATGAATGATGTTTCTCTTAATAAAATAGTTGGTGAAGATGTCAACAAATCACTCTAAATAACGGAAAAAGACTAAGTATATGCTCTGACCATTAATGAGCACTTGAATTCAAAATACATCTGAATTTGAATGTGTTTTATTTATTGGTGTTCGAATAGATTCTTGTATATCTAAATAGTACTTTAATTATCATAATAAATGATTGTAGTTTATCTAAAGGATATACCAAACTAAGTGAGAATACTCCACAGCCAAATAGACTCATTGGATGTGTTAACAACTCCTTGATACTCAACCCCTATGGAAGATAAATAAATATCTTGTTTATTTTTGTTATACCAACTAATAGGACTAGAATCAAGTAGAAGCTCTAACCTAAAGTGATTGCATGTTTGAGAATCACCACCCAAATCTTAATCCACATAGTCAACCAAATCAACATTTATGAAAACTCTATAATAAATCCCAAATTTGATGGTACCTTCAAGATAGTGGAGGATCCTCTTAGCTACCCTATAATATATCTCTTAAAAACCATCCATAAAAATAGAATCCATGCTAAATAACATATAAAATAATAGGCCTACTATGGTTCACATAAATGAGACTACCAACAAGTTGTTGATACAAGGTAGAATCAACCAAAGGAAAAGTATTATTAACCTCAATCTTGAGCCTGGAGAGAAATATATTCAGAGATGACTTGTAGTTAGTCATGAAAAATTAAGTAAGGTGATCAATGGTGTGCTTCAGATAAGAAAGAGTGACCCTTGTACAAAACTATGAAATCTAAAAGCTAAGGAAGTAGTACAGTAAACCGATGTCAATCGCATCAAGTTTGCATTGGTGAGCTAATTAAATTTCTAAAAGGATAGATTAATAGACCTTAGTGATTATGATATCATTAACATAAAATTAATACTATCAATAATGAAACATCCTACTTCGTGAACTACATATCATGACTGAAATGATATTGAGTGAAACTAGAAGCTAGAGGGAATAAATTAGTCCATAAAGGGACTTCCTGAGATCAGATACAAATGATGGATCATAGAAAAACCTTGGGTAGTTTTTTTATGTATATATTCTCCTAAAAGTCTTCATGAAGAAAAAAATCTTTTTGTGGTTAGCCAAGATCACTTCAAACTCACAGAGTATATAAATAAAAAATGAGACAATTAACAATCAACAAATTAATTAACATAAACTAGATTAAAAAAAATCCCAATTTAGCATTCATATATATACAAAATGGTGTGAGATGAAAAGGTGAGAACTAACTATGACTAAACTTCTAGGTCATGGATACACATGAGCACATGTGGAGAGTCACAAGCAAAGTTTGCAACCTCCTCATCAAGTGAGGAGATAATATCTCCAACCTCTAATGAGGTGAGATGAAAAAGTCTCTAACCTCATGTCTGCACATGAGGAAAGAAAAAAAAAATAACCTATAAAATGAACTTAACCTTTATCGTCAAGGTTAACTTATACAATAGCCACTAAGTGTGACTTAAGCTTGTATAGGCCTAAATCTGCACACTCAAACAAGAGAGTTAGTAGCACCGATTTGAAATGAAAGAAATCAAACTACTATTAAGAATGAGCCTATTAACAATAGAATAACATATGCAAACTCGGTATCTGAAGATTCTATTGCTTCTCTCTACTCCTTCTGAAATGTTGTATGGATGGTGCTCAGTATTGGTGTTGACAACATTTATGACTTGGGAGTGTTGAGAAAATGAGATCAAAATGATAATGATTTGCTAAGGATTCTTATGAAAATTTTGCAGAATGATTGTACATAAAAGTTGAGATGCTTCAAATGATTATTAAGGCTTGCTTTTATAGAATTCAGAAATGATTTGGATGGATGAGATTAATCTCAGGAATTTGAAATGAACGATTGAGATAAATAGGAACTAAAGAAGAATTAGTAAATTTCCATTTTCAACTGAAGAGAAGAGGGAATGATTTGGGCAACTGCAGAGTTAAACTAAAGTCTCCATTTTCGAACTAGAGAGAAGAGGAAAAGATTTAGGCAACTGTGGATTTCAAACTGAAGTTTCCCTTTTCGAACTAAAGAAGGAATTTTGGAAAGATTTTTTTTATTTTAGAAAATTAGAAATGCTCACAAATGGGATTATTGAATTTGAATTCAAATTTTGATTTTTAGAAAATAACCCATTTAGCATATTTTTGAATTTTAGAATTTGAGGGAATTTGAGGGAAATTAAATTATTTTAATGAAATTCAATTTAGAGGAATAGTTAATAAGTTTAAATTTAATTAAATTTAAACTTTAGGAAATTAAACTTAATTAACTAATAAAGATTAATAAATTAAGGTTTATTAATTACATAAAATTAATTATTTAATTTATTTTGGAGAAATGATTAAATGATTAGAAGATCAGATTTAGAAGAAATAGATGATTAACTAATGATAAAAATATCATTAATTAATAGAGGAAAATTAGTAATTAAATGCAAGGTCGTAAGTCTGTCCATTTTAGGGTGTCTACATTTTCCCCTCTTTAATACAATGTGATTTATCGTGTTGTGTCAAAGAATTTTTTATTTTGATCCTACCCCAGTGTGCCTCGGTGATAGTAGGTCGATTATATGCCCCCTCAACAAATTAAACAAAAAATATGTCACATGTGAGCATTAATTTCTTGAAAGTATTGAATCTTTATATGATGATGATGTATGCATTTGTATGGTATTCATGATGTTATTGACGATGGATGCATTGGTTATATGATTTACAATATATGATTTATGCACATGTTTCTTGATTTTTCTTGTGCAATAAATGAATGCAAACCTAAAATGAAAAATGTATCTGAGTACATGCATTTGTTAGTTAGAAGAAAATTAGTAAGAAATTAGTAAGAAAGAAAAGGTTCAATGCAATCAACATGATTGATGTAACAAATCCTTTGGCATACATTCCAATCTTTATTCATCATTGTACCTTAATTTAAAAGGAAGAGATATAAATGCACTTAGATATTGACCATCTAGATACCACTATGATCTCTAATAACAAGCAGATAATAGACAAGGAATGTTCAATTCTTTTCTAGGGATTAGCTCAGATCCTGGAACTGCGTGGCTGTCAGATGTGTGACAACTCCTATCACATTTATCTTGAATCATCCTTGCCCTAGAATTGAATTGAAACACTCTACAAATAGAAAAAAAATAATAATAATAATATTATGAACCATCCTGGCTACTCTTTTCACTCAATGGTATCCTTGAGGAGCATAGGAACATAATTGTGAAAGATAAATTGAAAACAAACTGACATGACTGACCTAGTCTACAACCTTACTATTCCTTGACTAGCTTTGTTTTTATATTTGATTGTAGATGCTCCTGGTTTCATAAATGGATCAGTTGTATAAGACCAATTTTTCTTGTTTCGAGTATATCTATCACTATCTAAGACAATTGATAGCTTGAATTAGTTTGATCGATTGATTTATTCAATTGATGAAAGATTGGATTGCTGACAAAGATGAGTCACATGAGTCCATTTCCGATTTATGAAGCTCGTAGTTTTGACATTTGATTGACTTTTTGACATTATTTTCTACTTGTTACGACAGAGATGATTTATTGTGCAGAGATTTTTTCAATAAGTTTTGATTTTTTTTTTACGAATTGATTTCTTCAGGACATTTTTCAATGTTTTTGGTCCATCAAAAGTTTTATATGTTTGGAGTCGAGGTATGTGTGATGTATCACATATGTGAAGGCTCTTATCCCAAACATCCCTAACATTGATTTTTTTTTATGAATGTTTTGTGTTTTTCAAATTTTTGGATTATTTTAGGACTTTTTATGATGTTTTTCTTATCATTTTTTCAAGATTTTTTTTAATTTTTAGGATTTTTTTCAGGTCTTTTTTTCAAAAAAATTTGGCTTTTTTCAAGAATTTATTTTTAAAAAAATTTAAAAATTAGGAATTTAAGACTGCCCCAGTGTCTAGCAAGGCAAGGGAATTATGGATTTATGGATGGACTGGTAAATGGATGAATTCCAAAGATCTCTTAGTATGTCTTGATGTTGTTTGTATGCCAAGGACTATCCATGGGATGTGATAACATGTTTTTTCCAAGCTTGGGGATTGGATATGACAAGATAGGGTAATGAAACAGTGCATTGATTGGCATGTGAAGCATAGAAAAGGACATGTCAAGAGGAATTTTGAAAAACATATTTTGCATTTTTACGTCCTTATTTTATGTCAAGACCAAGACTGGGATTTGGATAGGATAATGATAGGATAAGAAAGATCAATAATGGACAAGGGGAAGGGATATGGATTGAAGGTTGTGATAAGATAGATAATATGGAGCAAAGAGATGTGGATAGGATAAGGGATGTGGACAAGATAGGGGTTGTGGACCAAAGGGATGTTGATAGGATAAGGGATATTCCTAGCCTTGTCAAGATAAAAGTTGGTAAAAGGGAATATGGATGTTGATAAGATAAGGGATATGAGGGGCATAGGGTAATGGAGAAAATAAAAGGGATATGAAATGATAAGAAAATATGCATGAAACCTACCCCCATGTATGGAATGCAAGAAGTTCATAGATTACACATGACGCCTGTTTGCCAGGTTTTCATCATGGTACTTGTCCAAAGCGCATGTTTGTCAAGTTTTCACTATTAGAAAAAAATTATTTCTCTTATTTTTTTGTGTTACCAAGATGCCCAGGTTTTGATCAAGACAACGATTTTTTTTTATTGAATTTTTGGAATTTTTGACAAGATGATAGACTCATGATAGGAAATAGAGGAAGGACTCAATCATATTTTTCCTTGGATAATGCTCTTGAAAGACATGAAATAATGGACCATAGCTTTTGGTGGTATGCTCAAAGATGTTGGTAAGGTAATGAAAAAGGGAGATGAAATGGGTGGTTGGATGAAGTGGGATAAGGGTTTATGAAAAGGATTGGATAAGATCAATGGAAGGATGGAAAATATGTGTTTGATAATGGAGGGATTGCAAGAAGACTCTCTTTTGAGTGGATGGAAATTTGGGCAAGATCAACATTGGCACACACCTTGAGCGGTGATGGAGTGATGGAGGAAATAGAGATTTTCGATTTGATGGAAGAAAAGGAGATTGTTAAAATATATTAGCCCTGTTAGGAGATTGTTATAACATTATAGTACATAGTCCATGTTAGGAGACAGACCCTGTTAGGAGTCAAAGGAAAATAGTAGGCTCACTATCAAGGCACACTTCCCAAAGAAGGTTAAAGCCACTCTCAAGGATTTACAATCCGCATCAAGTGTATACAAAAAATACACAATCCAGTGAACTGTCTGATAGCAACTATCTTTGCTTGATCAATTCCAATGAAGTATCAACATTGCTCTCTATCCAGTAGTCAAGCTTCACAGCTTCACAAATCTCTACTCTTTTCTTTCTTTGCCACACTTTTCACAAATGAAAAGATAACTCATATATACCCTTTTACAATAACCCATTAGGTCAGCCAGTTAAGCTTTCCTAATACATAATTAACTAAGTCAGCCAATTAAGGCTTCCCATCATACAAATAATTACATAAGCCCTTGCTAAGATACACACGGTACCTATAACAAGTATACAACATTTACAATTCATCACAAATACTTTCAAATCTGCAATCCACTCTTATAATTAATTTCCACACGTTACAAATCTGAAGTCGGCCAGGAAATAGGTCTTCTCCAGAACACATGCCACAGCTGATGTCATCAGTACCCAAACAACAATCAAACTCAACCCATTTCACTATCATATGTCAGCTCTCCATCAGTAAGCTTGCAAGTTCTGAAACATCTTCCTCGGTAAGATATACCCAAAACAGAGACCTTCTCTGTCCAGAATCACAGTTGCAGTCCAGAAAACAATCTTCACCAAATGAACTGTAACATCCACATAATGTAACATAAAGTCAAACAAACTTAGGAGTAAGGTCAGAACACATCCTTCTGCATAAATCCAACTTTGATCCTTCTAAATCATCTGTACAATGTCCGTACACTCGTTCCAGTTAAGTAGTCAGTATGTCTTCTCCATAGAAATATATGTTGACATCAGTGACAAAACATTAATATCATCAGCATGATCAGTAACCAAAACTGATATCATCCAACAATCTCCCCCTTTGGAATTGATGGCAACATATGGGAAAATCCATATGCATCAACCCAAAAGTACTCTCTCTCTCTCAATACAATCTTCTCAATATCCTCAACATAAATTTCCCAAAATAGTAGGGATTTTCTCATAGATTCCTTCCCCCTTTGGCAGCAATGGCAAAGGGTACCATAACTCATCTGTATTCTTCAGTAGCTTTTTCAAATCTTCATATCCGATTAGGTGCAAGATCACCCAAATGTGCTCCAATGTGTTCTCCTGCAATCACTCCCCCTAAGGAGTAGATCCATACATCAAGTCCAGAGAGTAATATAGCTCTGAGATCCACTGGACTGATGCATATCTACATCATTTTAATTACTAATGTGAGGGGCCATCACCCCAAGAATGCCTCTGAGGTATTCAAAAGCATCTTTTGGCAAAGGTTTAGTAAATATATCTGCTATCTATTCCTTTGTGCTTATGTACTCTAGTTTAATCTCCTTAGCAGCTACCTTCTCCCTCAAGAAATGATACTTGATAGAAATATGTTTATTCTTTGAGTGCATTACAGGATTCTTCAACATGTTTACTGTACTTGTGTTATCACAATGAATAACCACTGCCTCCTTGAAAATTATACCAATATCTTCCAGCATTTGTCTCATCCAAACAACTTGTGTGCAATTAATTGCAGCAGCTACATATTTTGATTCAGCAGTAGATTGAACAATACAATTTTGCTTCTTTCTTAACCAGGAAACCAATCTCTTCCCAAGGAAAAATGCACCACCAATTGTGCTCTTTCTTTCATCCACATTACCTTCCCAATCAGCATCAGTAAAATCATGCAAAGTAAAATCATCAGATTTTTCATACCATAATCCATACTCTATTGTTCCTTTCAGATATCTGAAAATTCTTTTCACAGCATCAAAGTATGTTTCTTTAGGATTTGCCTGATATCTAGCCACAATTCCAACTGCATTGGTAATATCTGGTCTAGTGTGTGTCAAATATTGTAGACCTCCAATCATTGACATGTACTTAGTCTGCCCAACACTTTGAGTCTCATCACTTTCAATTAGTTTGTTCCCTGTTATCATTGGTGTACCAACAGGTTTACAATCATTCATTCCAAATTTCTTCAACATTTCCTTAAGGTATTTGGTCTGAGATATGAATATGCCATTTTTACTCTGATTAATTTGCAAACCAAGAAAAAATTTCATCTCACCAATCATTGACATCTCAAACTCATTCTCCATTTCCTTAGCAAACTTCTTACTCATTTTATCATTTCCTCCAAAAATAATATCATCAACAAAAACTTCTATAATTAAGATTCCATCTTCATCAGTTCTTAAATACAAATTACTATCTACATTACCTTTTCTGAAACCAAGATGAAGTAGATGTTTGTCCAGTCTTACATACCATGCCCTTGGTGCTTGTTTCAGTCCATACAGTGCCTTCTTCAGTCTGCAAACCATGTTTTCATCATCTGTCAAAGGAAGACCATCAGGTTGCTCAATGTACACTTCTTCTTCTAGGTCACCATTCAAGAATGCAATTTTCACATCCATCTGATACACTTTGAAGTCTTTATGTGCAGCATAAGCAAGGAATAGTCTCACAGCTTCTAGTCTAGCAACAAGGTGTGAATGTTTCTTCATAGTCTATGCCTTCTTGTTGTGAGTAGCCTTTACATACCAGTCTAGCCTTGTTTCTTACCACTATTCCTTCCTCATCCATTTTGTTTCTGAAAACCCACTTAGTTCCAATCACATTCTTGTTATTAGGTCTTGGAACCAACTCCCAAGTATTGTTCTTCTTTATCTGCTCTAGTTCTTCTTCCATGGCTTTAGTCCAAGATTCATCTTTACATGCTTCATCAGTATTCTTGGGTTCAGCTTGAGAAATCAAACAGATCTCATCTCTAACTTTAGATCTAGTCATCATGTCTTTGTTTGCATCACCGATAATTTGATTTTCAGGATTGTTTTTCTTGACATATCTTGGAGTCTTCAATGTCTCAGTAGCTTCTGCCTGTTCTTCTTCTTCAATCTCATACTCAATCATCAAGGGTTCTTCAGCTTCAGCAGCAACTTCTCTTGTTTCTGTTATCTAACCACAATCATACACTATTTCTTGAATTTGAAATTTCTCATCTGTCCTCACATTAGCGCTTTCATTTAGTTTTCTCAGTCTCAAATTGAAACATTTATATGCTTTACTCTTAGTAGAATAACCAAGAAAGATTCCTTCATCACTTCTAGCATCAAACTTCCCTATCTCATCATCTCTCTTGATATAGCATTTACTACCAAATATTCTAAAATATTTCATAGTAGGTGTATGATCAAACCATAATTCATAAGGGATTTTATTTGTACCTTCTCTAATCTAAATTATGTTTAGTGTGTACACAGCAGTGCCAACTGCTTCTCTCCAATGAACATATGATACATTTCCTTCCAGCAACATAGTCCTAGCAGCATCTAATATAGTTTTGTTTCTTCACTCTGCTATCCCATTCTGTTGTGGAGTTTTAGGAGCTGAATTCTGTCTCTGTATTCCATTTTCTTCACAATATGTGTTAAACACATCTAATGTAAATTCTCCTCCTCTGTCTGATCACAAACATTTCATCTTTAAACCAGATTCATTCTCAAATTTTGCTTTGAATAACTTGAATTTGTCAAAGGCCTCAGATTTATCTCTCAAATATGTAACCCACATCATTCTATAAAAATCATTAATAAAGAGTATAAAATACCTTTCACCATAGTATGATCTTGTTCTTGTAGGGCAACACAGATTTGTATGCACTAGATCCAACTTCCCTTTTGCTGAATATGCTTTTCTCTTGAAAGTGCTTCTATTATGTTTCCCCATAACACATTCTCTACACATAGTGTTAGATGGCTTAACAATTTTAGGTAGATCTCTTACTGCTTTTTTCATACTTGCCTTCACAATGTTGTCAAAATTAACATGACAAAATCTTATGTGCCATA
>MU226347.1:1318537-1345813 GCA_018584345.1 Thuja plicata
TAACACATTCTCTACACATAGTGTTAGATGGCTTAACAATTTTAGGTAGATCTCTTACTGCTTTTTTCATACTTGCCTTCACAATGTTGTCAAAATTAACATGACAAAATCTTATGTGCCATAACCAGTTGTCATCAATATTTGTAATAAAACAAGTAGCTTCAGATGTTTTTAGTTCAAATACATTACCTATGGATTTTGTACCAGATGCTATCAAGTCTCTTGTTTTACTCTTGACAGAACATTTCCCATTGATGAAGTTCAGTTGATAACCCTTGTCCACTAGCGTTCCAAGACTCAACAAATTATGCTTGAGTCCATCAACAAGTAGTACATTGTCAGTGTTAGTCTTACCATCCAATGAGATAGATCAAACCCCAATAATAAGTTTAGGAGTATTGTCACCAAATCTAACAACACCACTATCATGCTTCTTCAAACTCACAAATTTAATTTTATCTCTAGTCATATGATGTGAACAACCACTATCTATGACCCATTTAGATTTCTTTTCAACTTGAGATACTAATGCTTTTTCCTCATGCATAGTTCCATCATCCTTAATAGCAATGAATCCAATTTCATCAAAGTTATCATCCTCATCATCAGATATTCCTTCACTAGCATAATAGCATTCCTTATCCTTTGAGAACTTAGACTTGAAAAACTTAGGTTTGTTCTTTGGAATTCTTGTAGGACATCTAGATGCAAAATGACCGATCTTATTACATGAAAAACATTTCAAAGGTAATTTTCCTTCAAACTTACCCTTACCTCTCTTTCCTCTTCTAGAAATCAGTGCAACAATTTCATCTAGCTTCCTTTCTTCTTCCTGTATCTGTTCCCATTCATTAGCATAGGCTCCAAGTTCTTCTCTCAAATCATTACTACTTGTGCTTGCATTTCCAACTAAGGTCTTCTTATTTTTGTGCACGGTTGCTTTGAATGCTGACTCAACTTTAGGTAAAGTGTCACCCAATTATGCAGCCTCAAATGTAGTTAGTTTTCCAATCAACATCTCTCTAGTGAATTTTTGTGTCAAATGTATGATCTCCTCTATAGCCTGAACCTTGGTTCTGTATGCAGATGTCAAAGATCTCAGTATCTTTGCAATTACTTCTTCTTCACTATAAGTTCCTCCAAAGTTCCTAATACCAGTCACCACCTCAGTAATTCTTTGTGCATATTCTCTAATATTCTCATCTTCTCTCATATTTAATGATTTCATATTTGTCTTCCAGTTCTGTAACTTTGCTTGCTTTGTAAATCTATCTCCAACATATAGTGCTTCTAGTCTTGTCCAAATTTCATGTGCAGAGTCCAAGTCCTTTACTTCAGTGAATTCTCCTTCTGATAGAGCGTTGATTAGGGATTCCCTTGCAACCATATTACATGAAAATAGATTCTTTTCATCTTTAGTGGCCTTCTCTAATTCATCCTCAATCGCTAACTTTTCTTTCTTCTTTATGATCATCCAGTAGTCAAGTCCTAGACACATCATATGTGTTCTCATCTTGTTCTGCCAACTGTCAAAATTTTCAGGATCAAACTTCGGACTATCCTTCCTGTAGTAAGTCATCTTTAGGATCACCTCAAGCTGTTAAACTTTCTCTCTGAGGACCAGTAGCTCTGATACCAATTGTTAGGAATAACAGTCCACAAGACAACTGAGAGGGGGGGTGAATCAGTTGTAGTATAGATTATTAAACTTTAAACTTTATTAACCATATCAGCAAATGCAAATAATAACACAGTAATTGACAACACCATAGCACAAGATTTGTTCATGAGGAAACACCCTTAGAGGTAAAACCCTGGTGGGAATTAACACCCATAAATGATGTATTGAGAGTATAGTATCCTTGTTAAATGATATTAGTCATGTTAGGAGCTTGTTATAACATTACAGTACACAATCCCTATTAGGAGACAAACCCTGTTAGGAGTCAAAGGAAAATAGTAGGCACACTGCCCAAAGAAGGTTAAAGCCACCCTCAAGGATTTACAATCTGCATCAAGTGTATACAGCAAATATACAATCTAGTGAACTGTCTAATAGAAACTATCTTTGCTTGATCAGTTCCAATGAAGTATCAACACTGCTCTCTATCCAGTAGTCAAGCTTCGCAGCTTCACAAATCTCTACTCTTCTCTTTCTCTGCCACACTTTTCATAAATGAAAAGATAACTCATATATACCCTTTTACAATAACCCATTAGGTCGGCCAGTTAAGCTTTCCTAATACATAATTAACTAGGTCGGCCAATTAAGGCTTCCCATCATACAAATAATTACATAAGCCCTTTCTAAGATAAACATGGTACCTATAAAAAGTATACAAGATTTAAAATTCATCACAAATACTTTTAGATTCGCAATCTGCTCTCATAATTAATTTCCACACGTTACAAGTCTGAAGTCGGCCAGGAAATAGGTCTTCTCCATAACACATGCCATAGATGATGTCATAAGTACCCAAACAACAATCAAAATCAATCCATTTCACTATCATATGTCGGCTCTCCATCAATAAGCTCGCAAGTTCTGAAACATCTTCCTCAGTAAGATATACCCAAAACATAGAGACCTTCTCTGTCCAGAATCACAGTTGCAGTCTAGAAAAATAGTCTTCACCAAATGAACTGTAACATCCACATAATGTAACATAAATTCAAGAAACCTTAGGAGTAAGGTCAGAACACATCCTTCTGCATAAATCCAACTTCAATCCTTTCGAAGCATCCGTACAGTGTCCATACACTCGTTCCAGTTAAGTAGTCAGTTTGTCTTCTCCATAGAAATATATGTTGACATCAGTGACAAAACATGAATATCAACAGCATGATCAGTAACCAATACTGATATCATCCAACATAACCAACTTATGGTAATGGTGATGAAGATAGATTTTTAGAAGAACACAAGAAAGTAGAATGGTTAGATCAATTGTTAGTTTGTCATTGATGTCAAGCAATTGATTTCTAGTGTATATTAAGATGCCATGTCAATCGGAAAGGAGCTTAAGTGGGAAGATAATAAAGATCAAACAATGATAAGGAGCTATTGATATAATTGATTCTTACTTAAAATTTGATGTTGTTTAGTCGGTAAATCTGAAAGGTCAATTTGGTAAAGGGAACAACCTAGTTACCAAAAAGTGAAGTGTTTATCGATCGAGCAAAGAAAAGACAGCCACTGAGCAAATTTGACAACTAAGCAAGGTCAGTTATCGAGGAAGGTCAGTTACTAAGCAAGGTTGGTAACCAAGCAAAGTTAGATACCGAGTGAAGATATTCATTGAAGTCACTAAGCGTGGAACAAAGCATGAATAGAGATTGAATACAAGGAGAAGAATGAATTTGATGCAAAGGCACGCAGATCAACAAGTTGTTAAGCACAAAGAAAAAATTTGTTGTAATATCTACGGTTATGAAAAGTCAAGTTCAAAATCAGTGATGTAGATTAAGCGAAAAAAGAAAGTTGTGAGTTCCAAGAAAAAGTGCAAGTTGCGAGGCACAGTTAACCTCTTAACCAAGTTGCAGATACATTGAATCAATTCATTTGAGATGATCGAACGGCTGAGAACAATTGAGGGAAAACCTAATCAAAGAGGCAAAATAAAGGCCTATATATTGATGTGTCTGTATGTTTATACAAATTTGTTGGAAAAATGATAAGTTGAAGAGCTACCGAGCAGAGTGGTGAAAGAGTTGGATAACCAGTCAAAGGAGAGACTGGTGACTTGATGATTTGTTGGTGTCAATAAGTTTCAGAGAGCGAACAAAGGGTCTGATCAAGGAAAGTATAGTTGCAGAATCACAGGTCACATTAGTACATTGTTGCTTACTAACATTTGTAACATAAAATATCTTAACTGAATAGATCTAACAAGTCCTTTTGTAAACCCTTGAGAAAGGTAACATTCTAGGATGAATTTTTAAGCCCTCTAACCAGGCCAATCCTAATAGGGTGAAGATCTTAACAGGTCTAAGGTAAATCCCCTAACAGGGTCACATCTAACAAATGTCCATTGTAATCTTTAACAGGATTGGCTCTTTACCGAGCATACTTAAGAAGAGTATTTCTTTTTGTGGGTGACAATTCCCACAGAGGTTTTTCCCAAATTGGGTTTCCTCATTAAATCTTGTGTTACATGTGATGCTTGATAACTATGAATGTTATTTGCTTAATTTATATGCTTTTATCAAGTTTGTGAAGAGTTTACAAGTTTTTGTTGCAGCTATTGTTTGAATCACTGAGTTGAATTAGAGGTTTAGATTTAAATTATTAAGATTCAATATTATTTTATTCACCCCCCTCTAAGTAAACCATCTTTATTAGGGTAAACCAAAAATTGGTATCAGATCTAGTGCTCCGAGAAGATAAGTTTAAAGGTACTTGAGCTAAAGGTTCAAAGATGTATAAGAGGGAAGCACCAAAGTTGAATAGGAATACATTTTCCACATGGAAGAATAGAATGAGGCTTCACATATCTGGTATTGGAGATTATGCACTGGATCATCTTGACAATGAGTACTCACCTCCACTATTTGGTACTCTAACACTTGAGTAGATAAGAGAAAGACAAGAACATACACAAGTGATGATAGAGATAACTTCTACTCCCATCGACCTAGAATTAAATGATTGAGAAGGTTGTACTGCTGCTAAGAAGATGTGGGATAGGCTTACACTAGTTTTAGGAGGAGATCAACATGTTCAGAAAGCTAAGGCTAAAAGCTTAAGAGGAAAGTTTGAATCAATGAAAATGAAAGAAGGAGAAAACATTACTACATATAGCACAAGACTAAAGGAGATTCCTATTGCAATTAGAGGTGCTAGTGGAACCATTAATGAAGAAGATATTACAAGCAAGATGCTTAGAACACTGCTACCTATCTATGTCATCTGTGTGTCTACTATTCAAGAGCTGGGATATATTCCACAAATGGTTGTTACTTGGATGCCATAATATGTAAGCTAACTTCTTTTGAGCTAAATTATTTTGATAATAGCTTACCTGCTACTTCTAAGATTGAATACGCATTCAAATCATCCTTGACTATTGGGAATTCTAGAGATTCTACATCTAGTGATGGATATGCAAGTAGTTCCAGTGAAAGATTTCATAGTTGTAAGAGTGAGCTTGAAGATCTATATGCTGAAGATGAAAAGAATGCATCTGAATTTGAAGCATTATTGGCTAGGAGACTACAGAGAGGTAAAGGAAAGTACAGAGGTAAGATACCTCACATAGCTTCTAATTATCTTAAGAATAATGAGAAAAGAGATAATAGAGACAACAACAAGACTAAGAAAAATTTAGAAGATTTAGATATTTCAAGAACAAAGGAAAGAAAGCATGCTACATTGTTGAAGGAGGTTCATTTAATAATAACATCGATGATGATGAAGAAGAAGTTGTTTATGTTGCTATTAAAGATGAATTTGATGAAGAGATGTACATTGAAGAAAAGGCCCTAATATCACAAGTAAGTAAAAATGATACATGGATTATAGACAGTGGTTTCTCACACCACATGATTGGTGATACTGACAAGTTTGTTACTTTGAAAGAGCATAATGGTGGCAATGTTATATTTGGAAATGATGCCCCATATCCTGTAAAGGGAAAAGGTTCTATAATTCTATTGAACAATACTAAGTGTGATGATGTTGAGTGTGGCATAGTTAAACAATATTGGTCACTGACTGGAATTTCAAAACAAGAAGGTTAAAGTATTTGATCAGAAGGGAAGTTTGATTGCTACGGGAGGTCAATCTAAAGGTAACTTATTCTACCTTGCTCCATAAATATTTGTTTGTTTTCTAAGACTTAAGATGTATGGCTATGGCACAAAAGGCTATGTCCTGCTAACTTTGACAACTTAATCAAAGTAAGTAAAAAGAATAGAGTAAGAGGTCTACTGAGTCTAGACAAACCTGAGAATGTAATGTGTAAAGGATGTCAAGTAGGTAAGATGACTAAATTTATCTTTACAAGAAAAACCTATACTACACAAGGTACATTGGAATTGGTACACACCGACCTATGTGGTCCCATGAGAACATAGAGCTACTATGGAGATAGATACTTCATATTGTTTGTTGATGATTATTCTAGAATGATGTTGGTTATGTTTTTAAAATAAAAATATGATGCATTTCAAATGTTTAAGTGGTACAAGGCTAGAGTTGAAAAAGAAACAGGGAGACAGATGAAATGTCTGAGATCTAACAGAGGTGGAGAGTTTACATTTGATGAATTTACACTCTTCTACAATGAACATGGTATAAAGAGGCAAATATCTGTACCGAGAACACCACAAAAAAATGGTATAGTTGAAAGGAGAAATAAATCCATTGTGGATTATGCAAGAAAACTGATGATTGAGAATGGGATTTCTCAAACCTTTTGGAGAGAAGTAGTCAACACTACTGCTTATTCACTTAACCGAGTCCAACTGAAGAAGGGAACAAACAAAATACCTTATGAGATCTGGTATGGACACAAACCAAATGTAAGTTACTTCAAGGTATTTGGAAGTAGGTCTTATATTCTTAAAGATGCAAGAGATGGAAATTTTGACTATAAAGGAGATGAAGGAATATTTTTTTGGATATTCTACTAAAAGCAAAGCCTAGAAATGTTTGAATAATAGTACTAACAAAATTGTAGAAAGTGCAAATGTGAAGATTGATGAATTTGCAGAGAAGAATGATGAAGACAGCAAGAAGGAACCCAGAGGTTATCAGAGATTTATTTATGTACACCCTGCCGAAAGAACAAACCAAGGCAGAAGATGAGTAGAGAGGACTTCCACTGAATGATGGAAATGAAGAGATATCAACGACTACCAAACCCATATTGGAATAGTATGTAAAGAGACACCACTCATCGAGAAAAATCATTGGAGATGAGACAGTTGGAGTTCAAACAAGAAGCAAGGTAAGAGAAAACACATGTCTAATATCTAAACTTGAAACGAGAAAAGTAAAATATGCTTTAGAAAATGAAGATTGGATGAAATAAATGAAGGAAGAGATAGATCAAATTCAAAAGAATAACACATGGACTTTGGTACCAAGACCAAAAGATAAGAACGTAATCGGTACTAAGTGGATTTTCATAAATAAGTTGAATGAGCATGGTAATATAATCAGAAATAAGGCAAGATAAATTTGCAAGGGGTATGCACAAGAAGAAGGAATTGACTATGGTGAAACTTTTGCACCTGTTGCTAGATTGGAAGGAGTAAGGATTCTACTAGCATATGCATCTTATAAGAGATTCAAAGTTTATCAAATAGATGTTAAGTCTGCATTTCTCAACGGTATTCTTGAAGAGGAAGTATATATTGAACAAGCTGAAGGATTTTCTAAGAATACTAATAGAGACATGGTATGCAAATTACACAAAGTATTGTATAGCTTGAAACAAGCACCCCGAGCATGGTATGAGAGATTGCATTCATATCTAATCAAAATAGGATTTCAAAGAACTAGTGACAATAGAAATGTGTATCTGAAATGTGATAGTAATAACAAGGTTTTAATTGTTGAGATATTTATTGATGAAATTATCTTTGGAGGCAATGACGCATTGTGCATATCTTTTGCTGAGGAGATGAGAAAGGAGTTTGAAATGTCTATAATTGGAGAGATTAAGTTATTTCTTGGACTTCAAATTCAATGGGTAAAGGATGGGATCTATATTACACAAGAAAAATATATCAAGGAGATCCTAAAAACCTTTTGTATGGATGACTCAAAACCGGTTGAAACACTAATGGTCACTGGCTGCAAGTTATCTAAAGAGGGTGAGTCACAAGAAGTCAATGAGGCACTCTACCGATCCATGATTGGTAAGTTACAATATGTAGTGCACAACAAACCTGATATTTCTCATGCAGTAGGAATTGTTACAAGGTTTTCTTCTAATCCAAAGAAAACACATATGTCTGTGGTTAAGAGAATTTTTAGATATCTGAAAGGCACTAAAGATTTCAACCTACTATACAATAAAGGAGGAGACTTTGATTTGAAAGTCTATACTGATGTTGATTAGGCTAGAAACATTGATGACAGGAAGAGCACAAGCAGAGGAGCATTATTTTTAGGAGAAAGACTAGTTACATGGCTAAGAAAAAAACAAAGTTGTATATCACAGTCTACTGTCGAGGCTGATTGTGTTGCTGCAGCTATGAATTGTGCAAATAGTGTATGGATCAAACAGCTACTAGAAGGTATGCAAGAAGAGATCACCGGTCTAGTCACTATTTATTATGAAAATACAAGTGCAATAAATATATCAAAGAACCTATTAATGCACTCAAAGACCAAGCACATATCTATCAAGTATCACTACTTGAGAAAGCAATTACAACACAAGATTGTAATGTTGGAGTATGCAAATTCAAAAGAGTAGCTTGCTGACATATTCACCAAGCCACTACTGAAGGATGCTTTTGAGTATCTCAGAGGTAAATTAGGGGTCCTAATCCTATCCAAGATTCATTAAATGAAAAAGGCATATTGCATTAGTTCTAGAACACATTGGAAAATCTAAATTTTGAGTTGATTTTGAGTGATCACACTTTAGGTGATGCCTGAAGATGTGAAAGGAATTATGTATGCAAAGAGAAATCAGTACATGCAAGGTATGATTCACTACCTGAACAAGATTTCAAGAGAATGGATCTTTGGCATTGTTGGCAAAGAGGGAGAAGTATGTAATTGATGACTCTACAAGGGAGAAATAGGGAGAAGTAAGTACAAAGAAGAAGCAAGTGATGAATACAAGTAAAGGAGACTACAAGAAAGAGGGAGAATGTAACAAAAGGCAAAGAGGAAGAATAAGCTAAGAGGGAGAAGAGATAGTACAGGGAAATCAAAGTATTACCATCATCAATTGATAGTGTTGTCATCAATTCCAAAGAGGGAGATTATTAACCAACTAATGGTAATGGTGATGAAGATCGAGTTTCAGAAGATACAAGCAAGTAGAATGGTTAGATCAGTTGTTAGTTTGTCATTGATGTCAAGTAATTGATTTACGGTTTATATTAAGATGCCATATCAATCAGAGAGGAACTTAATTGGGCAAATAATAAAATCAGGCAATGATAAGGAACTATTGATATAATTGTTTCTTACTTAATATTTGATGTTGTTAAGTTGGTAAAGCAAAAAGGTCAAGTCGGTAAAGGGAATAGCCTAGTTACCGAGCAGTGAAGTGTTTGTCGATTGAGCAAATTAAAGACAGTCATCGAGTGAAGTTGAAAATCAAGAAAGGTCAGTTACCGAGCAAGGTTGGTAACCAAACAAATTCATATACCGAGTGAAGATGTTCACCGAAGTCACCAAGCATGGAACAGAGCATGAACAAAGATTGAATACAAGGAGAAGAATAAATTTAATGGAAAGGCATGTAGATCAAGAAGTTTCCAAGCACAAAGACAAAGTCTTTTGCAAGATCTATGGTCATGAAAAGTCAAGTTCAAAATCAATGATGTAGATTAAGTGGAAAAAGAAAGTTATGAGTTCCAAAAGTGCAAGTCACAAGGCATGGTTAACTGCTTAACCGAGTTGCAAATACATTGAATCAGTTCATTTGAGATGATCAGATGACTGAGCGCAATTGAGGGAAAACCTAATCAATAGGATTAAGAGGAAAAAGAAAGGCCTATATATTGATGAGTCTATATGTTTATACAAATTTTCTAGTGAAGTGATAATTTGAAGAGCTACCGAGCATAGTAGTGAAAGAGTCGAATAACCAGTCAGAGGAGAGACTAATGATTTGATGAGTTGTGGGTGCCAGTAAGTTTCAGAGAGCGAACAAAGAATCTGATCAAGAAAATTATAGTTGCAGAATCATAGGTCACATTTGTACACTGTTTCTTACTAATATTTGTAACAAAAAATCTCTTAACCAAGTGGATCTAACAAGTCCTTTTGTAAACCCTTGAGAAAGGTAACATTGTAGGATAAATGTTTAAGCCCTCTAACCAGGCCACTCGTAGCAAGGTGAAGATCTTAACAAGTCTAAGGTAAATCCCCTAACAAGGTCACATCTAACAAATGTGCATTGTAATCTTTAACAGGATTGGCTCTTAACCGAGCATACTTTAGAAGAGTATTTATTTTTGTGGGTGACAATTCCCAAAAAAAAAAATTCCAAATTGGGTTTCCTCGTTAAATCTTGTGCTACATGTGATGCTTGATAACTGTGAATTTTATTTTCTTAAGTTATATACTTTTATCAAGTTTGTGAAGAGTTTACAAGTTTCGGTTGCAGTTCTTGTTTGAATCACCGAGTTTAATTGGAGGTTTAGATTTAAAGTATTAAGGTTTAATTTTTTTGATTCACCCCTCCACCCCCCCTCTCGATAAACCATCTTTAGTAGGGTAAACAAACATATATAAAGGCAATGTCATGTATAATAAAAAGAAGAGAAATGATAGAAGGAAGGACGCATGATGAACCATCAAGGAGTACTTATAGCATAATTACAATAATATTTCCTTGTATAGGAGGGAAGAAGAGAAGATCATTTGACCTTCTAAAAAAATGTGAAGTAATGAACTCCATGCAAACAAATATTTTCTCCCAAAACTAATATGAGAAGGAAAACCATGAAAAATCCCCTTAAGATAATGATTATAGTGGTATTAGATACTTGACATTGGATGCTAAATATGACCCACAAATATTGAACATTGTTTCTCCCCTTAGGAAGAAACAACACTACAAATATGTGCAAGATGGCCTGTTATTCATGAGAGGAAGGTTTAGGAAGTACTATGAATGTCTATGAATTTAGCACATGATCCAAAGACTTAAATGATGCCCATGATGGATTTTTAATGATCTTCCAAGCCAATTTCATGTGATGATAAATGATTATCAATATCTACACAATTTGTCATGATAGAAGCTGACCTCGGTGTGTTTGAAAAAAGGTCAGCTCTCCCCTCAGGATTCAGGACAAGGGACTAACCACCTCCTATGGATTCTATAATTCTATTGGTTGTATCAAGTATTCATAGGTTGATATTTTGGTGCTACGGCAACCATACTTGTAACAAGTGGTATCAAAGCTTGGTCACAGGTTCGAATCCCCTCAGGTAATTTTGAGGGGGAGATTGTTGGAAAAATGGTCAGCGCTCCCCTCAGGATTCCTGATAAGGGACAAACTTCCTCTTGTGGATTCTATAAGTCTAGTGGTTGTATCGGCATTGATAGGTCAATCTTTTGGTGCAACGACAACCACACTTGTAACAAGGTGAGGCAAAAGAATATCCAAATATGGTAATGGTAATGCAACTTCATCAAAGATAACATCAAATAGAAGATGAAGGTCCCCAAAGGTGTCATCCAAATAAAAAAAAGTACATTCTACAAAAAGACATGAGATGTTAAGTATATATTTATCCCAATGGGGTGGCTCTAGGACTCATGGATGAGTCAACATAAGATTCAAATGTAGTAATGAGTGATATGGGAGATATCTCCTTAATGCAAGTCACTAAATTTAGAGAGAACCTAGCCTTCCAATGACTTATTAGAATTAGTATAAAAAAAACTTGACAACAACTATTCCCACTTTGAAAAAGTACCCCTACATTGGCAAGTTATGAAGAAGAACACTCTCCAATAATTTCAAAATAACCAAATGATCAACGTAAAATGAATCTTATAGTAAAATTTTATTTAATGGTTTAAGGAAACTTGCAACTACAAATAAATGCAATGATGTAAATTTATACAACTTGGAATTCATCTAATCAAGGAGAGTGCAATTACTAACCAAGTCTTCATGCCAAATTAAACATGTGAAAATAGTTTTCAAAAGCAGATAAAAAATGATGAACTTATTAAATAGAGGGGCCACATCTTCTTATTTTTGGAATACCAATGTTGGAGAGATAATAAACTGATTTCCAAGTCAACACCAGGTGTGAAGCATTTTTTTTCAGAGTATGGCCTCTACTAGAGGTTTGTATATTTGATCAATGTTGGGAAACTGCTATAATTGAACTTATTCTTATAAAATAAGTGTCTTAAAAATGAGGGGGATTACACTGTGGCATTAAAAATGATCTCTATAACCCACTACAACTAGAGATATCAATTAGAAATGGTGGAGAGAGCCTTTGAGATGCATGTATGGTCTCTAAAATTAAACAAATTGATCTACAATTGTCTTGGTGATTGAAAAACAACTAATATTAAATTCCTATCCACAAGAATCTTGGCATTCCCAATCAAGAATGTTTGTTTTCTAATCAACAATGCTACTTTACAAATGAGATTATTTCCCTTGCTAATTTTGATGATGACACTATTTTGAGAGGAGCAATGTACTTTACAATACAAAATGATGTAGCTAGTAAGAAGGTGTAGCAAGTAGGGTAATATTTATATTGAAGTATTTATGCAACAAAACAATAGGCATTAATGGACCTATATAAAAGCACTTTTAGAAGAAGGAATATTTAAGAAGCATAATTTTTTTTTAAAAGTTGCACAAAATGTTATTTCAAATTCCTATTAATATAATGGAAAATCTCCAAATAGACCAGTACAATAAGTTTGCCTTCCAGTGGGAATGCAATGACAAAGAGTCCAAGGTGGTTCAAACAAAAGCTCTCAATAGATATATTGCATGTAACTTAACAAATAAACCTACAAAACAGTTTGAACACCTACAAAATAGGACAATTAGGCCACAAAACTTCTACAAGATATGCCAAAATGGGAAATTTGTCTGCAAAAACAAAATATTTGCAAAAATGGCAGATGGGTTGATGACAATATGGCCCTCTACTAAAAAAATTTCCAAAAATTCTAAACTTTTCCACATAGATTGCTCACAAAGAAAAAAAAATTTAAAAATGAAAAGTACCAAATTAACTTCATTGAAAAGGGCTAAAACAACTATGAAATGCCAAATAATCAAAGTGAGGAGTGCTCCTATTATTTTGATACCATGTTTTGGGAAGCCAAAATTATGGAGTCACTTCAAATAATCACTCACAAGCTATATAAACTAGAAATGAGCTAAATAACAATCAACATGTCAATTAACACAAACTAGATGAAAATACATAATCCAACACCTTACATATACAAATGGGTTTAATATGAGAAGGTGAGAACTAGCTATGACTAACCTTGCATGAGAGATAGAGACATGTGACACATGTGAAGGGTGAGGTCCATTTTCACTCAAGAGAAAATTTCTAGAAACTCCCCAAAAAACTCTCATTTAAATGTGCTGGTGTAATTAATTATTCACCTAATTACACTTTACTTAAGCTTACTTAGGATAATACATTACATAGTATTTTTCATATGAGACACTTAGGAGTTTGTACCTTTATTTCCACATGGTTTAGGAGAAATTCAACTTAAGGTGGTGATAGAAGTTATCAAAATCCATGTTATGTGTTGTCTCCACCTTTAGTGCACTTATCACATTATCATCCTCCACAATTTGAACATACTTCATTGCACAATGGACAATGATCTACCTGTGGTTAACATGTGATTCCACCTTGTGTAGGTGATAACTTATCTCCTCTTTATCATGGTGTAGGCACATCTACATTATACTCATCCAGTTGATTATATGTAATCTAGATGATTTAGTATTTTGCATATTGATGAGAATACAATTTGTTCTTCTCCACATTTTGCCTCTCTTTTGTGTTATTCATTGACCTCTAGATCTTGCGTTGTTACTATTGGAAAATTCATACATGGTATCAGAGCTTGCAGAGTGCCATTTCATAGTCTTCTTGGAGGGATTTTCGTGCATTTTGGGGCTTTGCATTTTGTGTCTTTCTATTGCAGGTCAATATTGGATCTTGATGGCTCAAATCTAAGGTCACAGTTGGACCCAAAAGGTTATTTTCAGTCAAAATAACCTTTTGTTTTGCTCAAATTGACATCAAAGGCCAAATCCAGATTCGTTTGAAGGTGGAAGGCAATTACTTGTCCTATGCGTGATCTACATTTTTGGAGCACATTGGGCCAATCAAACCCTTCCATCATGCTAAAAATGTCCAAAAACCCCTAAAATCAACTATTCATTCATTCAAAACTTGTTTTTACCATAATCAAAAACTATTCATTCATTCAAATCAGAACTAGGCGCCTCAAGTTGAAGAAAATCCCTCCTTGGCCAACTATACAGATGTGTCAGCAGTGAAAGTATGATTTAATTTGTTGTAATAAAAAAATTTGCTTTTTCTTTTGTTTTTTCATTTTTAAAAAAAAATTAATTTTTTTTTAAGGGGAGTTTTTCTTCATTTCTTTTTGTTTTCGTTCAAGAAAAAAAATAAAACAGTTTTTTTAACCCCCAGAGGGTTGTACCTATAGGCGGGCCTACAGGTACTGCAGGATTGTCAAGCCCTGTGTCCCGTAGTGAAATGGGGTGGCAAGCCCGCCTACCACTGGCTCTAGCTGTGGTAGGGGGTCGGTCCCCCTGCAGCCCATTTTTTAAATTATTTTTATATATTTTTAAAAAAATTATTTATTCAAAACTTTTTTTTTAAAGTAAGCTCTATCTAGGGGACATTACCCTTTGTATTACCATGAAAGGGAAGATTACATAGTGATAGGAAAACTAATTACAACATTCAGGATCAATTGTATAAATAACTGATCCCATTTCCGATAATCAAAAGCATATCCGCTATATTCTCTAGAAATAGATCCTCATTCTCATTGGCATAAGCTGCAAACTTTTCCAGATTGCCTTCCTTCAGAATACCTTTCCTGAATAAAGTCCAAGCCTTCTTCATTTTTTGTTTCTTTGCTTCTGCTTGGAGCCAAAAATGCCCTACCCTGCACCCATCCTCTGATTCTACATCAATATTGGCCAAGGACCATACCACCTCTATGTATATGGAGTCCTCCACTATCCTACAAATAATGGAAGTGGCTTGATTGTTATTTTCCAGTACTTGTATAATAGGATGGAACAGAATGTCTATCAGAACTCCACCATGAACATGACCCTCTGCCAGAATCTCCACCATCGTGATATGTTCATGATCATTCACCCACTTGAAAATACGTGCGATTTGTCTCTCCAGCGACTCATTCAAAGGCACTCCTTTGATGCACCCACAGTGAATTCCCAGGTGTTTCATCATTTCTTCTCTGCTAACTGGACTAACAACGTTGTCTTTAAATAGAATGCATCCGACCAGAAAAACTTGAATGGTCTCAGAAATAATCATTTTGATCTTGCCGCGATTCTAAGTACTCAAAAGCATGCTCCTATGCCATATGTCACGGGATACACTGCTTCCTCTGGATGTGCCGACAAGACCCAATCATCACCCTATACCTTTTCTCAGGACTGTAGTTTGATCTTCCAAGATGATCTCTTGAAGATCCTTCAACATTAATTTGATCTGGTCAAATCCCTTGTCCAAACTACTGTCAATTCCCAAATTTTCCTGGTAGTCCGCCGCCCTATTTCCTTCCTGGTAAACGTGTTGTAATTGATAGTCACCCATTCTATTCAAGTGTTCTTAGATTCTGAGGATCCAGGCTGCTAACTTTCAAGAATAGAATCTAAATTTTGTGATTCCATTAATAATTACCTGAGAGTCGCCTTCGATAGTAAGTTTGTATATGTTGTTAGAAACACACCAAATAAGACCTACCTCCAAGGTAGATATTTTTGCCACATTGTTGGTAGTAACACCTATGGATCCCACTAGGGCTCTGGTCACTACTCCATCATTTTGAATAATTGTGCCTATGCCACTCTTTCCCAGGTTACCTCTGCTAGCCCCATCTAATTTCAATTTCATCCAGCCTTTCTGTGGGACCTTCCAGATCACTTTCTTTCTATCCATCTTCCTATCTTTCATAATGTGACCCTCACTTTTCCTAAAATTCCATAATGCCTCCATATCGAAATCCCATTTAGACTAATATTTGAAGGCCAATCCTTGGGTTCTTCTATTAATTATTTCCTCTATGGATGATTTGATCGCATTTTGTAGTGATTCCACTTCCATCTCCCTTTCCTCCAAGATCCTCATATTCCTCTCTTTCCAGATGTGCCAGACTAGAAGAGAGGGACTCGCTATCCATAGTACTCCCCATTTTGAATTTCTCCTTTGGGTAGGCCACGAGGTCAAGAATTCTGATCGTCTCACTCCTTGCAACGCTCCAATGTAACATTACTAGCAGCCAATTCCAGCAATCTTGTGCAAAAGGGCACCAAAATAGGAGATGGTCCACTGTTTCCTCTTCTTGTTTACACATGATACACCGATTGGGTCCCGCAATCCCTATCAACTTCAGATAGTTGCTTGTCAGGATCTTTCCATGCAAAATGATCCAAAGAAAAGCCCCTACTTTCAACAGTGGCCATTTACCCCAGCATAGTATCGAGGGTCACTTGTCTTCTTTGCTTCTAAATCTCTGCAATTCGTAGCCCAAATTAACTTTGTACTCTCCTAATTTAGATGCACTCCAAATTAGTTGGTCCGCTGCTTCTGAGGGGATGACTATTTTAGATAATAATAGATCTGTTAATTTGATTGATTGGCCATATTTCCTTCCTCCACTAGTTTCCACCCTGCCATTGGAGATGAGTCCCCAGGTCTGTCCAAGTAGTCTGCTACCCATTGGCCCATCGAAGCTTCAATCGAGGAGACCCAATTTTTGTCTTCAAAAGAATCTATTAATGGAGGGTCTCCATTCCAGAATCTTGCCAGAACTTCTCTCTATGACCGTTTCCTATTTTCCAAGTGAGGTGATCAGTGATAAGGTCACGGCTATTCCCTAGAAAGTGCCACATATGGGAACCTTTGGCCGAGTTGGAAACTATCATAATTCTGTTAGGTTTATAGGAGTCCAAATATTTGGCTGCCATGACCTTAAACCATGGCTTTGATGGATATTAGAACATTTTCCAAGCCAATTTGGCTCCTAGTTCTCTATTCTAAAATCCCATTTTTCACTATCCATTGCCTCCATCCTCTTTGGACTTACATGCCACATCCCATTTGATTAGGGGTATCTTTTTTACCTCCTTCGAGCCTTCCCACATGATTTTTTTCATCAACATGTCAATAGAAGTTGCAGCTTTATTAGACATTTGATAAACTGACATGTAGTATATAGGAATGGTTGAAAGCACAAATTTAATCATTTGGATTCTACCTGCTTGAGAGAGCCACTTGTTTTTTGAAGTTGTTGCTTTATGCCAACATCTGTTCAAAACTTCTTCCCATATTTTGGGGTCTATTCTACCCATGTATAAAGGGACTCCAAGATATAAAATGGGGAATTCTATTGGTTTGAAACCCAATATGCCAATGATATTATTACTCAAACTTCTATTGGTATTGATAAAATACACCTTAGATTTGGTTATATTCATACACTTCCCTGAGCCTCTTTCATATCTGTCCACCACACCTTTGATAACCTTAGCTTCCCTAATCAAAGCTTCTCCAAACAAGATTATGTCATCAGCAAACTAAGAATGCGAAACTGGATCCAAGTTGGTGTGGATAGAAATCCCTATTCATCGACCCAATTCTATCTATTTTTTAATATTTCTACCGAGGACTTCTGCCATCAATACAAAAAGGAAGGGAGATAGGGGATCACCTTGCCTTGAACCATTAGTATCTTGAACGAAGCTGCAAATAGAGTCGTTCACAAGAACGGAGAAGTGGACTAAAGATAAACAATGAGATATGTACCTAATCCACTCTTTACTAAATCCAAATCGAAGGAGGACTTCAAATAGAAAGGACCACCTGACTCTATCATAAGCTTTATTGACGTCTAATTTAACAATCATACCTGGTTACTTATTTGTTTGCAAGGAGTGGATGGATTCTCCTGCCAAAAGAATGATATCTACAGTTTCTCAGCCAGGAACAAAACCATGTTGTTCAACTGAGAGGTACTTGTCGAGCATTGGCTTCAATCTATTTACCAGCACCTTTGAGATAATTGTGTATAAGGAATTACAAAGGGAAATCAGTCGGAAATCCACTATTTTTACACAATCCTACCTCTTAGGGATCAAAACGATGACCGTGTTGTTGATCTCTCTCACAAATCTGCCCTTCTTCCTGACATCCTCTGCCACCTTAAGGATTTCGTCTCCCATAAAACTCCAACATTTTTGAAAGAACTCCAAGGAAATACCATCTGGACCAAGAGTTTTATCGGGGAGGTTGTCGAATGTAGCTGTTTTAATTTCCTACAAAGTGAAAGGATGCATCAGTTCCAAATTGTCTTCCTACGAGACCACCTTTGGAATTACATCCAGTAGATGTTGAGGGTCTTGAGACTTGACATCCTCAAATTCCCTAAGTATTTATTTGAAATAATTTACCACTGCAACTTCTACGGCTCTAGCATCTTCCTACCATATTCCTTGGTCATCTGGGATGCAATTAATCATGTTGTTAAATCTCTTCATATTGACCGAAGCTTGAAAGAATTTGGTGTTAAAATCACCTTCTCTCATCCAGTTATCCCTTGACTTCTCTCTCCAAAACACTTCTTCTTTGATGCAAATTTTGGATAATTCACTTTTCAAACATTTTTCCTATAAGAATTCATCGTTGGTCATACCAGCCATGATGACTTGACCACTAAGCCTATCTAATTACGCTTCAATTTGGATTTTTTCAGCAAAGATATTTTTGAATGAGTCCCTATTCCAAATTTTAATGTATTCCTTCACCGATTTAAGTCTTTTCGAGAAACAAAACTCAGAGTTCCTTTAAACATATTACTTTCCTTCCACCAGCTTTCCACTTTGGGTAAAAAATCCTTATCTCTCCACCACATTCTTTGAAATATGAAGCTAGCTTTGCCATCTTTAGAAGCCTCTTGGAGAATAAGTTGAACCGGGAAATGATCCGACAAAGAAAATGGAAGAATACAGGAGTCCAAAATGAAAGAAGAATCTAACTAATGAAGACGTACCAGGAATATATCTAATCTTTCTGAGATTCTGGTAAATTTCTCTCTCTAATTGGTCCAGGTGTATTTAACATTAGCAAGAATCACATCAAACAAATGGTTCTGGGAAACAAAATCTCTGAAGTCTTCCATGATTTGAGAAGACATTTGCAAGCCCCCCGACTTATCTTATGGATCCAGTAAAGCATTAAAATCCCCTACAATAATCACATTGGATTTGTCTATGGAGGCAATTTTTGTGGAAATTTTTGTCCACACCTTCCTTTTATCTTTCATTTTCACCGGACCACAGACATTAAATATTGGGAAAACCAAATTATTTTTTGGACAAATTACTTTACCAAAAATCCAATTGGATGTACTTGCAAGCTCTGACACCTTAATATTATAAGGATTCCACAATAGACCAAGGCCTCCTGTTGTTCCTCTGGCTTCTTGAAAAAATCCTTCCCATTGATTGCACGAATGAAGAAAGCTGAGAGCTTTATCTAGATTAAGCTTCGTCTCTTGGATTAAGACAATGTCGCTCTCAATCCTTTTAAATTCTCATTTAACCAAGCGTTTCTTGTCAGGGGCTGATAAACCCCTGACATTCCAAGTTGATATTTTCATCTTTCACCAAGGGAGATCCCACCTCCCTTGGATTTTCTTAGAAAATCAAATACATTAATGATCCCTTTCTCCTTTGCCCTCTCTTCTCTTTTCTGCTTATTAGATCGCCTTCCCCTTCCACCTTTGGATTTTTTATGAACATTGACCAATTGACTTACATTCCTTGGTACAACATTGTCCAACTCATCTGAAGGGATGAAGTTGTCCTCTGAATCTTTATCGTAATCAATTTTCATATCCGAAAGAGGTTGGAAAAGAGAGGTAGCCTTTTCCATTGGGGTGGTCTCCCTAAGAATCTTCTTATCTCCCGAACCTGAGCATTCACCAGAAGTTGCCTTCACAAGACTCGACAGAACAGATTTTTGAAGCTTCATCTGCTTTGTAGAAATGGTTTTTGTAACCGTTTTACGATTTCCATGCTTCGGGATCCATACCTTCACTGGTTTAACAAAAACATAGTAGTCCTCTGTTCTATGGTTTTTGAATCCACATCTCCCAAAGCCCAAGCTCGGGGACTCAATTTCTACTATTTGTTTCCAAGCACAACCTCCAGTTTTAAGATTGACAAAATCTGGGATCTTCTTAACCACTATGATCTTAATCCAAGTGCGTACAAGTAAGAGTCATTATCAATGATTTTTTCATCAACTTCCATCAAGGTACCCAACGATCTTCCAATACATTCCAGACTCGCATCACCCCAATATTATATTGGGAGATTGTAAATTCTGATCCAAATTGGTTCCTTGTATATTGCTAGGGGGATCAGATCAAAATGCAGTTGCCAGGGTTGTAAATACAACGGGATCGAATCACAGAACCAGTTTTGTTGGTTCGGGATATTATTTATGATTGATTCTTCACTAAAAACCACAACAAAGAATCCCTTTGGGATAAATTTCAAAACAAAATATTTTCTCCAGTTAGAGATCACACATTCTCTAATTTGAAATCTAGTCATCCGCGGGCCAATGAATCTGCCTATAACTGTCATCTTCCTCCAAAGTTTGATATCTAATTCGATATCATCCGGAAGATCGATATCAAATGGCTCTCCTACTTCTGAATCATCATATCCTTGGCTAGACTAGGGCGCTCTTCTACCTTCCCTGGTATTTTGATAGTAATCACCATGTCTGGTGCGATCTCCAAACTTTCTCCTCCCCTGCATCTCCCTCCGTTATTTATTAAAAACTTTGTTTGGTAAAAATATTTTTTAATATCTTTTTTTTTTTAATAAAATCAAAAATATGTTTGATTTTTTTAATTTTTGTTTTTGAAAAAATCAAAAAATATTTTAAAATTTTTTTAATAAAAACTTAATAAAATAAAATCTTTTGTAAGAATTTTTTAATAATTTATTATTAAAGTTTTTTTAATCGGTAATAATTTTTATTGATATTTAAAATGGAAAAATTACATGAAGATGAGTGCCACTGAGGGTCGATGTGCATTGCACAATTACAATCCAAAAGGCCACATCAAGCAGAAAGACGATTACAATCCAAAAGCCACATCTTGGCATAAAGACACTGTTTAAGAATTCTCCAAAGAAAACCCCGAGGAAACCAAGCATGAACACTAGCCCATATTGAAAAATTGGGCACTTCGATTAGGGTTCATTTATTTGAACTAGTTAGTTGCCTCTTCCCGTGAAAATTTAGGAAGGCAGCCCCCTCGTTAATACTAGGCGATGCTTTGCCCCTGCCATTCCTACCACCACGGCCTCCCCGACTTCCTTCCCCGCTACCACAACCGGAAGCTGCATTTGTCACCCTACAACTGTGGAAACCAGCTTTGGGTTGCATTTTCCTTCTCAATATCGGTCGTCTGCCTTGGTCGAGATGGGTCATAGATTTGATTAGATTCACTGTTGTTACTTGACCCTACTCCTCCTTCGTACCAGAGAGGGCCTCTCTGTGCTTTTGCAAAAATGAGAGCAGCGCCTCCCACCCCTTACGAACAACTAGAAGATGAGTGTCTTGGAGGTGGGTGGAAGACCATACCACCAATGGTTGGAGCTTGCCAACATTCCCTCTAATAAGGCACCACGGGTCAGATTCCATGTGAAGACCAGTCCCAAGTTCCGCACGCTGAATGATGTCTGTCATACCTCTTGCCCACTTGGGCACCAAACATGCCCTAGCCACCTCTAGAAATTCCTCCTTCAACTCACCCACCATTAGAGCTAGAGCGAGGAAAAAGGATGAAATGTCCAATTTTTTCCTCACTCAAAGGTCAGAATTTAGGAACTCCTCTCCAAACATAAGTACAATCACATCCCAAAAAGCCAAATCATCTATCTTAAACATGTTGCACATCCTTTGAATGGAAACATTACCATGGAAGCCGGGGATTTGACCAGGCGAGATCAATGAAAATTGGCCTCCATACTTCATTCTTGTGCTCACCACACCAAAGAACTGTGGAAAAAAACTTCTCCAAGGTAGGCTTTTAATGTAGGGTTGGCGCGTGTGAAACATCATGAGAGAATTTATTAACTTGTCGCTCTAGCAAGCAAATCCCCCAACGATCTCCTCTTGTACTTATACATTCCACAAAGCTTGACCACTTGTACTATTGAGTGGGGATTGGGAAAGAAGGTACTCACATCATGATGTCCCCAACTCTCATAATCTGCAAAGATTATGAAAGTGTGACAATACCCATTTCAAAATTTGTGGGTTCCAAAGTACTGAGATCTTCAAAAAGATCAAATTTGTCTGCTAACGATCCGTTGGCTCCCACGTTGGAAAGTTGATCTACCACTATGTTCGCTTCCCTAGAAACAAATGAAACTCTGAAGTCTTCAAATTCTCTACGAAGGTCTCGGATGCGCCTAATATGATGATTGAGACACCAAGCATCCATCTGAACTTTCATGATGCCATTAACTGTGGTTAGAGAGTCACCTTCGAGGTGAAATTTCCTCACCCCTAATTTATTTGCCATTGTTATAGCCCCTATTGTTGTCAGGAATTCAGCTGCAATAATTTGCATCGTCTAGTAATCATTGTGCTCCTAAGCCCACAATACCCCTTGTTCATTGTGGGCTACATACCCTGCTCTTGAGATCCCTGGGTTTCCCCTAGAAGCCCCGTCGAAGTTGATCTTTATCCATCCCGGTTCCGGCTCCTCCCAAAAAACTTTTGATTTATCATTGGAAAGAAGTTTAACCCTCAAAAGCCCATTAACGGGTCATTATTAATTTTTTTTATTTAATAAAGTTTTTTAAATAATTTTTTTTTTTAAATGTGTTTTTTTGCCTTTATTATGTTTTTATTTTTCATGGGGTTTTAATAAATTGTTTTTCTTAAACTTTTAAGTAAGTCTTTGTAGAAACAAAATTTTAAATTAAATAAGAAAAAATGGTTACAATATTTTTTTGTCCATCTATATACATGTCTTGTAGCGTCTTCCAACCAGTAGTCAGGGGGGACAATCTTCTTGCTATATTTTTTCTTTGCGACATCATCTAATCTGAGGGCACATTTTCTGCAGTATTCGACATGATCATTCTTGGTGGCATCATCTTCATGTTTACAACTTCGCATTATCATGTCATGTTGTATGCTCTCTCATGAGTTATGTTGTATATGCACTATCATAAAGTGCCACACCTCTTTGTACTTTTTCATTGATGACACATTTGATGTAGTCCTCCTGTACTTAGATTAGGAATTATCTTGTGAGACAGTGCATGGCTCTAGAGGAGACTTAGATTGCACACATTTGTCATTGGCGGTGCATGGCTCCATTTGAGACATTAGATTGTACCAACCTATCATTTTAAAGTATCTATTTGATGCTCAAGAAGGTGTCTCGATGCTTGATCTTCATCATGTTGTAGTGAGTAATTCATCACTCATTCTTCATCGACATTGGTACCTAATTTTGTCACACTTGGAGATTCTTGGTGTAGAATTGGCTCTATTTTCTTCCTATGGAGGAGCATTGGTCATGATCTTGGATCATATTTGTAGGAGATTTGACATTGAGGGGGGCTTCATGGTTTTTGTTCTTCTCTCTCATTCATTATTGAGAGAATTGTTTGTTTTCATCTCTCTTTTGGAGGAGATTTTTCTCCCACATGGTTTCTTTTATAGAAACAAGCTCTAAAAAAACCACCAAGTGATATGACATAAACCATTTTCTACCTAACCCCTTGACCCCACATTTAATATTAAGTACTTTATTAATTTCATTCCCCAATAATAAATCAATCAAATAAGTGCTTAAAATCTACATGTAAGAGAATAAATAACGTACCTAGAAAAATGTGACATAAGATATACACTAGAAAAACCATAATGAAGGAAAATCTTAGCCTCTAAAATAATCTATCAACCATGTATTATTAATCAATAGAAAATTACAATACATCCATAAAATCATCTATCCAAGTCGTCATGACTCACTCTAAGAAAAATCTCTCCTCAAGTACATACTAAGTAAAAGCTCCCCAGTTTTCCCATTGAAACCATCAACCATCTTGACACATATCTCTAATCACAAGAGAATACCAACATCACCTATGTCTCCAAGTATCTATGAGCATCTATAACTGATCAATTCATGCCAAACTCCAAATACAACACAACATCATCACTAAGTATCAAGCAAATGTTCATGTACTCAACATAAAGAAACTAAACCAAGATCAATGTCAAAGCTCCAACCATGGAATCAAGAACATAAACATGACAACATAGTCTAAACCATATCCATCTAGGAGATAACATGCTCCATATAAACATATCAAATAACCATATCATACCAAAACTCAAATCTAGAATAAAGAGTGTACCATGAAATAATAGCAACCATGATATCATGTCAAATGAAAGAATAAAACATAACTCAACCAAGGACCCCTTGAGTCCTCTGATATGTTGACATCTCTAATCACCATGAAGATAATCATATCCTACTAGTGAACCAAAAAACATGAAAGGTAATTCTAAAACAATAGTATCTAAGGCATCATTTAACATTTGCAACACTAAAGAAGATCATCCACCATCCAATGGTGAAAAAATTCACTGCTAAAAACTCCCACTGAACCGTGGTATTAAACCACACATGACATCATTATCTACACACACAAATTATATGTTATTAATATCAAGTGATCTCAAAATATTTAAACCAATAAGGTGTATACAACTACCAACAATCACCAACATCCTTAATTAGGAATCAATCCTACACTGCTAATACATCATTGTCAAAAGTTCCCACTAAAAAGTGTAATCAATGATTAACCAAGCTATCATGACATCATGATAAAACCGCATCATACAATTCCTAATACAAACTATCTAGGTACTATAAACATCATATGCATCCCCTCATCTCAAAAACAAACATACCAATGCACTAATGGTCACATACAAGGCCAACTAACAATTTCTACATAATTATTGAATCAAACCTAGTGGAAAATCCACATTTGAGTCATCCCACTGAAATCAAATAGGCTCAAGAACCTATAATTACATAAATCATATATCCAATCACTAAACATGAAAACTCATCATCACATTGGTAAATTACAAACAGAGATATCAAAATGAATAATCTTGTAGACCAAATGACTCAAACACTAAATCAACATTTGATCTAATTTTCCAAACATGTCCAAAACCATGTACTATAGTCAAGGAACCAAATAAGCATCAAGGAGATAAGAAAAAATCACCAATGTTTTACCTACACTCAACTATTACCAACATAAGACTCTAAGTCTCAAACCATGTCCTCATACCAAAGACAACCTTTGTGCCTATCACCATCAAACTCCAAACTTTGAAAACACTTGTAAACATGTACCAGGAAGAACCAAATCTGATAAATAGTTGTATCATCATAAATATCTCATAGAAACATGTACTTTCTCAATGTATCATCCCTCAACTTGTCCAGATGTGCTCACACTCTCACCCCAAATCTCATGAACCTACAAGTGAACAAATAAGTACACAATTATATATACTTATCAAACTAATAAAATAGAAACTCTGATAAGTAGTCAACTGAACATGATCTCCAATGCCTATTTAAATAAAAAATTTGACTCTGTATGCAAAAGTTATGACCAAAATTGTGAAAAGGAAAACATTTGGCTTCCAGGTCCAAAAAACATTGCAAAATGCCAAAATCATGGGACCAAACCTATACCATAGATTCTAGAGCTTGAAACCAAAAGTCAAAAATCTGACTTTCCAAGTGAAAATTGTGCTTGTTTGAAAAAAATTATCAAGTTTGCACTATAAGGTAAATTCCAAAAACTTTTCAAACAACTTAGGTAGTTACATTTTTTAAATTTTTGGAAAGTAGTTTGAAAATGTAACTACTTAAGTTTTTCAAAAATATCAAAAATTTCAACAGGGCTTATAGTGGTGGTTAAAAAATATGGGTCAGCATATCATTGATTTTACATTTGCAATATATGGGACAAGGTGGATAAGGGGTTTGCAGATCCCACCCCCACACAAACCAATATTTTATATTATTATTTTTTACAACATTTTTCAAGAAAAACAACCCAATGCCCTTTATTCATTTTTTTTATTTTACTATTTGCAGGTCAATACTGACAGAAAATTTTTATTTTTTATTATTTTGCACTGCAAAATAAAATTGACGGTCATATGTGTTAGAAAGTGACAATGCAAGCAATTGTTATTTTGTCATTGATGTCAAACCTTTACTGGTGAGACTATTGTTATCTGTCTGAGTACCATATCTATTGTTGATGGAGAAGATTGAACAAGAAGACCAAGTGAATGGTTGAGTTAAGGCAACTAAAAGGGTATTTGATCAGTTGGCACTCTGGAAAAGTAATTTGTTGTTTATCTTTCAAAGACAGTTTTTTTGGCTGTTCTGTGCCGAGCAAGTTTGGCTTGTGCCGAGCAAAGTTGCTTATGACGAGCAAAGTTGCTTGTGCCGAGTAAAGTTGCTTGTGATGAGAAAAGTTGCTTGTGCCAAGTAAAGTTGCTTGTGACAAGCAAAAAGTTGCTCAATGTCGAGCACCATTGAAATTGTCGAGTGGAAACAGTGATGTTGGCCGACTTACAGTAATTGGATTAATGATGAGATTTGAGATCTCTGGCCGACTTAGTTGATTTTATTGGGATATGCAATGTTAATTAAAGATTGATCCACGTCATTTAATGTATGGGTAACCGCAATTAATGCATAGTTTCAAAATTTAATTAGAGAATACTTTGGAGAAGTAAATGTAATGCAAAGGTGGAATGATCTGTTGGATCTTACCTAACCTAAGATCTACGATCTTGTTTAAGTGGCAAAAGATTTATCTGACCTAGACAGAAAGGTATATGATAACCTCAAGGGGTTATTCACTGTGTGGATGAGTGTATGTGTATGCAAAAGGTTTGCATAGTTGATTTACTGTTTGGCATGATCTAGTAGAGAAGGCAAAAGGCAGAGGCAAAAAGGTTGCATGTGTGATTGCTTGACAGATTTCCAAGCAGATCAGAAGATTGAAATGACAATGCAGGATATCCAGTAAGTTAACATCAGAGTTGTAATTGGATCTGAATTGCAAAGTAAGTTGTATGTACCAGATCACAACTGTTGATTACTTTCTTACCATTGTATCAGTTAAATCCTTTAACAAGGTTGACTTAACAGTCATTTGTATAAATCC
>MU226347.1:1359009-1405508 GCA_018584345.1 Thuja plicata
TCTTGAATGGGTTCTTGAATTGGAAGAAGCTTAGAAGAAGGTGGATGGAGAGATCACCAAAAGGGCACTATGTAGCTTGAATCCTTCAATGGCCTCCAATGGATCTCCTTCATGAAAATGGATACTTTAATGGATGAATTCTTGCTTGAAATATTGCTTGAATTCTTGCTTGGACTTCACTTGATAATGCTCCTCAATTGCTTAATGATGCTTAGAAGACTTTTTGTTTCTCAATCTTGCTTAGAGAAAATGAGAGGAGAAAGCTCCCTTTTATATGAAATTAGGGCACAATCTTCTAAGGAGGCCAACATAGGAGAATTAAATTCCCATTAAAGCCTTTACCCCTAGGAGAGGACCTATGTTAAATATAATTTAGGAATCGACGCTTCAGAACCTGAAACAGCTGACCCGAAAGTAGGAAATAACTTTTGCAAAGACCAACATCCAGAAACTATAAGACCCTGAAGTTTGAACCCTAGGTCAAGGTCAAGGATTACCTTGACCTAGGTCAGGATCGAGGTTGACATAGACCCAAAAGGTTGACCCTAACCTTGAAGTCCAAAATCTCAGGTTTGTAGTCCAGAATGCAGAAATTAGGCTAGAAAGAAGTGGAAGTAGGGGCAGAACAGGGGGAAAGCCAGGTCTAGATCAGGAACCCATTCAAGGTGCTTGATATGACCCCAAACCACCTACTCGGAAGGCTAAACTAGTCTACCATGGAAGTGCTTCCATTTTCTGACTATACAAAAACATTATATTTCCACTTTATAAAATATACCTATGTCCTTCTACTATAGTCATCAATAAATGAAACATAATATGTGGATTTACCAATGGAAGGAGCATCTAGATGACCAAAAAAATTCTAATGAATAATATCCAACACACCACAATAATTATGAGAGCTCAAGTAAAACTAAATGTGGTTTTTTTTCTATGCCCACAGACATCAAAATCAAGATTACAATCATTTAATCCTTCAACAAGGTTTTTAGTTTTCAAGGTGCTTAGACCCTTCTCTCTAATGTGGCCAAGTCTCTAGTGCCATAACATAGTCTTATCTATAGGTAACTTTTCAGTTCAGAAGAAAAACACCCTTAGGTACCCAAAATCATGATGAAGGTGAAACTCTCACCTTTTCAAATGAACTATCCACAGGTTTGGTATTCACTAAATCACTATTACACTCAAAAGTGTATGCGTCTAGCTTATATAATGTGCCAAATTTGACACCTCTATAAATCACCATAGCATTTCTCACAATTTTGCATCCTGCATAAAAAAAAGACACCCTACAACATGAATCTATTAGCTCGCTCACACACACACACACACACATAATTGTCTTGGAATAGGGAGATGCAACACATCATTATTTTTCTTACTCTACCATCAGGAAATGTGATGCTAACTTTACCATGACCAATAATATTAAATTAGAATTATCACCCAGGTACACGTTACCTCCATCAAATTCTTCATATTTAGAAAACACGTCTTTATTAGAGATCATACATGAAAATATGCACCTGAGTCAATTAACCAGGCATCATCACATGCATGAGAGGCCAAATTTGTAATGAATGTATCACCATATTCCTTCTTGGACTTAGAATCATAATCAAATTTATTCTTTTTATTCTTATTTTATTCTTTGTAGTCCTTACAAATGTGTTCAACCTTACCAAAATTCTAGAAAATAACTTTGGACTTTCACAAGATTTAGATCTTCTCCTAGATCTATTTTTATTATGCTTTTCATTCTTCTTGCCTTTTTCCTTAGGTCTTCCACTTATAACTAGGGCTTCCTTGCCACTGATGGATAACTTCCTCCTCATATCTTCAGAAAGAAAAGAACCCACCACATCTTCAGTCCTCAAAATAACAAAAGTACTACTAATAGACATAACAAGAGAATCTCATGAATCAGGTAAAGAATAGAGAAAGATCTAACATTTATCCTCTTCATCCATCTCGACACAAACTAATTCCAACTGAGCCACCAACATATTGAATGCTTCTAGGTGGACTGTAATTTGTCCACCCTCCTCCAATCTCAAATAATATAGTTTCTTTTTCAAGAAAACCTTATTTACTAAATATCTGGCTTGATAAATATCACCATGATTATTCTAAAGCTTCTTTGTAGATGACTCTTCATGGACGTTGATTTAAAAAATAATTCTAGGCACAACCTGATTAGAACCTTGGCTTTACAGTCCATAACAATATATTTAGCAGCCTCATCTGGATCTATAGGTGTCATGACATTCTCATCAACAACATCCTACAAATCTCAGTTTATTAATATACCATCCATCTTTAGCTTCCACACTTCAAAATTATTTCCAAAAAAATTCTCCACCTCTATTCTCCCTGACAAACTTTTCATCTGAAAATTCCTACAACAAGGTCACAAAGTATCTTCTACACAAACTCCCACTCAAATCTAGATTAGTCCAAAAAACTCAACAACCCACATCTGAAACCAAAGGTGATCAGGCTTTGATACCACTTGTAAGGAAATTAAGGTAGAAAACTAACTTCCTACACTAATCTTGAGGGGAGTTTCATGTAAAAACTTTCTCATAACTTTACAACATCTACAAAAACTTAATAAAAAATAACAAAAATAGCATGCATGCCACAACACAATGATTTATGTGGGGAAAACCCTTTTAGGAGAAAAAAAAACTCACTCCAAAAACCGCCCAATACATTATTTAGAAATAAATAACAAATTACAATATACTTGCAAAGCAAGATTCCCTTAATCATAATCATGGCAGAAGCATTGAGTAGAACAATCAACAAACAACAATCATTGGGAACGTGGATCAGTGCTCAGATTGGAGATACAGGAATTTCAGTTACACACTCACTATTTGCAGATGATACACTACTATTTGGTAAATCCCATGTCAAAGAAGCCAGGAAAATTAAATATGTCTTAGATCTCTATTCAGCTACCTCAGGACAGAAAGTGAATGTCCATAAATCACAAATTTACCTGTTCAACACAAATCAGATCATATCGGATAGGATTGTCTGAATCCTTCAGTTCTCGGTTGACATTTTGCCATCAACTTACCTATGGATCCCCTTCTTTGTGGGAACAAATAAACCAGGATACTGGTCCTCGGTCATCGAAAGAATTAAAAAAAGAGTTCTTGCATGGAAGGCTAGGTGGCTATCTTTATCAGGAAGAATCCTTCTTATCAAGTGTGTTCTCTCGGCAATCCCCAATTACTATCTTGCTGTCCTTAAAGCACCATCCACCATAATTCACCAAATCCAAAAAATAATTAGAGAATTCTTATGGACTGGGAACATTAATAATGAAGAGAAGATCCCGCTTATTTCACTTCAGGATATGTCACAAGGACCAACTAGAGGAGGTGCAGGACTGCATGATTTACATAACAGGAATAAAGCTTTTGGGGGAAAGCTTGCCTGGAAAATGTACACTAAACCAGATAGTAAATGGTGTCAAATCATGCAAAAGAAATACTTGGATAACCAAAATCCAACAAGAGTATTATCCCTAGCAGACCCACCCATTGGATTTGCAATTTGGAACTTTATGATGTCAACTAGGGATTTGGTCTACAATTATGTTACATGGGAGGTTAATAGTGGATCAAATGTTAAATTCTGGAGAGACTCATGGAGTGGCCAACCTGCCTTGGTATCTCCGAAGATTCCACAAGATATTATAAACATTACAGAAGACAAATAGGGTATTTACCTCATCAACTACGTTGTGGCTGTTAAAAATTATTTAGGCAAAGCCATCTGGAAAGATCCGGAAGACCTAAACCTTTCAAGTCAAGATGCTGAAACACTCAGGAACATAATGGTAGCTAGGCAGATCTACCTATCAGACAAAGTAGACAGGTTGGTATGCGCCCCAGCAAAAAATGGAAAATACTCTATTCAAGAGGGATATAGAATTTTTCAGAACCTAGCAAATGACAAGGTTCAGGCAAGAGCATACAATTTTTGTTGTAATCATGTTGTCCTACCTAAGGCAGGGTGCTTTGCATGGTTATCCTTAAGAAACAGGATTCTCACCAGTGACCGATTACAAAAATTCAGAATTGCACAAGCCTTCAAGTGCAAATTGTGTGATGCCTAGATTGAAACGGTGGATCATTTTCTCCTGCAATGTCCCTTTGCAAATGAATGTTGGACTTTTGTTCTTAAACAACTATGCTTCTACACCCCTCTGCCTAGTAAATTGTGGGACTTATTCCAGTCTTGGCCAGATTTGCATACTGGCTCACTATTTGCAAATATCTGGAAGTGTGCACCAGCGCTTATTGTATGGTCGATCTGGTGGGAAAGAAATAAAAGGATCTTCCAAAATGAGCAGTCAAATTTAGAAATAGTACTACAAGGATTAGAAAAATCAATATCGGAAGTTGTAAATGCCAGCATTTTTAGATGTGGATACAATCCAGTACTGTCATCATGGGATAGTAGCATCTTGAGAAATTGGGGGAACCTCAGTATACCAATGGGATGGGGTGCATCTAAAAAGGTACCAGGTCTAGTTGATAGATCGAATATCAAATGGCACCCCCCCCCCGATCAACAAGTAATGAAAATGAATTTCGATGGAGCATCTCGTGGTAACCCAGGAATATCAGGATTGGGTGCATGCATCAGGGATTCGTATGGCAATTTAGTGGCATACATTACCTCCTCATTTCCGATAGGATCAAATAACATAGCAAAAGCACAAGCAATGCTGGCAGGACTAATATTGGTAAAAAAATGTGGAATCACCGACATACATGTTGAAGGTGACTCCATGGTTATAATTAATGCCTACATCAAAAGATCTACCCACAACTGGCAACTAGAATACATCCTGAAGAAAATTTGGCGATTATTGGACACCTTCTCAAAAACATTCCTCTCTCATACACTACGGGAAGGAAATTGGGTTGCAGATTATTTAGCCAACTTTGGTTGCGAGGGTGTGGATGTTACACTTATAATGCCAAGTGTAATCCCAGGAGATATGTGTGAATTAAATAGATTAGTGGAATTAGATCAATCGAGCATTGCACATAATGATGTATAAAATGAACAGTCACATATCTACAAAGTACACTAGCGATAGGATCGGCTTCAAACATATAGATGATGTCATCAACACACACACGTGAGGGTATGTGGTAATCAAGGTGAGTAAAGGTTAATAGGCGATGGATTAATGTAAAGGTGGAAAAGGAAGTACATCTTATTAATGCAAAACAAGGCATTTCATAAAAGCAGATATCAGAACTTATTGTCACCATATCTTTTGCACGTGCCCGCATTCAACCTTGGAAATCTAAAGTACAATTAGTGTCAAATCTAACTTAAATTCTATTAAGACACGCTCATTTATGTGTCTCGATGAAGCCATTAAAACACTCTGCATATCTTATTTAAACGCTTCACAACACAATGTGTTACACAAGCTTGAAAGTATGGATTGTATGGCAGAGGTCTGTGTTACTTGTCGGTTGTGTGCTACCCATCACTTTGAACTTTTGCCAAAAAATTACAGAATTTGGTTGCCGCCTAACATAAATGAAGACGTACTCCCAATGCGCATCAATGATCATGAGATGGACGAAATATTTCTGGTGCACTCCGATGCCATTCGATGAGCAATCATACAAGTAACGGGTCATAAGAACTTCGACCCACAAACTAAACAATTTATGTTTCCTTCACAGCTAGTGTCTATTTTCCTGTCGAATGCAATGGACCTCCTGTACTCCCCTCGTTTATTAGAAATTATGGCATTTAAAGTGGTTCATAAGCAGTTCTGGGTTGCCAACAAAATAAAGCATGCCATGCAAAATTATGACCTCTGGAATAGCCACGCGTTGATTGGGGGTTTGTTTACCACACACCAAATTCTACATAACCACGGATTCTTAGTGGCATTTAATGGAGCCAAGAGGCCAATAGAAATGCATAATGCACAGATCATGAGAAATGCACTCCAAGAGAATGGGCATGTCCTTGGCCTGTTGTTGGAGGGGAAAATAACGGCTGCGGTTCTCGCGTTGAACGACCTTCTGGGGCTACCAAACTTATCAGGGATGCCTAGGCACATTATTCCCCGGAGACCTCATGTAAGGCATGAAGAAATCCCTAGCTTCAATTTGTAGCGAATAGATACTCGGGCCCTAGAGAACAGACCCAGTTTACAAACTTCCCACTGTTTGGATTGGGTGTCAGGTGCAACATCCAATTGGGCGTCGGGTGTTGCAACCAACTTGGGTTGGGAAGGCAGAATTCAGGAAGCACATGGATGCAAGTGGGGTTCCATATCCCCAGAATCAGAACCAACTGGATGTTCTTCAGGTTGGGGACCAAGATTTACGACTCCACACGAGCAGAAGGTTATGGCGGATTGCGGGTGGGATACGGCTGCAACAGTGGAAGGAGCAATGGCGTCGGTTGTGGAGCACCAATCACATCACCCTTTGGATGATGATTTGATGCAAGAATAAAGCAAGTAACTGTTGGTGAAGAACATTTTTGCAAATATATATACTCGTTGTTATAGTTGGTAATTCGACCGTACCTAATTTTGTAGTGCGATAAATTTTATTGAGTTGATATAAAATTTATTTTTGGGCTGTCTATGGGTCGGATACCATGGATTGGGATATCGGTGTTGGTGGTGCCCGACGATGACCAAAACTGACACCGACACTGACTAGATCCAACGCCGACACCGACCAGAACCAAAATTGACACTGATAATGACCAGCACCGCCACTGACAACAACAACATCTGTCACCGACATTACAAAGAACCAACACCAACAGCCTGACCAACGACAAGTGTTCCCGGCTAGCAGGGATACCCAATTGACAGTACTGATGATCTGAACTGGCCAGACGGCTTTATATAAAAAATGACTGAAAAGAATGATCAATGTAGCAGGGTGGTGATTTTGTTATTGAACATAAATAATGTATTGTATCTGAGCAAGGATTTTGGGTTTTCTTGTTGGTTCTTTCCCGGATGAGCTCTTGAACCAGCTTTTATTATTAATATATATATATATTTAGTGGCTCATCCACTTTTGCTTAAAAAAAAAAGATTCCCTTAAGAGTGTCACCAACTAGAGATCCAAAGCTAATTGAATAGCTATAATACTCTTACACACACCTTCCATCTCACACACCTAATATATAGAAGGTACAATACATGAAACTGTCAAATGGTATTACAAAACCATGGGCAAAAAACCACCTATAAAGTGGTGCCCTATTTTATCTCCAATCATTTATATGCCCTATGATGTGTCAAATAACACACCAACATATGTAACTCCCCTTTACAACTCTTTTATTTTTTGAACAACACATTTTTACATTTCCTATTTCTAGAGGCCCAACTTCTAGAGGCTGTAAGTTTTGAACGGGTGTCTAATTGACAAAATATTTGAAGCACCAGAAAGCTCTCGATGTGCTCTATCACCTTGTAATTGGATACTCTAGTTACACACATTTTGAGGCCAAATTCGTACAATTTATTCAACAACTTTAAAAGCAAAAACTTTAATATCTTCAAAACTCAACATGATCTTGCATTAAAAAATTTACCGACATACTTATGTAACCCATTTGAACCTTTGTAGAAAGTTTAGGAAAAAAATTTCCTCAAATATAAACTTTATTTACAATGTAATTGTATGTAAATACAAGATTGAGACACATATTCCTAACATTTCTTTCTTAGGTTTCTCTTGATTTGTAGAGCTTGTAGTGTTGAGTTTGGAGAACTCATATATGTGTGTTCTTTCTTACTCGCATTAGATTCCTTATCCTCAATTTTATGATTGGGTCTTCCATTGGTATTAAGCCTATTGTTTCTCATTCCTGTAATAAAGGCTTGACCTTTTGTAGACATTAATGTCTCCATTTGAATTAACTTATCTTGTTCTCTTATTAGATTGGCAATATAAAGTCATATAAAGTGGGCATCTTCCAAGTGGAACCCACAACACTCTTAGAGAAGTAGAAAGTGGAAACCACGAGGGCTTCACTTAGTGAACCTAAATCATAGTACGTGCGCTCATGACATACTAAAGAATCCCCCTATTTTAAAAACATATTGCCCCAAACTCCTTTTTTGTCACCCCCTCTAATACCCCCCACACATGTTTTCCTATATAAACCCCCACCCCCACCCCCCAAAAAAAACCCCTCCCCCCTATTTAGGTAATATATTTCCCATTTGTTTGCCCATTTTAAACCCCCCAATATGAATGAACGTGATATTATATTGCCCCTTTAGTGAAGACCTCATGGTGGAAACAAACATTGATTAATTAGCTTAGAGAGGATAGGAAGAATGGGCTCATCATCATTTATCTCTATTGCACATTCCTTAAGCTACACTATTAGTGATTTGAATCTATTTAAAAATTCTTCTAAGGTGCCAAAAGTATTGGGGCTCAAGCTAATGAGCTTATTCCTCAACTCGTGGATTCTCAATATCTTGTTGCCCAAAGAGTTTTTCTAGATTTATTTAAAATTCATTATGATTATTTAAAGCTTTGACATTGAAGAGACATTCAAGAGATATGAGTAGACACCATAATCAAAATCTTGACCACTCTTGTTGAACTACTTAACATTAGCACTGTCATTAAAAAAAGGTCTTTCTTCATGGCCCCCTTGTTACTCTAGACAACATTTTTTCATTAAAATAAGTTGAACCTTAAATTATTCCATTGATGGTAATAAAATATAGTTAAAGGAATAAATGGTGGACTTGCATCTATACTTATGTTGATTTATTGCAATCAAAAAGAAATGGGGAATCAAAAATGTATAAGGAAGTGCTTAGAACACAAGAACACACCCCCTCTGATTCAATAGTGGATTTCTCCCCAAAATTTTGACGTGCTTTATAACTTTAGTAAATAAAGAAGCCTTATTGGAATGAAAATGGCACTTTACAATTTTAGTGTGAAATCATGTCCAATAGATTGGACACAACAAATTAATCCCTTTTAAAAGAAATGACAGACATTTTTGAGTTTCCAGTCAAAGCATACATTAATTTTTATTTTTCTTGATTACTAGAATTTTAAATTTTTTTACAAATGATCAAACCTTTGCAAAACAAATCACACATGGGAAAACATTGGAGAAAATAGAGGTGAAGCTTAGCACTGTTGGGTTAACTACAAGCTGAAAATCCCATGTGACCAAGGGGTTAAGTCCTTTGGAGGATCATTCTACTGAAACCCATTATAATGCCTTATTGCCAAAAAATTGAATTAAATGCCTTTTACAAATTATCTCCATGAGTTAATTATAGAGATTTAGATGAATTACATAGATTCAAAAAAAAATAGACAAATTAGAGAGATTCTCGTGCCAAAAATTTAGACCTTACAAGTGGGAATTTCAAATTCAAACCCTAATGCTGGGAATTTCATAGAGATTCCAATGCCATACAAAATTTGAATTATTTTAAACACCTTTATAAAATATTTAAATATCGTTTACATAAATTTCATACCTCTTTGTAAATTTCTATAAATATTGAGGCATCTAAACATAAATGTGGAAGTAAATAGGATGTCTAACCCTGAATGGAAATACATAGAGCCTAAACACAACAAATTTACAATGAATATGTAGGCCTAAAATGCCCTTGCATTACAGTTTTCAAAATTGGCAATTGCAAATATATACAACAAATTTAAAAAATAGGACAAAAAATCAAACTAGAACTTGCATCAATTGACCAACTTTGTGTTGCAAGAAACCCTCAATTAATTCTCTAATGTCTTGGAAAGTTTCCACAAAGCCAGTCATGAGAATTATGCTTCAACACTCACAAATACACTCAGAAAAGGAATTCTAACTCAAATTGCTCTAATACCATGAAAATGAAACCATTAATTGAGCAAAAATACTAGTACTGAGTCAACCATCAAACAAGAGTAATTATAGGTCAAACTGATGTAACATATTCATGAAACAAAGTGCATATAAAGGAATTTCAAATCAAACAAATTCTAGAAAAATGGAGGGATAGGTTGTTCAAAATCTATAACAAACTAACAAATAAATAGAGTTACCTGCCTCTCTACAAACCAACTCACCAACTTACTAGCCAACAAACTCACCAAGTAAACAAGTAGTTACTGTGCAAAGTTATATATATATATATATATATATATATATATAGAGAGAGAGAGAGAGAGAGAGAGAGAGAGAGAGAGAGAGAGAGAGAGAGAGAGAGAGATCTTAAATAAATAAATAAATAAATAAAGTCAAAATTGATATTTCTTGAGGATTTTAAAATAGATTTGTTTTAAATATAATAATCAATTATAAATTATATGATTATTATATTTCTCTATACTTAAATGTCTTGTTTGAGGAAGTAAGAATTCACAAAAGTCTAACTTTCTCTTGACAATTCAAAACAAAGATTTTTTTATTTCGCTCCCAGTAGGTAGGGAAGAGGTGATTTGGACTAAACCCCCTCTCCCCAAATTCTTACCAAAAGTACATTTATTTAATCACTTGCTGGACTAAAATGAAATTAAACTCCCACCTTTATTACAACAGAGCATGGCATGACCTTGGATGGTAAAAATATAGAATGCCATATCAATAACTTAAATGAAAAGGAATTATTTGTTGCCAAGTCCCATAATGTCATGAAATTTCTTGCATACAAAATATTTTGCTCGTGTAGGTTGGCGATTATGATCAAACATATGTGAATAGATTAAATCCAATCTACACGAGCGAAATATTATGTATGCAAGAAATTCTATGACATTTTGAGATTTGACAACAAATAATTCCTTTTCGTTTAAGTCATTGATCTGACATTCTATATTTTTATCGACCAAGGTTATAACATGCTCTATTATGATAGAGTCGAATCAGTTGGGGTTTAATTTCTGTTTAGTCCACTTTAATTTCATTTTAGTCCAACAAGCTATATTAAAGAAACAAAATTTAAGGAGAGAGGGCAGTACTTAACCCAAATCGCCTCTTCCCTACCTAACTAGACTTCAATGTACGAGCGAAATTAAAAATCACCTTTTCTTTGAAGAAGCAAGTATTGTTTCTTTGATTCTTATCTCTCAAATCACTTGATCCATATACATTATTAAAAAAATTCTCTATTTATTGATTCCAAAAACTTGATAAAGAAAATCTAAAATAGTATTGTGATATTGCTATCACGATTCAACTCTGTAGTTTTTGAGTCAAACTCATTAACCCATGTTTCATGAGTAGCAGTTCACAATAACCCATCTCTCATGAGAATGAATGGAAGATCTGGAATGTAGTTTTTGAGTCAAACTCATTCACCCATGTTTCATGAGTAGTAGTTCACAAGATCCCATCTCTCATGAGAATGAATGAAAGATCTGGAATGGCCCCACAACAAGTCAAATTGTGATATTGCTAGTGGGAGATATTTTCTCATAGCAAGTTAAATTGTTAAGTGGGATATATTTTCCTCCCGAAAGTCAAATTGTGATATTCCTACCACGATTCAACTCTATAGTTTTTGAGTCAAACTCATTAACCCATGTTTCATGAGTAGTAGTTCACAAGAACCCATCTCTTGAAACATGGGTTAATGAGTTTGACTCAAAAACTACAGAGTTGAATCGTGATAGCAACATCATAACTTGACTTTCGAGAGAAAAATATCTCCCACTTAACAATTTAACTTTGGGGAAAATATCTCCCACTAGCAATATCACAATAATTTGACTTGCTGTGGGAAAATATCTCATACTTAAAATAGTATTGTTTGTCATAGATCACTTGATCTAGAACGCGCTATTAAAACACCTTCAGTCTTCATTCCATCAATCATACGTCATGTTTCCGCATCAAATGACAAAAGAAGAGAATCCTCCGAACGTCATAGTATTTTCTAACGTTCACAATAACAAAGTTTACCGAGAATGACTTCACATGCAGGCTTCCCTTTAGGACAGATGGGATGCCAATAGGACCGCATCGACGGCGCAAAATCAATTTCTCACTCCACTCTAGATTCTTCGCCAGCTCTCAGGAAGTTACCGCTGCAAACTCATCTTGAAGAAGGGAGCAAATCCAGGCCAAGGCAATTGAGAATCATCACAATTCACAGCCGTCACCAGAAGCAGAAAGAGAATAGGCGATGCCAGGGTGGTGCAGAGTGGGTTCCCAAGGAGCCACAGTACCTCTCTTCAACACACCACATCATCATTCCGTTACTCACAAAAATACTATCAGTCCCCTTACATCTGTCTTCTTTAAGCCCAAGCAAACTCAAAGCCTGTCCACAGCCTATTTCAATAACACCAACAAGGATTTTCACACCAGAAAACCACTTCTGACAGGTGCCCACATACCAAATCAACAGCCAAAGCCTTTCAGAATCAGAGCAGAGTACATAGATAAGCTCAGAAAGTTTGTGAGTGTCCCATACTTGGAGTTTGCACGTAGGAGAAGGGATTTTTTGGCATCGTCATCACGTGGGTGGTTATGGAATATGAGGAGGAATTACGGTTCAGATTTGTTAGTGTTGCTGGCAGTTGGGTATTGGATTCAGGGATTCAGGGGATTTCCATGGTTAGGTATGAATTTTTACTTGAAGGACAAACTCATGGTAAATCCAGGGACCTTGCAGTTTCTTCTGAGTACAGTTAACTTGCCAATGGTGGCAAAGCCTGTATATGGTATATTCTCTGATGCTGTCTACATTAGAGGTGCTCACCGCTTGCCGTACATTGTTTTGGGAGGTCGGTGGAATTTATACTTTTTGTGCTATTCTCTTTGGTTTCTTTGAAGTAACCAGTTTTCCTTTTGATTGTCAATTATTTTTGAGCCCTTTGTCTTTTTAATGAACAATGCTAATGTATGTGAATTTGGTTGAATGCCATCTTCCTGAAAAATAAAATAAAATTAATGCACATTTACAACCCTCCAAAGATTTGGCTCTTCCTGTTTTGTTTGAAAGAGCTCACATGTACTTGAAAGCTTGTGAAGAGTGTCATATATATTGGCTATTAGCTCTGAATCCTTGATGCAGGGCATCCACGTGGCCCAAAACAAATTAAATATGAAGATTCCTATTCCCTCTCATGTGCGTTACATACAGAAGGAAGGGAGGCTAAAATTAGTAACTGGGAGGTGTGTTCAGCAACGATGGGAGAGAGAGGAGAGGGCGTTTTAATAAAGTTGTTTCTCGATGCATTTTTTGGAGGAAGGCTGCGTAACCATTTTTGGGGTGGGCTGAAAAATTTTCTGGTCTATTTTTTTCAAAAGAGTGGGGGCGTAGCCTTTGTTTTAGGGGAGAGTGCATGGTTTTTGATAGGGGAAGTGTGTGTGTGGCAGCAGTTTTGGGGTGTTTTTTTTTTGTTTTTGGTATGCAGGTTTCCTGAGAAAAAAGAAGAAGATTATTTTAGAGAAATAATTTCTGTATTCCATTCTTGCTGTTGAAAATCAGTTATTAAACACTGCTGTGATTGTATTTCAGCTCGTGAAGTTTGCTTATATATGTAATCAGATTTCTGAGTTTAATGTATCATTTTTTTGTGTACACTGTAGTTCAATGAGAAAAACAGAGTTTTCCCTATCTGATTTTATATCTTCTTCATAGCATTTATTTTGCATTTGGCGTTGTTATTTTGGATAGAGGATTTGTGTTTACTCTGCCATTGCATCAGTGGCATCAGAGCCAGAGCCAGAGCCAGAAGATTCTGAGTGTGCAAAGTTGCAAACAGATTCTTAGCCGGAGAGAGGCAGTTTGCACTAGGATCAAGCTTGTGGGTGTTGTGAAAATGGATGCAAGAAGAGCCCCATGTGGTTGGGGTAGACTTGGAGCTAGAAGCGTAGGAAGAAATCCTCCAAATGTGTATTGATAATTTTAGAGCCCTAAGTAGGGAGGCTGAATCCATACAAGAAGAAATCAGAAGAGGGTTTTCTCAGAGGAGAGCACCTAAAAGTGAAGATGATGAGACTGGAGAAACTTTAGAAGAAGAAAAAAATGCTAAAGATGAAGCAAAAAGAACAGCTTTAAATAATCCTCTTGTTAAAGCATTGACGTGGATCAGGAAAAGGCGGAAGGTGGAAGTTCCTTTCTTCAATGGGAACCTTGATCCATTAGAATTAATAGACTGGATGTATGATATGGAAGAGTACTTCAAGTTTGAAGAAATAGAGGATCTAGACAAAGTGAGGTTTGCTAAAACCAAACTAGGACATGCTAAAATTTGGTGGAAGGAAGTACAGATTGGAAGAGGAAGAAGAGGAAAAAGAAAGATTTGCAAATGGGATAAAATGGTGAAAATGATGAAGAGACAGTTTATTCTTATTGATTACGAGTTAGATTTGTCGAGGAAAATGCACAGCTTGAAACAAGGAAGGAGGACAGTGAGAGAATATATAGAGGAATTTCACAAAATTATAATCAAAACATGCCATTCTGAAGCAGACAAGGAGAAAATAGCTCGTTACATCAATGGGCTAAGGCCAAGCATTCAAGAAGAGTTGGATATAATAAGAATTTATAGCGTGGAGGATGCATTTCAATATGCTCTAAAATTTGAAGAAAAGATAAACAAAAGATTTGCAAGTAAAGAAGCCAAGATGAAAAGAAAGAGGGCAAAAGAAAGAGGGGAAATTATGTGGAGATTGGGATTAAGACTCAAATCTGAAAAATCAGAAGAATGAAGACCGTGACAGCAAAAAAAATCGAAGGAATAGTGATTCATACCCCCGTGAACAAGATTCCAGAGGAAGAGGAAGATTGGGTAGAGGAAATTACAAGATAACTTGTTTTAAATGTGGAGAAATAGGACACAAAGTATATGAATGTCCAGGAGATGGAAACACAAGAGGAAGAAATAAAGGAAAAGCAAGAGTCGCAAATGTTAATGAGGAAGTTGAATCTTCACAATCAAAGGATGCTGAAAATGGAGAAGTGCTAGTTACAGGAGAGTCCTGTTGAATGAAAAGGACCTATTTAGAACAAGATGCAAGTGGCGAGACAAGGTATGTAATGTCATTATTGATGGTGGAAGTACAAACAATCTTGTTTCAGAAGAAATGGTAAGCAAGTTACGGTTAGAAAGAAGAAGGCATCCACATCCATATCAGATTGCTCGGTTGTAGGATGGTCAAAAAGTTTTGGTGAGTGAAAAATGTTAGAGTTAAATTTAAGATAAGAGATTACCATGATGAAGTCTTATGTGATATTATGCCAATTAATGTCTGTCATATGTTATTGGCAAGGCCATGGCAGTTTGACAGGAAGGCAATGCACAATGATTACATACACATTGTTGAAGGATGGAGTTCGTCATAAGTTGGAACCTTTGAATAAGAATGATGAAAAGATGTGTAAGAACACTGGTAAATGCTTCGTTAATGGAGTTAAAGAGTTAGTTATAGAAGACAAAGAGGAAGATTATGAATTGCTCATGCAAGTTGTGGCGGTGTTGATTGCATTCCAAAAGGGTAAAATGATAGCTCCTATGGAGAAGAAAAAAGAGGTAAAATCCGATGTTTGTGAGAATATTGTTGAATTTGATTTGCTTGAGGGTGATAATATTGGTATAGGAGAGATTGTTGAGGCAAAAAATCTATTGAAAGATGGAGTTATAAATGAAGACAAAGATGAACAGGTGAAGGGTGGATTGATGGATGATCTCTTGCTTAAAAAGGAGATTGTTGAAGTTGAAGGTTTTGAAACTAATAGTGTGTTGCAAGATAGGAACGAAGAATTCCTTGATTATTTTTTTACTGTGTTCCACGGGAACGCATCCCCTGCCTTTGAACCCCCGTTCCCGTCCCGGGTATGAAACGGGAACGCGGGGACGAGATTTCAACGTCCACTAACCGTTCCCTTTTCGGTCCCAAATCGGGGACGATCCGGAAACCCCAAAAAGAGAAGGTTCCAAAATAGGGGACGGATTTGGGTACCGAGGACGGTTAGGGGACGGCCGGGCCGTCCCCGGTACCCAAATCTGTCCCCTATTTCCCAGCTTAAAAAAAATGGCCGCAAGTCATAAAAAGTGCATTTTTTAAAATTTGTTTTGGTTATGGGCGGGCCCCACATGGACTCTACAATCAAATAAAAAATACTAAACCCTATTTTGGATGCTAAAAAGTCTAACTCTCTTTCATTTCTTCATTTCATTCATTCTTGCCAAGAAGAAGAAGAAAGAGGAGCAACAACAAAGCTTTCATTTTTGAGTTGCAAGAGGAGGGTTTGGCATATATCATTTGCAGATACATTATTGATTTTGATTATTATGGACATTTGTTTATGGAGTTGAACTTCTATGTTATCATTTGCTGTTTAGTATTTTAGTTGGACTTTTCTTTATGTCATTTCATGCATGAAACTTGGAGCCTTTGGGCATTTTTGCTATATGTACGCCATATTTTTGCAATGAAAGTATTTGAACTTTGTTAATTTTCTATGTATTCATTGTATTGAGCTTCTAAAATGTCTATGGTGAATGGTTTATCAATGTTATGATATGCATATTTGAATTCTCTCTATATATAAAAAAATCCCCTATTTTTTTAATAGCCATCCCCTGCCGTCCCCTAAAAATTGGTTCTGAACCATACCTGTACCAGAAACACGTCCCCGTCCCCTAAAACGTCCCCCTCCCCGAAACTCCGTGGAGCATAGTTTTTTTATCATTGATGTGGATATAAAAGAGGAAAAATTTGCAGCAAAACAGTGTCTTTTCGAAGGCATGAACACAAAGGAGCACGATGTTGCAGAAAAGGAAGATGATGGACAAATTGTTGCAGCAGTATCAAAGAAAAAGGTAATGCATAAATTTGATTATTTTACTGAAGAGGATGACACATTGACATCGAAGCTTATGATTATCCAAAATTTCCTAGTGTATAATCGTGGGAGTTAGATTATATGAAAAAAGGGAGAAAGAGAGGAAAGATGAACGATGGAAGAGATCAAACTGCAGAGGAATTTAAAAAATCATATTGAGACAGATAAGGCAGAGAAGTGGATTCAAAACAAGCTGAGGACTTATAAATGTTTATGAGTTTCACTCATGAAACATTTCAATCTACCATGGGTGTCTGATGGAGGGCATCCACGTGGCCCAAAACAAATTAAATATGAAGATTCCTATTCCCTCTCATGTGCATTACTTACAGAAGGAAGGGAGGCTCAAATTAGTAACTGGGGGATGTGTTCAGCAATGTATGGGAGAGAGTGAAGAGGGTGTTTTAATAAAGGTGTTTCTTGATGCTTTTTCTGGAGGGAGGCTGCGTAACCCTTTTTGGGATGGGCTGAAAATTTTTCTGGTTTATTTTTTTTCAAAAGAGTGGTGGTGTAGCATTCGTTTTTGGGGAGAGAGTGCATAGTTTTTGATAGGGGAAGTGTGTGTGTGGCAGCAGTTTTGGGGTGTTTTTTTATTTTGGTGTGCAAGGGTTTCCTAAGAAAAAAAGAAAAGAAGATTATTTTAGAGAAATGATTTCTGTATGCTATTCTTTCTGTTGTAGATCAGTTATTAAACACTGCTGTGATTGTATTTCAGCTTGTGAAGTTTGCTTATATGCAATTAGATTTCTGAGTTTAATGTATCATTTTTTGTGTGAAGTTCAATGAGAAAAACAGAGTTTTCCCTATCTGATTTTTTATCTTCTTCATATCATTTATTTTGCATTTGGTGTTGTTATTTTGGATAGAGGATTTGTGTTTAATCTGCTATTGCATCAATCCTGGAAACTGTCTGGTAGGCTGGAAGTTTGTTTTTGGGATTCTGCATCATTTCCCTCTTACGGGGATTCCTAGAAATTAGAGGGGGAGTCAAGACATCAGGAAAGTTTTCATGTCACAAAATCAGTTTCGCAATTTCTAGAAATTTTGGTAGATGGAACTCAGTTTCTAAAATTTCTTGGAAATTCTGAACCCTGTTTCCAGGATTTCTCATACCTATTTTATAGTTTCTCTGTCTCTTTATAAAAGCTGCCCCAAAGTTTCCATGACTTACCTGTATTGTAAAGTTTCAGGGTATCTGTTTCTAATTCTGGGTTTAGTAGGACTTCTTTTCCTTGAGGTTTCATCTATGTGAAACAGACATTGATGTTTACTCTTGGACCTTAGATAATATTCATCCTGTTTCTGGGCTATTTGTGGGTGTTATGTAAGCGTAGTGCTTCTTCCAGATTGTCTATCTATACAGAACTATTATTTCTATGTTCTATACTGAACTGTGCTTTGTATGTTTCTGGCAGATGACTTTCTAAGTATGACTGCATTTTCCCAAAAAACAATTTAGAGATCAAAATTGATGCCCATTTAGTTCATGATTTCAATTCACTTTTTGGCATATTTTCAGTTTTTATAGTATTCAAAATTACAAGGAATGACATTAACAGTCCTTGATGAAGAGATGTAGAGAATACTCCTGATCATCATAAAGATGTGTCTACACTGTCAACAATAGCTCGCCAATAATTCCGTCCTTTATAATATCTAAAAAGAGTAGAAAATTTAAATTGATATTATTGAAAATCGGTATACAGTAACAATATCCTTGTCAAGGAAAATGGTAATTAAAGAGAGAAAGCAAACAGCTTTTACCCATCTGTATTTAGAAGTAAGTTGACATAACACCTCAGTAGATCCATAAGGGTTGCAGAAGCAGAGATTCTAAATATGTCATTAACTGTTAGAAAGAGTTTTGAGGGTTAGGAGAGTATTGATGCAGATGAAATCCCATTGTATAGATATGCCACTGTAGCAAATAGCTTTTAGTGTTGTGTGCCTTAATATCCAATTCTTACTGATTTCCATACAGAAAAAGTTGTAGAGGTTATCTCTCCCTTGTAAAATTTGCCATGTCCCCACGTCTCACCCTTTGAGAACCTTACTGGGTCTTACATCCTAAAAACATTGTGTTATTTTGACGAACACATTCTAATTATAATAGCATAGTATTTTACCAATTCTAATACATGAAAGGTATCCTCGGACCTGTAGATTACAGGCCCACAATGCAACTAAAAACATCAAGGGGTCAATTTTAAATAGACAGAGCAAGGATAGTAAAACTAACCTCCCAAAATAGACACCAAACCAAATGGAAATTAGTGCGGATATACGAATTTCACCATTACAAATACTCATTCACAAACTGTATGTTGATGGTAACTTCCTCATATAAGAGACAACTAGCCAAAAAGGAATATGAACTAGGTTGAGTTTAATTTCTAAAATGTTTATGTTGTAGAACTATGAGAAAGACATCCACTTTTGCAAAAGGTCAGAATAGCCTTGACATACATTCTAGAGTTACATACACTTGAATTTGAGGTGTTCTACCTATCATGACATGGACTGTAAAATGCATTTGAACAAAGCAGTGAATTTAGTTGTTATATAATACGTGCATGTGAAAAAAGAAATTGAAAAATTCAATCAAATATTTAATTTTGAGATCCCTTCTGGTGAAATCGTTTGACACATATTCAACACATAAATGAAGGGTTGGAGTTGGAACTATTATGCATTCGATTTAACAAGGTTTGCAAAAAAAAGAGTAAATATTTGTGGAATGGGCTGTTATATTCTCTTGATGTCTTCTCACAGTATGTCAAGTTGTGGTACAATCTAGATAACCTATATGGACACAGCATGTGCTTATGCACCATGTCTACCCACCATGAGCCGTGGCTAGGACAATCTCAAGTTGTACTCTGTACCTTGATTTAGACACATTCTATACACCCTTCCTGAGCCAATAGCCCACGAAAGCACCTTCTTCCTTGATTCACCTCCATGCCGTTTCCATGTCTCACATAAATGCTTTATATAATCTTATAAGGGGTGGTTTCTGAACCATCACACCCTTTCAAAATGGTTGTCTTTAGTAACTATTTAATAAATATAATTATTCTTCCCTTTAAGGTTTTAACTTTTTACAAATATTCGTTTTATTTGTACCTTTTAACTTAAGGTTCATATATCATTTATTTTTCTATTTCCTTTCAGTTTAAGTTATTTCATGTAAAGAAAACTTTTTTTTTCACTTAGGGAAGAAGTCCCATAACATGTAGATAATTAAGATCGCATAGATATCACACAGAAGTTACGAAGAACCCACAAGGGATGAAACTGAGACAACTTGTGATATTATTACTGAAGGGAGGAGGATTCTTACACATAGATCCAAGGACTTGCACCCACAAGCTGCTCCCAGATTAGCAAATCTTTTTGTATGGGTGATTGGCCAAAATCAAGTTTGGCTTAGATATAACCTATAGTACAATTATGTACCATAGGATCAATTATAAATTGAAGAAGAAGCTTTATCTATTACTTGGGGGTGATTGTGTTTGTACAAACGTATAAATTGGTTCAAAACAAGAAGGGATGGAATACTGAAACTAATTGAGCAATTGAGGACCATCAATAGAGATGAATGAACTTGCAAATGATTAGAGACACTTTTAGTTTGGTGTAAAATCCCTGACATGAAACATTAGCCAAGGTAACATGAAAATGATTCTATTGCTCAAATAGATTTGATTAGATGGAATAGATCCCTCAGTGAGCATGGATGGCTACTTGAACGTCCTGACAATCTGTGAAATACTTTATGCTGAATTCCATCTTGAAAACTGAATGAACCTCTTTTAACAACTTCAAACCTCACACTTTTGTCTGACTATGATGATTTATAGTCAGGTTGGAGGTTTTAAAACACTGATCACAGAAAAAGACAGCCTCGAACCTGCAATTTGTGCTTGAATTTATTTGAACACTTAGAAAGTAAAAATCTGGAAAATTGGTTGTATTGACTTTATCTGATGTGGAGATGATGTTTGATTCCTTCCAGATCATACCTAGATATCTGTAAATAGTTTCTCCATACTCTTCTAATCAAAAAAATCATTTTACTAGAATTTTGGGCTTTCTGAGTGATCTGAAAGTACTCAATTCAATCCTATTTCTGACTTTGAATTGTGTCCTCATCCACTTCTTTGGGTTTAAAGTCTTCTCTGCTCAGAAGGAAGCATTTAGGCCCTTGTGACTCGTCTAATATGTTTGGTTTATAGAACTTGAAATGCTTAGCTACATTACCAGCTTCTACTGGTAAAGCTTGAGTCTTAGTACAGGTACGGTTCTGAGTATGGCTTGGGTATTTCCTGGGTGCTTGGGTTTGCTGCGGGTTCTCCTATGAAGGACCCACAGTGAACTTGGGCACCTAGGAAGTACCCAAGGGCCATACCCAAGCAAATATACCAAAATATGTGCATGCATATGAAATTAAAAATGCATTACTTTAAATACTCATCAAATCTGTGTATGAATATGCCCAGTGAGTGACTGTATTAAGCCTTTAAATATTTAGAAGCAAAATATGTAGTACCCAAGTCTGTATGATGCTTCTGATGAAGAAAATATGAATATTAAATGTCGTTTGTAATTTGAATTTTCATTGTGTAATGACATTTTGAGACTTGAGCATTTTCATTTTTGCAAATTATGATATGATATACGAGGTATTTTATTTATAATTTAATCAGCAACTATGGATTTATGAGTATCAGTTTTATTTTTATATTTATAACTTCAACGTTTGAATACACACACACACACACATACAAACGTACCCATACTGTACCCAAGGAAAAAAGATTCGCCGTGTCTGTGTACCTGTATCCTGTATCTGTACTCGTACCCATACCCAAATTGACAACTTAGATGCTTGCATTAAAAGTGAATGGATATTTATGTAAGTAAGATGTTTGAGTTTGAAAGCATTTTCATTAACTTCTTGAAGGATATCAAGTTTGAAATGGTTCATATCTAAGAGGCCTTAAGTTCTGATCTTTCCATTGCCATCTTTTCTTTGTCAAACGGTTCATATCAAAGACGTTTTAACTTCTGACCTTTCACTAGCAGTCTTAACAGTTTCAAATGGAGCCTAAACATGTCATGTACTTGCAACTTATGGTGCTTCTATACTGATCATACTTGTTTAGTGCCTGGCTTGAGTCTCCTCCAGTTACTCTTCAATTTGGTAGGGTGTTTTTGTTATTCTATGCAAGAATTATGATGACTTGTATTCATTTTTTCTTTAAACTTACCCCTTGCAGTTTTTCCTTTCTCAAATGGAACCAAACCATGCCACGTACTTGCAACTTACGGTGCTTCTATATTTATCAAATTATATTTTGTACCTAACTGGAGTATTCTCTAGTTGCACTTCAATTTGGTAGTGCACTTGCATTATTCTAGGCAAGAATTGTACAACTATGCATTCAGTTTTGCTTAAGCTTCTGAACTTCCTCTTGCTATTCTTTTCTTTGTCAAATGGAGCCAAACCATGTTGTGTACTTCCAATTTTATTGTGCTTCTTTATTGGTCATACCTTCTTTTGTACCTGTCTTGAGTCTTTTGCAGTTTCTCTTTGATTTGGATTTGTATTTCTATTATTCTATGTGAGATTTGTATTGCCTTGTATACATTTTTGTTTGTCATGAACCTTTCCCCTTAGGCTGTCCACCTTCAATGACATGAGGGAAGATGGAACAAAGCATGTTTAGACTTGTTTCAAGAAATAAATAGTTTGAACAGTCAAAAAGATGGTTAGCATATGGAATATTGTCATCCTATGTTTGGGATGCTTGTGATTATATATTCTCAACAAGTCAACAATGGTTCTCCTCACCGCCTTGGTTTCCTCTAGTTTGGGTATGAAACGAAGTAAACCTATACCGTGAAGTATCAAGCACCCTCCACCAAGACTTCTAATATAAACTCAAACACCTATTGTTGCAATTGAAACCAATGGACTTTGACAAACTATAACTCATCAACACTATCTTGAAGAACTTATGCTCCAAACCATGGGCATCAATTATCTTCTTACATGTTATGCACATGCACTTTTCACTAAACCAATCTATCACTACAGTAGATAGTCCTTCTTCTTGGTTTTGGATTGGCCTCCCATATTATCTTTTGATATGCACTCCCATGTTGTAGTTGGGATTTTGTCACATCCCCTTTCCTTGCAACTCATGTAATGGATCAAAATGACCATTTCCTGACTCTTGTATTTTCCTTGATCCTATTTTGCGTGTGAGTCCTTCCCCATCATTCTCATAGGAATTGAAATAAACCCCCAAGAGTCCTAAGTATGAAGGCATTGGAAAGCTCCTAAGTCTATATGAGAGGTCGGAGTGGTAGACTTACCCTACCTAGCATGCCTCTTCTGAAATTTTTTCTCTTTCTATTGTTGTCAGGATTACAAAATTCCCTCTACTTTTGCATCTTTTGACCACTCCACTCTCTCACTCCTTTCTTTATTAGATCTTTGGAGTTCCACATGGAATCATACCTTGTTGCTAAACCTCGAGCTGCCTCTCAGCTTAGTGCAAACGCTGGACTCCTTCCCTCCAACATAACTCACCTCCAAACTATGGTTCCAGATAAAAGGCACAAACCACCCCTAACCTTCAAACTATACTGTTCTTTCCATTTTCATTGTCACTCTTCGTCTACCACCATGAATGTCAAGAACACCATTAATGCACTAATTGATAAGGAGTCTCCCTATGAGATTCCTCCTTGCATTGACATTCATCTCAATTCCCTTGAAGTCGAACCTCATGGATGTCTAGTAGCACACACTACAACGAAGCCAACAACTGCCATTAATGTAGTTAGGGTTACAAATCCAAGGGGCCCCTTGTTATACTTGCTAAGGACAATTGTAGGTCACCATATCTCCAAAGTTTGTTTCTAGACAAAACAATGCCATTGCTAGCTTGATGTGAAGGAAAACAATGATCAACAAGTGCAAGAAGCCACTCCCTTGTACAATACCCAAGACAGAGACCATTGCACAATTTCCAACATTCCTTTTGGGTGTCTTAAGGTTGCAAATTTGGATGGAAGGGGGTGACTTTGAACACATCAACCAAACCTTTACCTGAAATCATTGTGAGCACTTGTTCAAGCATCCTGATCAAAGGATGAAAGCCTCTAGATCAGTGGAGGACAAGGGATGAAAACGTTGGAGGAACATCTCTTTGGCTAAAGGAGTGGTCGTACATAGAGGTCATTTTCGATCTTAAATGGCGGTAGAAATCAACGATATCTGTTATGGATTTTGCTTGAAATTGACAATTGTCGTGGATGTGCCTTGTGTTTTAGTTTTCCATAATTGTGATAGAAAAACATCGTAACATTTTATAGTTTAGGTGCCTTGAATAAATTATCTACAATCTAAATCTTTTGTGTATTGAAGAGCGCATGATTATACTGAGAGTGGGCTGGTGAATCTGTATAATACAATTCTTTACTTTTTCAAATTTAATACGAGAAGCATACCGATTGCACAACATCATTCACATAAGATGCAACAATCACGCGACATAAGTAGACTGTAGAACACATGATTTACATGGAAAACCTTTCAAGAGAAAACCATGGCCAAATATTGCTTTATGTATGGAGATCTCTTACAATCTCTGTAGTTATCAACCTATGGGATACACCATTCCCGTCTTACAAATTTTGTGAGCATCGACCCACTGGAGACACCAATCTTCTCTTATAAGCTTTGTGAGCGCCAACCCACTACTTTTTTAATGGATGTCTTCACAAGATCTGAATATGGATATACTTTACCTCACAATTCTAATCGCAAATCTGGCTTTGATTGATGTAAGTCTTTCCTTGACAAATCTGAGCTCTTATTTCATAGATCTGAATTGAATATTTCTATGTATACACTCACAATTTTGATCGCAAGATTACATTGATTCCACAAGTATTTCTGCCTTAAGTTCTGCTCTAATTTGCATTGAAACACCCAAAAATCTGCCCTTAAATCTGGATTGAAACACTCAGAAATCTGCCCTTAAATTTTGTATATATTTCTTCAGTCTTCATCTATATTACCTTCATAGTTCTTCTCCAAATTTCTTCAATATAAATTTGCAACACTCTTCATGTTTTGTGCTCTAACTCTTCTTTTTCTACTCTACATCTGATGATGATAATTGATGAAACAAAATGATAAAATAAGCTCCATATGGTCTCTTATTTATATCAACAAATGCACCTCTTAAAGAGGTTGGTCCAATCTTAATTTAATACATTTTATTGTATTTAAACTACTCAAAAGATAGGCGCCAAAAATAGGGGAGGTCAGCCCCAACCTATTTTGTTCGTTTGCTTAATTTAGGCGCTAGCTTCAACGAGATTGGCCCAAGATAAAGCAATATTTATTTGTCCACATAATGGGATTAACATGCAATGGAAGCTCGGTCCACACAGGATAAATTTGAGGTGCCAAAATAGGGCAAGTCGACCCAATTTGAGGACAAATTCTTACTTGAAATTAATATTTCCATTTATTTTTAATGTTGTTCATAAAACTTTTGCATACAACTTCCAATTCAATCCTCCTTTAGTGGCAACATGATGTCCTTAGATTTTTCCATTGACATCAATGACAAATTTGTCCAAGCCCCTTTGACAACAATGATGATATTTCCAACATAAACATTGTACCCTTTTTTTATTATGTGGCTGCATAGTTGGGGGTCATTTTGTGAAGAATCTTGTTACAATTGCAATAACATTTGTTGTGTAAAGCATAGTTTGCGAACTCTGCAAGTACTCTTGGAGTTGCTGAGTACTCTCTATTTTCTTGCTGGGTGAGTTTTTACAAGTTTAACTCTTGGGTTTTTATAGACACAAAAAAACGTGGGTAAAAATGTCAATGCAGGTAAAACCGCTGGTTAAAGTGTGTTTTTCACATGTGGTTTTTGCTATAAAACCATACATTTTCTTTTTTGAGAAGTCAATTTTTAATTTAATACATTTTGTAATTCAATTTTACAAAATACATTTTGCTTTAGGAGATTTTAATTTTTAGTACTTTCCAAGTTGACAAGTATTTGCTGAGAAAACGTTGAGTTGAAAATTTAGGGCTTGCAGAGTACTCTCCAAGTCCGAGTCTACGAACTATGGTGTAGAATGCTCCCAACCATTTAATATAAAACAGTATGTTATTTACGTGAATGAAATGAGGTGTGTAATGTGCTGCATTGTTTTGCCATTGTTTTTTGTCTTTTTTGTTTTCAGAAAGTGTGTGCAATAGTTTTGAAATGACAAACAGAGTGCAGATAACAGAAATATTTGCAGCTAACTAATAACTCAAAAAGTGACAATATTCAGAATACAATGAGCTGAAAATTCCAGTTTATACTCTGAGTCTGAGTTGAATATACAAAATCTCTCAAAACTATGAGCAACCCAATCATTAAATGACATTACATATCTAAATCCATCATACCTACAAAATGCAGCAATAAATTTATAAAATAGCCTGTGTTGTTCATAAAATAAAAATATGCAATCAGGGTCACTGAAAATGGATGCCACACCCTAGGTTCACCTTCATTGGCTACACTGAAGTAATCTCGGTGTTCTCTTGACTTGGTCGATCCAAAACAGAAAGATAAACTCTCCAAAACCTAGCTGATGAAGTCTTTGGAAACCCCACGTCCCTCTACACATGCACATCCAACAATGGCAATGGTTCGATCAACATAAAGTAAGATAATAACAGCTCCAACCCTCCTCACACTCCTCAATCTGCAAACTGAAATAAACCTCCAAAAATCTACAACTATAAACTTAAGAAGAAGCATAGAATGAATCACCATGAAAGCTATAGTGTGTTTCCTGAGTGAAAACACCAAGTAATCCTCCAGATTACATATTTTAACAATGTGGAGAGTGTAGCTTGCAAGGGTCTTTGTCCTCGCAAACCTGAGAAGAAGAATCTCCTTCAGAAGCACAAGGAATATTAAATTTCCAACATCAGCATAAGAAATGAGCTTCACAAAACTGTTTTTTATAGCTTCCTTGGCAAATCGACCATCTTCACCTTTTTTGCTTTTAATTTAATTAAAGTCACTGTTTAGCCTCGTAGTGATGTCCAAATATAAAAAGGCACCATTCATCTAAAATAAATAATCTCACTTTATAACTGGCCCCTATAGTCCCTTTATTAAATAAATTGGCCATTACTTACAATTAGTGTGGTTGTAGAGAACAATGCACAACCTTGATTTTAATTGGCCACATACTTGTGCATGTATATCAATGCATATACCTTACTGAGCTGGTCAAAGTCTTCTTTTCACCAAAGTGACAAACCACTATTGAAGAGTTTTCTCTCGCGAATTGCAACCTATCACCATTTTTGGTATCCAAAGATGTCTCCCTTAAAACGTGGTCTATCCTTGATCCAATAGGCCTTATTTTGGTATTCCTTGTGGTTTTTTCCTTCATTCGTTTGCAGATTCACTTTGAAATCAGAATCAGATTCATAGATAGATGCATAATTATTTGCAAACAAGGCTTCAGATTCCATAATAATCCCTAGTGTTGATATCTTGGTTTGGGCTGGTCTAATGGGCATATCCGCTACTCTCTTTTTTGGGCACTTAATGGCAAGGTGGAACTGTTGAAGTATTCCTATCCATTTGTGTCTTGTTGGAGATTGGAGGTACTGCAACGGTTGATGATATGAATGTGCAATGGTGTCATCTCCCATGAGATAGTGGCTCAATTACTTGATTACCTGGACAATAATATACAATTCTTTGTCATACGTGCAATGGTTGAAATCAAGAACATTTTTGGAGGTATAACAAACAGGGTCACATCCTTGATTTATAAGTGTTTCCACTGCATAATTTGACACATCAGTCTCCACTTTAAAAGGCTGCTTAATATTATAGAATATCAACACAAGGGCTTTGCTGATTGCCTTCTTTGAATAATCGAAGCATACTGCTTCAGTTTACCACAGTGATGGAGCTTTTTGGATGAAGTTAAAACATGAGACGGTTACCCATGAAAATTAAAGAACTAACTTACTCATTTGTTTGGGTGCGTCAACAGAGCTTCTTATTCTATGTACATTAGTTGGTCGTGGTAAATTTATAGTTGCCTCCAGTTTGGTTGGATGTATTGTCAACTCTCTTACACCTACCATGTAACCAAAATATGTGAGAGGCTTTGGGAAAATCACACATCAAATTGAGGCCAAGGTGATTCTTCTTCAAAGTTTTCAGCAGGAGACATGTCATATGCTCTTCCCTTGTTGCATTTTATACAAGATTGACAATCACCGATAAGTCAAAGAAGGGACATAAGTATTTTTTTATCATTATCATGAATATAGTTGGTGCTTTCCATAGCCGAAATAGAAGTGCTAGCCATTCATACAACTCAGACCTTGGTTTAAAAGCTGTCTTGTATGTACTATGCTTCTTCATTCCAATCTGATGATAACTTGATTTCAAATTCAACTTGTAAAATATTTAGCATGCTGCGATCAGTCAATAATATCATCAATATTGTAGAGGGATCTAGAGTCTCCACACATACTTTTTGTATCATCTTTATAAAGGCACCAATACAGTGGAAGAACCACATGGAGATCTACTTGGTCCAATCACATTTTGTTCCAACATAAAATGATCATTCATCTCCTTCTATGATTGATTTGTAATATAACCCAATGCTGGATAGTGGAGCATCAGATTGGAGTTCAATTTTGTTATTGGAGCTTGGAGCGTTTCTTTGAATGCTTCAAACATGCCTTATAATTGCTGCCTTTGCTTGTTGGAACAACTGCATATCTCCATGAAAGGCTACTCTTTGACTTTATTTTTTGTCAACATTAGAACAAAAAAATTGTTTGCATTGATAATCTCTTGGCTTGATTTGTGAATGCCAAAGATTTTTCTTTCTTGCGTTTGTATAAATTGAAGTTATAGGTTTGGCCATATTTTTCAAACCTGTACTTTTTAAACTGTCCTGTGGAGGCATCCCTCTCCTATGAGTAAGGGTTTCCAATTAGCACTTGACACATATCAAGATGCACCATATCAGGTGTGATTTTATCAACATATCCTCGGAACTGCAAATTTGAAAATGCAGTTTTTAACCTTCTAACTAACTCTTTGAATCATCCAACAGATATGGATGTGAATTGTGGTGAATCTAAAGCTTGGATTGACCAATTGAATCTTAGGATGAAGTTCTTTGGGAAGAAGATTCTACAGGTGCATCTATATTCCTTTTCTTCACTCATAATTTTTATTCTTTGAATAAAAGTGATACTTTTCTCTTCTTCCAGTGCTTCTTCTCTAATGGTCAATTTAGATGATTGCAAGGATGATTTATCTTGCTTAAAGTCCAAATTTTCACCATGGGGCTGATTATGGTTGAAAAGATCAGATTTCTATTCCTTCTTCAAGATTTTCTGCACCTGCACTTCTCTCTTGATTTGAGGCAGGGGGAGTTAGTTTCTTGGAAGGATGTTCAATGCGGGTATAATTTCCAACAATTGTCTTTGGTTGAGCTGTCAATGCCGCAATGCTTGCAATGGACCTTGTGGTCTTTACATGCTTAGATGATACACATGTTTATTTTTGCCCTTCTTGGGTTTTTCCTGCATTCTTGTCCATTTCCATTTTTTGGCATCCATTTCACTTAGTTGGAGACTTGGATGAGTTCCTCACCTACTTTTGCTTGCCACCTTCAATGCGGCTTATCAACATTCTTCGGCTCAAAGAGTGGTGCTTATTTCTTGTAGTGCAACTCACTACAAACTTTGATGACATATTTGGTTGGCTTTTTTTAAAGGGGTAAATGTTTTTGGCCCGGAGCTATTAATCAGTGGGGTCACAAACAGAGGACCTCATCACCATTTAAACAATCAACAATAGCACCCCAACAGGATTTGAACCTTGATAAAAAGAACAAGAACACCACAATTTAACCATCACACCATGTCTATACCAGCTTTAATGACAAATTTGTTGTTTATGTAATATTCCCCAAATTTTGTCTGCAATTTTTGAAACTCTCTTGTATAGTTTTGGACAGATTGTCATTGCATTTTCTGAATGCCAAGTCACTCCCGCCTTGGTACTTCTGCATGGCCAATTGGTTAAAATCTCTTTCCAAAAGCTGATTTAAAACACTCTTAGATAAAGATAGGAGATTCTGTTATACACTAGAGATTAGCTACATGGTTTCTTCATGTGAGATCATAATAGACCTTTCTCATCCTTAAATATGTTATTTTATCCCCATTGTCTGATTCATACACATCAAAATACAACTCTAGGCTGTCCAATCACTTGCTGAACTTTTCTGCATCCACTTCTTTGACTGAACCAAAGTTATACCTGTGGCTCAAATAAAGGGAATTAATTACTGGTTGAGGTCTTCTCAGATTTTTCTTGGGACTCTTCTTCAAAGCGTGTTTTATCACCAAATCGCATGCTTTGAAGATGGGATTTCTGCTTTAGGGATTCAATTTTGGGATTACCTTGTGATAGCTCTCCTTTATTTTTTCTACTTCACCCTGCTCTTGGTGGTGACGACACTGACAATCTGAAGTGAGGACTCTGAGACAAGCTGGTGTGCCTAAACTGAGTTTTCTTAGAGTTAGACTGATTTTACGCTATAATATTGATTACAAACTGAATTGCAAACATTCACCTATTGCTTGTAATGAATGCGCATTCACAAACATATAAATTACATCAGAATATCAAGGAATTTTAAAACTGAAACTGCTTGAATAGTTCAGAATCATAAGCAGAGATGAAACAACATACAAATTATTAGACTCGGGTTTAATGTGGTGTAAAATCCAGTATGGAAAACATCACCATAGAGGAACATGAAAATGAGTACTCCTCAAATTGATTTGTATGGGTAGAATGGAGCCCCTCGTAAGCATGGATGACTATTTGGTGCTCCCTATATTCTCTTACAGCCTTTACCATTTCTCATATGCTAAAATTACCTTGGTAACAGAGCTGAAGCCCTTTCATGACATCGAACACCATATTGGTGTCTGGCTCGTAGAATTGATTTGTTAGCTCGGTTGAAAATGAAATGACCGCAGAAAAGAACAGCTATGAATCTGCTCTGTGTTGGAATTTCAAATGTCGGGAAAGGACAAAATGTGCAATTGGTGGCATTGAATTGTCTTTGCCTGACTAGTATAAGATCCTTTGGGATCAGTGGGTAAGGTCAGAGTACACAGGAAAACTAAATAGTAGTAGCTTAGTAACTTCCATGATTCAAATATATGTATAACTGTAAATTAATCAAAAGAAAGAGTAGAAAGAGAACCTGATATGTCTGTAAATATAACTATAAAACTGGTATAATTTTTGAAACAAATAATGTCTATTATAGGATGATATCCTCTTCAATTTGAATGGACCCTGATGGATATGTTTTGTTTTTATTCAATGGTCAATCCATTAAGGATAGAAGAGAAATGAAAATGAAATGAAATGACCGCAGAAAAGAACAGCTATGAATCTGCGCTGTGCTGCAATTTCAAATGTCAGGAAAGGACAAAATGTGCAATTGGTGGCATTGAATTGTCTTTGCCTGACTAGTATATGATCCTTTGAGATCAGTGGATAAGGTCAGAGTACACAGGAAAACTAAATAGTAGTAGCTTAGTAACTTCCATGATTCAAATATATGTATAAGTTATAACTGTAAATTAATCAAAAGAAAGAGTAGAAAGAGAACCTGATATGTCTGTAAATATAACTATAAAACTGGTATAATTTTTGAAACAAATAATGTCTATTATAGGATGAAATCCTCTTCAATTTGAATGGTCCCTGATGGATATGTTTTTTTTTTATTCAATGGTCAATCCATTAAGGATAGAAGATGATTCAAATACCTTTAACAAACCAAAAAACTTCACAGGATCTAGTTAATCTGTTTTGGTGAGTATGTCTTATTGTTTTCAATTTCCTTTTGCTGGTTAGAAAAAAAACTCGTATCAAAAGAATATTGATGTGGTTGTGCGGTATCATAGATCCTTTATTTTGGTGGATTGGATTCAAAAGATACTCATAAGATTATATGAAAGTAAAAAAACTTTTGCTCAGTGTTACCTGGGGACGCGTCCCCGGCCAAAAAAACCCCGTTTCCGGAATGGGGACGTTTCTGGGACGGGGGGACGGCCAGGGGACGTCCCCACCCCGTCCCCAATTTTCAAAAAATGACAGGGGACGTCCCGGAAACTCGGGGATGTCGCCCAAAATTGGGGGGGGACGGCTGGAAGTTTCCGGGACACCTGGGGATGCCTTGGAAGTCCCCGGGACGCCTGGGGACGCCTTGGAAGTCCCCAGGATGGATGGGCGTCCCCAATAGGATAAGCTGCATCAGCACTTTAAAAAACACATTTTTCTTTTATAAAACCCTTTCTTTTTTAATTTTTAAGTGGGCCCCTCCTATTGAGAAGAGCATTGGGAGACATATACTTGACCCACTATTTGTAGCAGCCCTTTCTAGAGTCGATGTCAAACTTGCAACAGTCAACTCCAACACAGTTTCCAAGGTTTTTCATGTTTGTATTTCATAGGAATGTTATTTCATGGACTAGCACTAATGTGCAAAGGATTATCTTCCAAAGCAATTGTAACGTTATGCCTATAATGTGTACACTGATAATTTATATCAAACTTAAATGATAGTAGTGTGCTTCAATTTGGAAGGTGGGTTATTGTTCTTGTTGCTATTGACAATGAACTCCGAATTATGTTCTTGGGTGTATTTCAGTTTTTATATGTTTTTATTTTAATATTACATGCATATTGACAATGAATTCCGAATTATGAATGCATATAGAGTATTGAGTTTGAATATGAAATGTTGTATGTTAAGGTTCTATGAGTATGATGTTTAAATGGCATGCTTTATCCATGCTTTCATATGAATGTAATGTATATATGCAAATTTCCCTATATTTTTAAAATTTCCCTATATTTATATAGCCATCCCCTGCCATCCCCAAACTTGGCAAAAAAATTTGCCGTCCTGGAATGCCGTCCCCCCGTCCCCTGCCGTCCCCGTCCCGTAAACTTGGGGTAACACTGCTTTTGCTGGTTGAATAAAGTAAATTATGTACATTATTATGGACCTATCCGATCATGTGTATATGTGAACAATGGTTAAAAATAAGAAAAAATCTCATAAGATGAGAAAGAACATAATAACCACTTAACAAAGAAAAAATCTAACTGGTCACACAGGAGCTCTTCCTGTAAGTTATAAAACAACTACCCATGTTACTAAGGGATTGGTATCAACTTAATCTCTATCTCAATGGAGAAAGTAGTCCTGCAAGTATTAAATAATGATAAAACTTGCTGGGAAAACTCTCACAGCATGTAAAAATATTGACATATGAGGTTAATTATCAAACTCAATAGGACTTCTACATCAAACTTGTTGGCTAATACCAGATTAAAGGATCCTTGTTGTCTGCCAATTGCCCTGTCATGGTGTCAGCAACTCTCGTGTAGAGTCTGTCCCATGGGGCACCAGCTGTACGCTCAACTCTTCCAAGGGACCCAAGTCACCCATGAGACAAGCTACAGCTCTTCCTCTAACAACAGAAAACTAAGCAAGGAAATCCAAGCACACACACAACAATCCCACACAAGAATCCACAACCAATTTTAGGGAAAAGATAGTCTCATTGAATCACACAAAAATCCAGTTACGAACAGCCCCAAATCGTGAATTCACTTTCCCAAACCTGTGTGTAGGCTGGGCTCTGCCAATAATGCTTGACACTCACAAAATTAAACCCCACCTCCCAAGGAAACCCAACAGCAGCAGTTGTCAGTCCATCTTAAGGCTTTCACGCAGCACTCAGATCTGCAGCCTTGTGCTAATTTTGAAACTCTTGGAACACTTGGTTCTCATGCTCCAAATGGTGCTCCTCCACCTTGCATCCAATGCTTGCTCCAAATTCAACCTTGCTCTCCAGTTCAGTCCACAACTTCTTCTCTCAGTCGTACCAATGCAGAGGATAGTTTGTCCCATAATCAGGAGACCTTGCTTCCTCACAGCACTGCCACACAAACAGACCTCTTGGATAGCTACCCCTGCTCTCAACTCTGAGAAACTCATTTTCTGCAATCAACTCCCTTTCATGCCATCAGCATACTTGCCTCGAGTTCTCCAAACTTCCAGACACTCACCTTCCCAACAATAAATCTGTGTGCTGAGCACAATTCCGGTTCACACTGCAAGATTCCCTCACATTCTTCTCTGGCAGACCTATGTCTGCTCTCCTTAGCCCTAAATCTCTGCTCTGCTCCCAACACTGGTAGGATTTATCCTGTAGAGATGATCCACACTGAAGATTGATTAACCAAGGCCGATCCTTGCTAGACGATTGTAACAAGGAACTCACGTTTTCTAATATAGATTTGCCAACCCATTCAGAAATCCATGGCTTGTTTGAGTTCCAATGCAGGATCTAAATTCCTAGGGTGAATCCTTAGATCCAACACTCCTTACCAGTACACCCCCAAGACAGTGCCAAAGATTTGATATTGCAAAAAATATTTAATGTGGCACCGTTGCAATCCTCAGAGCAACTCAGCCCTCTCCATACCTCAGTCCATGACTCCCACTCATGTCCAAAATATCAAAGCTAGATGATTGTAACAAGGAACTCACATTTTCTTATATAGATTTGCCAACCCATTCAGAAATCCATGGCTTGTCTGAGTGACAATGCAGGATCTAAATTCCTAGGGTGAATCCCTAGATCCAACACTCCTTACCAGTACACCCCCAAGACAGTGCCAAAGATTTGATATTGCAAAAAATATTTAATGTGGCACCGTTACAATCCTCAGAGCAACTCAGCCCTCTCCATACCTCAGTTCATGACTCCCACTCATGTCCAAAATATCAAAGCATCCTTATCAGACAGGACTGTACCAAGAACCAAGGAATGCCCAGGTAGCATCATTCAATGAGTCCACATGCGGTCCTGATGCAACTATATCCATAGGCATAGATCAAAGGCAACCACATTTTCAGATGTCCAATGCTCACATTACTCATGGCACGCTTTGGAACCCACAGCACGACCCTGCTGGGCTCCTCAAAAAATTGTCTCATCTGCCTTGGAACTCACAGCCCCTTACAGACTAACTAGAGAGTCTTTTCCATTCCACCTCAACCTTCTGAGTATAGCAGCACATGTTGGCCACCATAACCCCATGGAACTCTTTGCTGGATGCTACCAGATGGAGGGAGTAGTTACAAGATAAAACAAATGAGCTTTGGCCTATACTAGTTCAGTGATTCATGGACATTTTCTAAGATTACAGAGAATCTCGACAAATGATAAGTTCCATGCTTTTCAATAGTCAAGCTCAAAGATTTGAGGTGGACTGCATGGGCTTGAGTTATGAAAGAGCTTTTCATCTTAACATGGCCGATAAATGGAATAAGCAAGTTGACGGAGGAACAAAGAAGAGCTAATGCTTCTTTTATTCTCACCTTTTCAGTCCTTGTTTAGAAAGTGTGACATTCTGGATCATTTGCACAGCAAAGGTGTAAAAGGTAAGGAAAGCTTGCATGATGAATTACCTGATTAATTACTCAACATTTGTAATCAGCTTTATGTGTCACCTTTATTTACCAAGTTTCCGGCATTGGGTCTCAAAATTAAGCTAAGTTGTCTTAATGGAGGTTTTTCTCTGATAAAAGCTAAATCAACTTATGGTCCTACCAAAGTTCAGTTCCAGTAGTGCTAGAGTGTTCTGGTCTCCAAGTAGTTGGCTCCCAATGTTTATTGATAAGTGTTCCATTCATTCTCATGAGAGATGGGTTCTTATATAACAATTTCAATATTTATATTGAGTCATGGGTACAATTTTCATCTTTGAAGTTGGAGTAAAACGAACAAGGAGATTGTCTAAAATAGTTGATCTATAAGTGAATGCATCACCCATCTTATTGTGCATTTCATTAAGCTTCCATTTTCTGAAACTAAAACAGCATCATAAAAATCTCGTAAAGCAGACATTGAAATAAATCCAAATATGCATTAACATGCAGCCAGATTATGTATTTGAATTGCTGACTGCATTATGTAGTTCAAAGCATGCATTGCAGAAAGCAGATTTTCAACACCCCATTGATTTATTGATTGATTGATTTGGTGTGAAACATGCCTTACCGATTTAGGTTCCAATGACTCGTTGATTGACCTGGGTGAAACAATATTCCATTGAGTAGAACATTTTCTTGCTATATAAGAGTTGGCACGGTCAATAAAATGTAGCACTTGCAAGTACTCAGAAAAGAAAAGCATCCGATTTCATCTATTAAATAGTTTAGAAGGAAAATCTGATCAATTACCTTTTCTCTGGTTTTAACTTTTATGTAGTTCTCTTATTTGCAAATTTTCTGTTTGAAGATTTTCATGACAAATGGTTTTTTGCAAAAGATAGTGCTTAAAAGGTTCCACTTTGGCTTTGCTAAATTTCCAGGGTTATTGCAAGTGGTTTCATGGGGGTCAATTGCATATATTCCAGCCGTGGGCTCATCCATTTCTATCCTGGCAGCCTTTCTTATTCTTAGCAATCTTGGTGCCTCAATTGTGGAGGTGGCCACTGATGCTTTGGTAGCAGAATGTGGGAAAAAACAGAAAGGTGATTCATCAGGCGAGCTTCAATCATTTGCATGGACAACATTGACTGCTGGCAGTGTTCTGGGTAATTTGTTTGGTGGGATTTTTGTGAGCCAGGTTGATGCAAGGACCATGTTCAATGTTTTTGTTTTATTATTGACCATTCAAGTTGGTACTTCCTTGATTGTCAGGGAAGAATCGTTTGGTCTTGCCAGTGTCAGGGCAACTAAGATTACAAAATGTCCAAACCCGATTCAGAGGAAGTTACAACGCTTCTCACCTTTAAAGAATTCTATAAATAACTCATCTACAAATAATGTGGTTGATGTGGGATGGAGGGTTAATTCTTTAGTAACAAGTTTTACAAGAAAGTTATCTGACATTATGGAAATTGTAAAGAAACCAGAAATTGCATACCCTCTTATTTTCTTTGCTGCATCTTATGCAACGATTCCACTTCTCACAGGAACCATGTTTTTCTACCAGACACAATATTTGAATATTGATCCAAGTATCTTTGGACTTGCAAAGGTGGTTGGACAGATGGGTCTTATGTTGGGAAGCATCTTCTACAACCGCTTTTTAAAGAAGCTCCCTTTGAGAAAGCTAATTTGTTCTGTGCAGATTCTTCTATCAGTGTGTATGTTGTCGGATATTATCCTTGTAAAACAATTGAATATCCAATTGGGAATACCAAATGAAATTTTTATTTTTGGGGCATCAGCTTTCGTAGAAGCTGTTGCACAGTTCAAAGTACTCCCATTTACAGTGCTTTTTGCACAGTTATGCCCTCCTGGTTCTGAAGGTTCCCTTATGTCCTTAGTTATGTCAACGCATTGCTTGGCTAGCATAATGAGTGGTTATTTGGGTATAGCACTAGTATCATTTCTAGGAGTTTCATCTGAAAACTATTCCCAGTTGCCACTGGGTATTCTCATCCAATCAATGGCAACATTGGTTCCGTTAGTTTGGATATCATTCATACCTGCTACAAAGCCTGCTTCTGAACACTGCAGGACGTAAAGGGAAGATCTTTGAAGTCAATCAATTGTTGAGATTGTAAGTCAGTTCCACAATTTTTTGAAATCTCTCACTTGAAGTTGAGATCTTCAATATATGATATTTAGAAGCAAGCACTCAAAAATTAGATGCTTGTTTCTTCATTTCAAGTACCGCATAATACAAAAAGTAAATGTCTAAAGATCCTGATTGTTTTCCTCACATGGTATGTTGTTCCATGTGAGTGTGATGAAAGGACTGCAAGTTGAAGCGTATCTCAGGGAGGTGGTAGATGGTGAGCTTCATGGCTGGGCATTAAATTCTATGCATGCACATGTTTTTGCTTTCAAAATAATTACGTCATAAAGGTTTATTGTCTAAATAATGATGGTAAGCACCAAATGAAGCTCCTTCTTAGTGGAGTGTTCTTTTGTATCTTTTTTAAGTTCTTAGATAATATGTGGATATAGAGGTACATCATGCAGCCCCTACCATCAGAATTCATGCATTTGTTTTGGCAGCACAGAAATTAGTAGTTTTTGGTACAAATTTGGCACACGACATGGGTTTGTTCATGCATACTAGCTACTTCTAAATGCTCCCCAGAAATTCTTTATGTGCAGCTCCTATTATTTTGCAAGGTTTGCTTTCTATTATTCATTTTTTTCATGTTAAGGTTAAAAGAGTTTATTATCAAACAAATGTATCGCATCCCACAATTAAATCAAACCACAACAAATGTTCAATATTTGCAAGCAAGAAGCCTGTCTTCTAACTTGAAGTAGTTTAAAGTAAAACCATGAATGCAAGTTTTTAACTCGTTTCAATGTATTCTAGTTCTATGGTATTCTTGTCTTTCATATATTGCTATTGCTAGTTTGCTACCATCAACTCAAATTTTTTTATAGGCAGCTTGTATTTTCTATATGCATTCAAGCTTTTTTTATATGTGCATGCATATTTTTCTGCCTTTGAATATTTTCTTCTTGGCTTATGCTGTAAGCCCTGGATATTCGATAAAATAGTTTTCATTTATTTGACAGTGCACATTTTTCATACATTCCAAGATATATTGTGAACCTTTTGCCTATGCTGGCATGGCTTCCTTACGAGGTTTCTTGTCCTCCCTTCCCCTCCTCTGTATTTGGGTTATTTCTTTTTCTAGCAAAATTTAGCAGGGTTTCTTCCCTCGCACCTGATTATCCTCTGTTCTGTCCTCCATGTAACTCGTTGAAATCCTCTCATAAACCACACGTTTTTTCAATTTTTATTGCTGTTCACTGGCTAATCAGCTAATAACTTGTGGGGCAAGTTTGTGTTTGCTTATTCTCAGTAAGTTATCTAGGGCATGGATTTCAAGGACACAAACATCTGTTACTCACAATTTTCATAACAAAAAATTAATCAATGGGAGCAATAAGTTGCAAAGTGGGCAATGTAGAGACAAATATCTAATTGATTTCCCCAACTACAAACAATAAAATGGTCTATAGTAATAACCATGAGATCCTAATGTGTAGATTTAATCATAGTTGAAAAATTCCTCCCAAAACTTGCAAAACTCACATGAGTAATCATGAATCAAAAGCCTTGATGAGTTACTCGCCTGAAAACTCATTGATGATTTTTTGAAAAGTTCGATTGTGATTTTGTATATAAACTTGACCAAAACTTGCCTAAAATGGACAAGTTCTTGTGAAAAACTTGACTAAATGAGCAATTTTTCCTTTTTAATGTAATGTTAAAAGATTTGTATTTTTTAGAACACTTTTATAAACAACAAAATGCTAAACACCCTATTTTGGTCTTCAGTGATGAAAGTGTGAAAATGGCGTGCATCATGAGGGTTCATGAAAGTTTATGTTGTTTTAAAGGCCTTAATTTGGGCTTGGTGATAGGAGTGTGCCAAGGGTGTTGCCCCTCGACCCCACCAAAGGTGTTGCTCGTACACCCGTAGGAGGGGCATTATGGCTTGACCCTAATGGGGGTAGTGCCCCTCAATCGTGTTGGGGATGTTGCCCTTGACCCCATGAGGGGCATTGCTTGTAATGGCCCCATTTTTATGTCTTCTTGTTCTATTGTGATGGTTGGCGTTTTTGGGGTTTTCTTGATGTATCTGATTTCACAGGGAGTGTTCCTATATTCTTGGTGAGCTTGGTTTTTTGTCTCAACAATTTCTCTCAGTAGTTGTTGTGTATAGTAAGTGTTTGCATGGAACCAATTTTTCTAGGTCATTTTTAGGTTTGTTCTCTTTGATCCTTGAACACTATTATTTATAGTAAGCACTTACATGTCACCAATCTTTTGTTTTTTTGTTCATAGAGAGCACTACTATTTGTAGTAAGTGCTTGCATGACATCAATCTTTATGAATTATTTTAGGTATATTCTCTTTGGTCAATAAAGAACACTACTATTTATAATAAATGCTTGCATAACACCAATGTATTTTGGGTTTGTTCACTTTGGTCCCTATAAAACATAACTAATTATAGTAAGTGCTTGCATGCTATCAATATTTTTAGGTCTTTTTGGGTTTATTCTCGTTAGTACCCAAAGAATATTATTGTATATTGTAAATGGTTATAGGGTACTTGACCATTATGGATATTTGTATATTTTTCCTCTTTTGTCCTCAAATAAAATTGTTATCAATGGCTGAGCTCATGTGGCATTAGTTATCTTTTGGAAGCTTTAGTTGCTTACTTTTTGGGGACAAATAATGATTGGATTGATAATGATATTTTGGTGACTTATGGTGTTTTGAGGTTTAATTTAAATAATGAACATAAAGCATTAAAGTTGAATTGTATATTCAACTTAATGTAATTTAAATTAATAAAGCAAATTCATATTCTTGCTCATTGAGTTATAAAGTTTTATATATCTAATAAAGTGTTTTTTTAAGTTGGTGCCAACATAGGGAAATAAGAAGTTGATAAAGTTAAATTAAAAAGATTGCACAACCCTAGTTAAAGCGTTGAGCTTGGAGTTTAATAAAGGCTTTTTGGAGTTGATTCTCAAATGTTGAAGATTATTTAGTTTTTACTCCCTAATAAAGAAAACCTTTCATGGTTTTGGAGATGGTTCATCTCAATCCTTGAAGGACAAAACCCCTTTTTTCCACAAATTAGTTTCAGTGGTTTAATATCCACCCTAGCCGACAATTGCCAGAGATATCGTTCAGATATCAAATAATGCATTCAAATATTTGAGTTATAATTTGTAGTTTCTTTCAATGGTAGTTAGAGGTATTTGGAATTGTTAATAGAGATCTTGTTTTTGACATCTAGCTTGGATAAATCAATCAATTTGAAGGTTAAATTATTATTGGGGCACGTTGTCATGTGTATAAATGGTAGGGTTTAGGCATATCAAAACAATAAAATGTTCAATGTAATGTAGAATAAGAGGCAAAAATAACAATTCACAATAACATATAGAGTTAATGTGATTCACCTAATGTAGGCTACATCTATAGAGAAACAATCGTTCACTTTATTTTATTATCCAATGAATTGTAAATTACAATGTGATGGTGTTTCACATTATTAAACCATTTATTTATCAAGCCCTTTCTAGTGGTTTACAAAGGTTGGTTTACATGCCAAAATAATAGCTAACTCCTTCATTAAATATCAATATTGCCAATCACCAAAATTTGAGTCCAACAACATGATTAGTTGTCACATACCAACAATCTCCCACATGGAGACTAATCAAGCTCCACACCAAACAATCTCCCACTTGGAGATTGAGCCTAGGTGAAGACAATTGTACTTATAGCTCCAATTTAATTGAAACACTTAGAATTGACCTATTTCTCATTTCTGCTATGATCATGCTTAAAGACCAACAAAAAATGAATAGAAATCAATTTCTCTCAAGTTACTACTTTGCTTAAGATATCTAGAGGATATTGGCTTGTGTGTATCTTTTCTAGCTTTAATTTCCTCAAAGGAGATGACAGATCCTTGCAACAGTAATTTGCATCCAAACAACAAGTCTTATTAATTAGAATTCATTTATACATGTCGGGTTATAAGGCCTTCCTGGTTTAGGCCAAGTACAAATAAAACCTAACAGCAAAACCCAACTCAGACCTATTCTAGATCTTCCAAAGTCTCAGAGCTATCCTCTAATAGCTTCTCTTCTACTCATCCCTTCTCTAGACTTATTCCTCTTCCCCTGATCTCCCCAAATGAGCGCAAGCCCAAAATTTATACAAACCACTAATAGGTCGGCCTCAACCACCTTTACATATCCCAACAAACATTTTAGACACAGTCGGTCTTAACGTAAATTAAATACAACATTTAATTATTTCTCGAGGACCTATCCAACAAATAAATTCGGCCATGCAGAGATCTACATAGGAAATCATGCCAACCATCACCAATTATCAGAACAACGACCGCAACCTCAATCAATCAACCAGTTAACTCCAAGAACCAGTATCATGAAGAACAACAACAGAAAGAGAAAAATAATAGTATCTCACAAAATACTCCGCCAAACAAAGAGCTATCATAGACATAGCATCTATGAACAATAAGGACCAAACCCTTTTGACCACTCCTATCCAACACCTCTATAAATTGACCGCTCACCAAATCTCATAAAATTGTCTGGAACTAGAAACCCCTTCATACATCCAGTCACAGAATCAAACATAACTCGAGCAAAGTAACTCCAAATGATTTTCTATCATACTACAAGCTTCCTAATGACCTCATGAACATCATATCATGATCACACCTTCTGAAGATTCACATAACTTTACTGAGCCAACAATCACCCAACTGGTGACCCAGAACAGAAAAAACACAAAAAATGGTAACAAGAGTCCACCAGAACACCGATTGTTTTTAGACGATGCAAGATTACCAAGGACCTAAGATGCTCATACATCTGACACCTGGGGTACAAAAATATTTTCTATCAGAGCAGGTCATGAAAGTCTCAAAGAACAAGAGATAGTAATCCCATAATCATTCGTCATCTACAAACCTCCCTCATCTGCAACATGCACTGCCTTCCTCCTCTCATCGACCAGGTCCAAAAAATGATTGAGATCTCACTCACCATCAATTCCAACCTTAAGTTCATCCTTCAAGTTTTCTCTCAACTCATATCTTCTACAAAGACTCATATTTTTCGCCTTCTCCTCTTTATCCACCAAAGAAATCAATCTACACCTCTTACCATCCTTGCTAATGGTAATTACATTTTGTCTACAGTCACGAATAGCCTCTTTGTCATACTGCCAAAGTCTACCAAGTAAAACATGGCATGCACTCACGACCACTATGTCAAATAATACTCCATCCTTATAAGAACCAATGCAAAAATTTACCATGCATTGTTCCCTTACTTCCACCACATAATCATCATGCAACCAAACAATCCTATAAGGTCTTGGATGTTTAAGTCTTTTCAAACCAAGCTTCTGCATCATCTCCTCAGAAACTAAGTTATCAGTGCTTCCACCATCTACAATCACCTCACAACACTTACCACCAACCTTGCATTTGGTCCTGAATAAACTCTTATGATGATAAGGTTTTGCATCCTTACTCACCATCACCCTTCTGAGTATAAGAGTTTCCCCATCTTGAGGAGCATTGTTAGAGACACCAACAGATGGTCAACCTTATTCACTCTCACAAGAAACTCTCTTGTCTTCCTTACACTGAAAATCCATGTGTCCTTTCAAGCCACACTTAAAGAAAGTACCTCTAAACTCTTTACCACTATTAGCTCCCTTAGACATAACTGGTTTAGCTTCTACTTTAGCCACTTGTTTTCTCTTACCACCACCAGTAGCTTGTTTCTCTCTTCCTCTAGATTTATTCTGATCTTTCCTATTCACCTTATCTTCTGCCTTCAAGGCATACTAATAAGCCTCCTGAACAGATCCAATCCTCAGTATACTCATCTCATCCCAAATATTGAACCTCAAACCATTCACATACCTATCCACCTTCTCTTTGGAAATATCTTTGTGACCTGATCTAATGGTTACCTTGAAATCTTTGGTGTAATCCTTCACACTCAAATCCTTTTGCTTCAGTTTCTGCAACCTCTTGAATAACTCAAATTCATAATTCTCAAGTATGAACTTAGTCTTCAATTTTTCAACCATCAGCCTCCATCGAGCGATCTTCATTTCACCTTCCTCTTCTCGATCCTTCTACAATTCTTTCCACCATAAAGATGCATGACCTTTCAACCTTGTCTGTGACAACCTTACTCTCCAATAATCTTGAATATCTTCCAACTCAAAGTGATCTTCTAACTCATTGATCCAATCAATCAGGTCTTCAGGATTCAAAGTACCTGAGTATTTAGATACTTCCACCCTATAACCAGCACCAAGGCTATCAATAGGTCTCACAAACTGGTCAGATACATCACTCCCAACAAACCTAGCAATATATGCATCTTCAAATCCCTCTGTAGCTTCCTCAAAACCATCATTAGATCTAGTATTCTTGCGCAATCCAGCAACAACGGTCCTAATCCCTTCCATGACCTCATCCTCAAACCGGTCATCTCATTCCTAATCTCAGCTCGGAGATCTTCATTCATCTGCTCCATCAACCTAGGATTCATTCTTGGTAGAATCCTTCCAAATCTTAGGTGTAACTGTCTCAAGTCGACAATTTGATTCACCTAAGATGATACCCTAATCCTTGCAAAATTCTAGTTCTCAAGAACAACTCAACAAGTAGCAACAAATCCTCCTATCAGCCACCTTGTGAAACTCCTTCATTAATGCAAGTCAGATCCAACATTTTCCTCCTTACAATAATGTCATAGGAACACCGCAAGTCAGAATTCAGATCGGTAGCCACCAAAACAAGACCAAACCATGCTCTGATACCACTTGATGTAGTGAAGGACAGATAATCTCCAAAGGAGATGTCAAATCATTGAGCAGTAATCAACACAACATAAAACAACAAGATACAATCAACAACAACATGATTTGCATCCAAAAAACAAGTCTTGTTAATTTGAATTTCTTTATACATGTCGGGCTGTAAGGCCTTCCCAGTTTAGGCCAAGTACAAAGAAAACCTAACAAAAAAACCCAACTCAGACCTATTCCAGATCTTCCAAAGTCTCAAAGTTATCCTCTAGCAACTTATATGTTATCCAACCCTTCTCTATACTTTTTCCTCTTCCCCCTAATCTCCCCAATTGAGCGCAAGCCAAAAATTTCTACAAAACCAAAAATAGGTCGGCCTCAACCATCTTTACATATCCCAAGAAACGTTTTAGACCCAGTCAGCCTTAACCCAAATTAAATACAACATTTAATTAGTTCTTGAGGACCTATCCAAAACATAAAATTGGCTATGCATAGATATACATAGGAAATCATTCCAATCATCACCAACAATCAGAACAACGACCACAACCCCAATCAATCAACTAGTTAACTCCAAGAAGCAATATCATGAAGAACAATAGCAATCGAAAGAGAAAAATAACATTATCTCACAAACTACTAAACCAAAAGAAGCGCTATCATAAACATAACATCTATGAACAATAAGGAACAAACCCTTTTGACCACTCCAGTCCAACACCTCTACAGATCAACCGCTCACCAAATCTTAGAAAACTACTTAGAACCAGAAACTACTTCATACATCCAGTCACAAAATCCATCATAACTCAATCACGGTAACTACAAACAAGTTTCTATCATAGGAAAAGCTTCCTAATGACCTCATGAACATCATATCATGATCGCACCTTTTGAAGATCCACAGAGCTTCACCGAGGAAACAATCACCCAACCGGTGACCCAAAACAGAAACAAACACAAAAAAATGGTAACAAGAGTCCACCAGAACACTGATTGTTTTTGGATGATGCAAGAATACCAAGACCCAAGATGCTCTTGCATCAGCTTAACATATCTAGAGGATATTGTCTTGTGTGAATCTTTTCTAGCTTCAATTTCCCATCCTCCAAAAATGATCATATGAAATGATATCTAAAATGTATATGTTTAGTCTTCGAGTGAAAGGTTGAGTTCTTTGCAAGATGAATGACTCTCTGATTATCATTGTACAACCTTTTATTCATCCATTTCTTTCCCAATTCCTCCATAATCATTTGTAACCAAATAATTTATTTACTATCCTTGATAGCAACAAAATTCTTCTATTGTTGAAAGTGCAACAACCTTTTGTAATTGTGAAATCCAACTAACTATTGTTCCACCTATAGTATACCTTATTAGGCTAATGGTGTTCAACCTTGCAATAATGAAATATTATTGTCGATAAAGAGTGTGGGGATTGAAATGAGTGGGTATGCCCCTTGTAGGGTCTGGAAGGATTGGCCTCCTTGACAAAGGGTTTATGTCCCTTGAAAACCACATTTCATGTAAATATAGCATTGTAAATCTTGATACATAGGAAATATTTTCCATAGCAAGTCAAATTTTGATATTGCTATCAAGATTCAACTTTATAGCTTTCTATTCAAACTCATTGACCCATGTTTCATGAGTAGTGATTCACGAGAACCGATCTCTCATGAGAATCAATGGAACATTGAGCACTCATTGCATCTAGATAATTCTCATAGGGGTGAAGCAACAAGCCTTCTCGGGAGGTCACCCATCCTAGTACGACCCTAGTTCAATCGCACTTAACCATGAATTTTCCTCCAAGGTTAAGCCCACTTTTCGCGTCAAACTCATTGACCCATGTTTCATGAGTAGTGATTCACGAGAACCGATCTCTCATGAGAATTAATGGAACACTGAGCACTCATTGCATCTAGGTAATTCTCACAGGGGTGAAGCAACGAGCCTTCTCGGGAGGTCACCCATCCTAGTACGACTCTAGCTCAATCGCGCTTAACCATGAATTTTCCTCCA
>MU226347.1:1450584-1466271 GCA_018584345.1 Thuja plicata
AGAGAATATGGAGATCTACATTCCAATCCCAATTCGAAAATGTCCAACCAAACAGAGAATGAGAATTTCACAAATTCCAATTCCTATTTTCAGTTTGACAACCAAACAGAGAATGTGGATTTACAAATACATATTCCAGGGCAACCAAACAGTCCCAAAAAATGAAAACCAGGGTTTGCATAACCAGGCTATAGATAACCATGATTTGTCTCATTTTCCAATTCCGCAACCAAACGGGCCCCTAATTATTTAACTAATTAATAGCATACCTAATTTATTAACTAAAAACCTAAACCTATACTAACCTAAATTAATGAAATATGCCAAACTATGTGATTTTTCTACCTTCATCACATAGTAATGACTTTTGGGGCCTAAGGGTGCTTTCTTCTTAATCAAAGTTATTCACAAAGAAGAGTATGATGTAGCACTAGAGAGGCCATAATGGAGAAAAGGGTCCAAGGATCTTCAAAAATAAAAATCTTGTTGAAGTTTGATTTATCGTTATCTTGATTTTTAAATATGTGAGCATTGCATTTGTGTAAAACAAAACTGTGTTCATTTTTACTCGAGTCCTCATAAATCTTGTGGTCTGTTGGATCTTATTTATTCTCATGTGTCGGTCCTATAGATGTTCCTTCCATTAGAAAATTGACATATTATGTCTAGTTGATTAATGACTATAGCATAAGGACATGGGTATATTTTTGTATATTGATGATTATAGTAGGACATAGGTATATTTTTGGAAATTTATTTTCGAAAGATGCATTGTCTATTACTTTGAAAGTACTACCTAAGTAAAGATTGAAATGCTTGATCGAGGTTTGTATCTCTCAAATATGGTAAAAAAAAAGCTTCCATGGTTCTAAATATTCTTGAATATTCTTGTGTACAACTCTTTATCAGGTTTATTAATTATGTTAACTTTTCTTAATAATGATCTAAAAACAAGTAGTTGGTATTATATATTCTTTTATTTTATGTAAATAATGTAGTTCTTGTAAGAGTAATTTGAGGTTTAATTTGTTAGGAAAATTTGTCTCAACCTTGCATTTACATGTGGTTTCTATTTATAGTAAGATTCTATTTGAGCACATGTTTTCCCTAAACTTTCTTGAAAGCTTCAGATGGGCTAGATAAGTATGTTGGAAAATTTTCTTTGCAAAATCATGTCCACTTTAGAAGATATTAAATTTTATGCTTTTTAAGTTGTCAAAGAAATTTTACAAGTTTAATTTTAAAGGATTTTGAGGCTTTTAAAGGGCCTAAAAATGCATGTAACTAGTGTAGTAGGTTATAGGATGATAGAGCATGTCACAATCTTTCTACTACTTCAAGTGGTTCGTCAATCAGACACCCGGTCCAAAATGTATTGCCTCCAGAAGTTGGATCTCCTAAAATAGGAAATGCAAAAACATGTTGAACACAAATGAGTTGTGAAAGGAAATTAAAAGTGTTGGTGTATTTTTTGACACATCATAGGACATCCTTGATTGGAGATAAGATGAGCGTCACTTTATAAGTTATTTTTAACTTGTGGTTTGGTAATACTATCTCACAATTTCATTCATTATATCTCATATATATAAGATGCATGAGATGGAGGGTGAGTGTAAGATTCTTATAGCTATTCACATACCTATAGATCTCTGGTTGGTGATACTCCTGAGAGATGCTTTCTCTACAAGTATATTGTAATCTATTATTAATTTTTGAATAATATATTGGGTAGCTCTTGGAGTATGGGGTTTTTCTCTTGAAAGAGTTTTCCCCACGTAAATCATTGTGTTGTCGTCTGCGTGTTATTTTTGTTATCTCTCTTAAGTTTCTATAATTATTGTAATGATTTGGGAAAGGTTTTACATTATTATCCCCTCAAGGTTAGAGAAGGAATTTGTTCGACCACCTTAACTTCCTTACAAGTGGTATCAGATCCTGATCACTTTTGGTTTCAGTTGTGGGTTGTTGGGGTTTTTGAACTAAACCAAACTTGAGTGGGAGCTTGTGAGAAGATACTTTGTGATATTATTGCATGAATTTTTATATCAAAAGTTTGTCATGGAGAGTAGAGGTGGAGATTTTTTATGGAAATAATTTTGAAATGTGGAAGGTGAAGATGGAGGATCTATCAATTGATCAAGATCTATGGGATGTTGTTGATGAGAAGGTCATGAAACTTACAAATCTGACCAATGATGATAAGTATGAAGTTAAAGACTATAAATCCAAGGGTCTAATCAGATTGTGCCTTGTAGACTTTTTTCTAATTAATGTCCATGCAGGATCATCTGAAAAAAGCTATGGAAGTTTTGTGAGATGTATCACACCAAATTTTAGTAAATAAGATTTTCTTTAAAAAGAACCTGTATCCCTTAAAAATGGCGAAGGGTGGATAAATTATAGATCACCTAGAAGAATTCAATGTGTTTATGGATCAATTGGAATTAGTTGGTATTAAGATGGACGAGGAGGGGAAATATTAGATCTTTCTTTATTCTTTGTCTAATTTGTGGGATTCTCTCATTATGGTCATCGATAATACATATGTTATTTTGAGGATTGAAGATGTAGTGAGTTTTTTTGTTTCTTAGGAAATGAGGAGGAAGATATCCATCAATGCCAATGAAGCCCTAGTTGTTCATAGAAGACTTAAGGAAAAATGCAAGAAGAATGAGAAGTGTAATATAGCCAAATCTAAGGGGGCTCCAAATCTCCTAGAAAGTCTAAAGATATTTGTTGGAATTGCAGACAGCCTGGACAAATTTATAAGGACTGCAAAGAAAAAAAGAAGAAGAAAAAGGAGAAAAATTAATTATGATTCTAAGTCTGAGAAATAACATGGTGATCCATTCGTTAAATATTTGGCCACTCATGCATGTGATGATGAACCAGGTGCATCTTTTCATATGACCTCTAATAAAGATCACTTTTTCTAAATATGAAGAATTTGATGAAAGTAAATTGTACTTAGGTGATAATTCTCATTTAAATATTGTTGATCATGGTAAAGTTAGAATTAGGTTTCCTGATGGTAGAATAAGAAGGACTAATGGTGTGTTGCATCTCCCCAACCTAAAACAAAATTTTTTATTTGTGAGAAAGTTAATAGATTTGGGTAAACAAATAGTCTTTTTTAGTGCGGGTCTTTTTTAGTGCAAGATGCAAAATGGTGAAAGGTGTTATGGTGATTGTTTGAGGTGTCATTATTGGAAAATTATATAATTTGGATGCATACAAGTTGATGAGTGTAATAGTACTTCTATGAAGACCAAATTTGTAGATACTTCATTGGGAAAGGTGAGGGTTTCATTTTTAGAAGATGGTTATGGATTTTGGGTACATAAGGGTGTTTTTTCTTCTGAATCAAAGTTACCTATAGATAAGACTATTATAGCACCAGAGACTTGACCAAATTGGAGAGAAGGGTCTAAGGACCTTGAAAAATAAAAACTTTGTTGAAGGTTTTAATGATTGTAATGTTATTTATGTGAACATTGTATTTATTAAGAATAAAATCATGTTTAGTTTTACTCGAGTTCTCATAAATCGTGTGGTGTTGGATCTTAATCATTTTGATGTGTTTGGTCATGTAAATGTTCCTTCCATTTTAAAATCCACATATTATGTTTCATTTATTGATAACCATAATATGACATGGGTATATTTTATAAAGATTAAATCTGATGGTTTTTTGTCAAGTTAGAGAACTTAAAGAAATATTTGAATTCTAGACTGGAAGGAAAATAAAATATTTGAGACTGAAAATTGTGGTGAATTTTTCTCTAAATTTTGATAGATTTGATAAATATTATGGTATTTATAGGCAGAATACAACTCTATGTTTTCTATAGAAGAATGGAGTTGTAGAAAATATGAACATGACATTGATGTAGAATGCTAGGAGTATGTTGTTAGGTGTAGGCCTAGAATGATTTTTTTTGGGTTGAAAATGTTTCCACTACTTTCTACTTGATTAATAGGTCTTCTAAATCAACTCTTGTTGATAAAACACTTCGGGTCATAAGCCTTCATTGAGACATTTTAGAGTTTATGGTTATGAGGCATATGCATGTGTGCCAAAGGAGAAAAAAACAAAGTTGGAGAATAAGGGTGTGAAATGTATCTTCATTGGATATAGTTATGGTGTGAAAGGATACAAGCTTTGGGATGCTATTACATAGAATGTGATACATAGTAGAAGTGTTACTTTTAGAGAAACTAACCCTCCTATTACATTGTTGTACCATCCTAAAATGTTAGCACCCATAATTGGAGGCTCTAGGACATTTTAGACCCCATTTTGGTGATTTCAAGGTCTGAATGATTATTTTACTTAATCCCAACAACATGTAATTTATCCCTCCACTTTCTATAACACTCCCCTAGATCCTAGAGAATTTTGAGGAAAAATTACCTGGACTAGGTTGGCCAAGTCAACCTTGTCCTAGACTAGGTCGGCCAAGTCGACCTTGTCCTAGGTTTTTGTGCCTAAATTGGCTTGGGGTCTGGTAGCAGGGTTTTCTTCCAATTTCCAGATCTGTAGTCAGGCTGGAGTTAAATTAAATCCCAAAATGAGTATAAAAGGGGACTCTCTCCTCTCATTTTAACATCACATGAAAATAAATTCAAGATCTCATTCATATGCAAGCAAGTCAAGATCTCAAGCAATTCAATTTGTGTAATTGAAGTGATGGATTCAAGACTTGAAGGAAACCACCCAATCTAGGATTTCCATGTCTCCGTGTCTTCAAGATCCATTCAATCAAAGGAAATCTTCTCTCATTGATCCAAATTTCTCTCCCATGATGGCCAAATAGAGAAATTCACAAGCAAGAAATAAGATCCATACTTCTTCTCTCCCTTTCTCCATTTGAGTTTATCAAGCATACATTCATTCAATATCTAGGATTGACAAGTGTAGATTTGTGCATTTATGAATGCATCCTTGATTCTTCCATACAAATATACATACAAGTGTATTCATGGATTTGACTGATTACTACATCCATTCATGAATTTTTTTCATGCAAGGTGAATCTATTTTTTTATCTTGTTTACATTACTTTCGTTTATGCAATTTTAATTTCATTTCAAGGTTTATTTCTATAAAGGGCTTTGACCAAGGCAAACCCATTTCCACAAACTTTTCCCCTTATTTTTGGTGTGCGGGAACAATTCCAGGAGTTTCAGAATCAAGGTCTTTAAAAACTTTCATCGTATTTGGACTTATAGGGATGAGGTCGACTTTTCCAACCTTTTCTTGCACTTTTTGGCTGAAAATTGCACAACACATAGTAATAGACATAAGAGTCCCAGATCTAGATTTACAATTGGTTCTAGCACTTCGGCGACATTTGAATTTAGATCTTATGGTCATTTTTCCTCTTCTAACTTCAAGGTGAGTCTATTCTATCTATTTTCCTCTTGCACTTACTTTTATAGATCAAATCTAAATTCATACATTGTCTTTTATTATTTCCTTTTTTTGTCGTTAAAATAGTTTATATTATTATTAATAGTAAAACTAAATTTGTCCTGGACTGAACCAGGAGTGGATACAACCAAGGAACCACCTCCCTATAGATAAACTCGTACTAATACTCATAAACAAGTCTATAGATAAGAGCCTGTAGTGTTTCTTCTCTTCATATGTGAACGAAGAGTCTTATCAAAACTACCTCCCTACAATGACTTCTTGTCATTTTTACATTTCACGAATTATCATTCATCTTCTACTTTTTCTACCTCCTTTTGCCATTGTACATGGTCCACATCTAAGAGTTTCACTCCCCTTTATTGGCAAAAAAACCACACAATATCAATCTCATTTCCTTCTAAATCCACATATGGTGATGTTCCAGATTGATGCTCATTTACCACCCAGGGATCATATCCCATTAGCAGGCTTAACCAAGACATTGGCCTTTGGGTGATTGGTCTTTTGAGGGGTATTTGTAACCCATTTTTGATATGACTCCACTCTCTCCCTAGACTTTGGCTCATAATAAAGATCCTTTTCTAGAACAATACCTAAGGACACATTAGCATTCACCTCATTACTTTTCTCTACATTGTATAGATGGGAGGAACAATCCTTCAACCAAGTGGCAGGTTTTTGAATTTTCTTTTTTATGCATTGCGCTACAACATGTTTATTCTGGAAACATCACCTACACCTAAAGGGTATTCCCTCATAGTCCACCATTTACAACCAATCCCCATTTTTTAATTTAAAAGAGAATTCTACAGTTAGGGATTTTGATAAATCCATCTCAACCAAGATACGAGCATATGTCATATGCAAGAAATCTAATGAAGCCTCATCCACTTCCAAAAATCTACTCTGTGTATTTCCTATAGCTTCTAAAAAATATGAGAACCATAACTCTAAAGGTAAATTAGGAAGCCTTACCCATATTAAGGTTTTGTCGAATGATTTAGAATCTGGATTGAAAGTTGGATACCAAGGATTTAGTAGCATAACAAACTTGTTCTCCCAAAACCAATTAGTTTCACACAATATATTTCTAGTCCTATCATGTTCGCTTTCAAAAACTACCACAAAAAAACCTCGTGCTCCAGGGTAAATCTGCACCTCCCCATCTAAAATGGGGCTCAAGTTTTTAGATATACATTTGTGAAGTTCACCCAGAGTAGGCCAAAACCCTTTAAATCTCCTAATATAACCATGTTCCCTCAAGAAAGTTTCATTTTCAGCAACCTCTTCCTCAAGCTTTGCATCTAGACACATTGTTGGTTGTTGGTTGAGGGGTTCAATCCAAGCAATATCTTATCCTCTTGTGACCCCCTTTATTATCACATCGGAGAAATATTTTCATTTGAAATAATTTATACCTGCCTCCCACTACTCCAACATAAATCCATTTGGGTAGGTGGTCCCTTCTAATGACATTTCACCCATCTCAAACTGCACATGTCCTTTCTATAGACGTTGAAGTAGAGTCAAGTCGTGGGAGAAATATTTAGCGTTTGAAGTTTGGCTAATTATTGTCGTGTATTTCCCTCATCTTTGACATCCTCCTGACCTATTGTTTACAGCCCCACCATTTCCCTTTCTGTTGATTTGGGATTATAATCACCCATTTTGATTACGCATACCATGAGAGACCGCGTCTGATTGACTGTTAGGGAAGTAGGTTGAAAGTCTTGCAAGAACGCAGAGCTGCAAAACCCTATCCCTAAAAATGGACCAAAACATCTTCATTTATATCATCTTATCATTTCCTTTATCATAATATCAATTTTATATAATTCAATTAGTCAATTAACAATAAAGGAATACCTCATTTCCCAAAAAAGTCATTCTTGAATCTAGATCTTCATTGGCATCCCTTCATCCTTTTGGGTTTTTCTAATTAGATTGGTTTTTAGGGTGAGCCTTTGGAGATATTTCTAATGTTATAATATACCTTGGTGAGTTATCTTTATTCCTAGCATTTTTCGCCATTTTATATTATGCATTTTGGTTAACCCGACTTATAACAATTCCTCTTTTGATTTGGTCTTAGATTCTCTTTTTATGCATTTAGACATCTAGATCTACTTTGTATATGTTGTGTTAGTTACTATTTTTATCACATATTTACTATATTTTATGCATTTAGATCTATAGATTCGTATCATCATTTCATTTTCGTAATCAAATATACTTGTTTATGTTTTTCATTACATGTTTGATAGTTAATGTTCTTTGCATAAAAGACTCTCTTTTGGATTGCATATTTAATTCAAATCTCATAATCTTCATTTCTCTTCATTCCCTTGTGCACATGAGTGTTATCACCTTGAGTCCAACCTATAGCATTCCAGTTAGAAGAAGTTGTAGACTTATGAGTTCCTTTGATCTTGAACCCTCCTTCTTTCCTAGGAATCTTGATGAAACCAACATGCATCTTAATGATATCAATCCTATCATTGAGAATAAATCTTCTCATTCTTCTCATGATGAAGATGATTCCTTAAGGGTTCCTCGTGTTCGAGTCCAAGAACTTTCCCATGACTTTGAAAAGTTTGAACAATGGTTAGGTCAATAAAACTCTAATCCTGAGGTTCTTTCCGTTGTAGAAGGCTTAAGGAAAATTATTCATAATGATGAACATGGTGTTAAAATCTTGTGTAGCATTTCTCATCTCATTGATACCAATGTCAAGCCTATTAGGGATTGTGTTCAATATTTAGGCTTCATTCCACCTATTACAAATGTTGAGACCGCATTTCCTATCCATGCTTCTATTCCTAGTGTGTCCACTTATGCTCCACCTATTATAACAACTTCAATTTAAAATCTTAATCCTATACATGTGAGTCTTCCTAATCTTATTCTCCCTTATATTCCTTCAAGTGTATAATGTGTTTCATTACCTTCATCCATGACCACTTACCATAGTGTCCCTTTTTCATATTCAACCATTCCTTCAATTTCCAAAAATCCTCCTAACATTTCTCATGTTCCCCTCCTACCATCCTTTCTACAGATTCTACCATTAATAATTTGGCTCAAACAGTGTCTTCTTTGCAACAAAAAATTGCCTCCATGACTCAATCCAAGTTAAACATTCCTACTTGTTACATTGCTAGTCGTTTGTATTTGGATATTATTCATGTTGTTATCCCACAAAATGTGGAGATTCCTCACCTTGAGACATATAACGGTAAGGGTGATCCTTTGACTTATGTCAAAAAATTTCAAACCTTGTGTAGTGATTTCTCTCATGACCATAGGTTCATGGAAAAAAAATTTACTAGAACCTTTCGAGACAAATCCATACAATGGTTTTATTCTTTGGCTCCTTATTCCATTGATTCCTTTAAAAAGCTTGCTAACTCTTTCATTCAACAATTTCAAAATAGCATTGGTCATCGAATCTGTTTGACTTATTTAATGCATTGTAAACAAGGTGTTAAAGAAAAAGTAAGTGATTTCATTGGTAGTTTTAAGCATTTACATTCTTATATTTCCTATCATGTGCCTGATATTGATGTGCAATGCATTTTTATTGTTAATTTACAAAAAAACATTAGAGATAAGATCCTTCTTTCTGAATTCTCTTCTTTTCCTTAATTATGTGCAATTCTTAATCATTATCAACTTCATGTGAGCCACTTTGAGAGCACCACTCCAATGGCTCCTATTCCCGTTGATAAGACTGATTCTGCATCCAACAATTTTAATAAATTTCAGAAACCAAAAAACTTCATCAAAATCAACAACTCATCCAACACTGTTGATGAATAAGTGGCAACAACATCCATAGGTGTGGCTCCTTTGTTATCTATCTTTAAACTTGCTCGTAATTTTGCTCAATTTTTTGAATATTTACATAATGTAATGTTGAATTTAATTAACGCTCATGTGTTAACACTTCCTCCTATCAAACCCATTGATACATCCAAAACTCAATCCAAATACTTTGATCCCAAAGCTTTCTACCAATACCATCATCAGCCCAACCATGATACTTAAAAATGTTACCATTTGAAAAATATTATCCAAGATCTTATTGATTCTAATGCTATATCTATTTAAGGTGGCAATAATACAGGAAATGAATTAGTGGCACCTCCCAACCAAAATTTGAAAATCTACTCCAACCCGTTGTCATCTCACTTAACCAATACCATTGATCTTGCCCAACCTTCTTCTTCTTCTTCTCTTTGCATTGACTAAAATGACAAAATCAATGAAGCTAATCATGTTTTCAACCAATTTGACTAGGTTAAACCTAAACCTTCATCTCAGCCTTGCATTACCTTTGATTCTACTGAGATAATTGAAGCACTCGATGGTTCCCTGTACATTGTTACATGGGTTTATGGCCTTCCTTCCCATGGTGTCCTTATTGATCCCACTTGCATGGTGAATGTAATAAATAAAGAACATCTTTGTACTAGATGATTGAAATGTGATTTTTTTTATCGATATGATGTTATGATCCTTACATGCAATGGTTTTCTTTATCCTTCGCATGGTTCCATTTCATTTCCTGTTGAAGATGGTGGTAAAAATGTAGATGTTACCTTCTCTGGCATCCCAACTTCTGATCAATTTCAAGTCAAAATTGGTCTTCCTTGGCTTACCTCCATGAAATTTATGAATTTCCTTATTCATAAATGCCTTAAATTTCATCATAAGAGATAAATCATGATCGTTAACCATAGTCTTTATCATCCTTCAGTGCCTCGAGACTTAGTTAAACTTGATATTTTTTCCCTTCTATGCCTCAAACAACTCAAACCCATCCTGACCATCTATTTCAATCATACCAAGCTTACAAGGTCCAAAATATTTGTAAACTTAGAAAACCTAAGGATGATCCATCTCTTTTCCCTGAATGTGGACTTCTTCCTACACCACATACACCTCCTCTATATGCTCCTATTCCACCTCCTATTGCTCATACATATTCTCCTCAAGACATCTCTCATCCTAGTGTGCTTCCTTTCGCTCTTCCCCCTAAAGAAGAAAAGGACCCAATGTTGATTGATCCTGACTCAAACCAAAATTCTAGTAAAACCAAACACAATTGTCATGCCCATGACCACCATCAAAAGCATCGTGCTAGAGCCCATCAATGTTCTTCTCAAAACATTGCTTCACCTCATACACATACTCATGTTTCACTTCCGTTTGACCAAACTATGCTTGAGCCAATGGAGGATGTGAATTTAAAAAAGATAAAATTGAACAAACACGACAATTCTATTTGTATCTTAGATTCTATTACAATTAATTTGGATGAAGAAGATACTCTTGATGACGATGTTCTTGATGCTAACAATTATATGCATGTTAGTGATCATGATGACATGTATGAGACTATTTATATTGATCATGATTTACTGGCTATGGTTTCACAATAATTATCTAGCACTCCTCGTGACAAACAAAGTGACCTATCTTCACAGCATGGTCCTTGTTTAGAACTGGTTATTTTTCTATCTTTGATGCTTTATGTTTCTCCTCTTGTGAGTTTCCTACCTTCCCTAAAAATTATATACTGAGATGGGGGGCAGGCGATACACTTGAATGGCTCCTCTTATGCAGTGGATTATGTGTGTTTTCTCATTGTAATGTGCTTCCCCCGTGATGTGTTGCATGTTATCTATTTTATTCAGATTTCTTTAAATGACCCTTGTTTCTCTATTGGTGCAAGGTGATAAATGAATCACAATGTTGTAAACATTCTTCTATTTGTATCTCACTTATTTTTTATGTTGTTACATGTTATGTTGTGCATGTGCCATTGTTCGTAAATGTGCCTTTGTTTTGTCTGATTGGGATGATGAAAAATGGTAGCTACCTATTTTTTTAGCTTCTGTGATGTCAGCCCAAAAAGACTCTTCTTCGTAACTCTTATGTGATTTTTATTTCATTGTAATTGTAGTTATACTACATTTAGGGGATTATGACATTTCATTTTGATATAATATCTTATGTATTATCATATGATCATACTAACCCCAGAGTTGGTAGATCCCTTATGTTCTCTCTTTTTTCATGTGCTCATTTCTCTTGAGTTGTCCTTTCTTGGGGGTATTTCACAGTGGAAATGTTTCTTTTGGATGCCTACATGCTTCGTTAAAGCCATTTCTCATGTTAAGGCATTTACAATCCCTGTAACGTGGGGGCATACACTCCACTCTATGTTTCACATTTTGCACACACATTTGGTCCTTAGACTGGACACACACATTTGGTCTTTAGACTAACCATGTATATTTGGTCCTTTGAATGACCACCTTTCAGATCCTCGGTCTGATCCTCCTCATTTTCAATGGATTGAATAGCATAACACACCTTGATAGACCGTTTAGTTCCATCTTTTATGGCACTTTCTTTTGTGTGGTTCGCAATAAAATAGACTCTCATTGGGGTAGTACTCTCTCTCTCTCTCTTATTTTGGTTTTAGATTTGATGATGATTTAAGTCACTTGGGGGCTTGATGTTTCTTTGTCTCCTTGACCTTGATGAGATAATCCTTTGCATTCGATCTAATTTACAATGAGCATGAGTTTGTCTCATATTACCACTAAAGTGGGGGCTAAATGTACCATCATAAAAATTTATCACCCATGATTAGAGGATTTGGGACCTTTTAGACCCAATTTTGGTGATTTCAAGGTCTGAATGACCATTTTTCTTGATCCCATCAACCTTTAATTTCTCCCTCTTCTTTCGTTCACACTCCTCTAGATCCTAGAAAATTTTGAGGAAAATTTACCTGGACTAGGTCAGCCAGGTCGACCTTGTCCTGGACTAGGTCGGCCAATTCAACCTTGTCTTGGGTTTTTGTGCCTAAAATTGGCTCAGAGCCCAGTAGCGGGGTTTTCTTCCAATTTCTAGATCTATAGTCGGATTGGAGTTAAAATGAATCCTGAAATGAGTATAAAGGGGACTCTCTCCTCTCATTTTTACATCATATGCCACTACATTCAAGAGCTCATTCATATGCAAGCAATTCAAGTTGTGCAAGTGAAGTGGTGGATTTAAGACTTGAAGACAAGAACCCAATCTAGGATTTCTGAGTCTCCATTTCTTCAAGATCCATTCAAGAAAAGGCAATATTATCTAATTGATTCACATTTATCTCCCATGATGGCCAAATAGAGGAATTCACAAGAAAGCAAGATGATCCATACATTCACTCTTCTTCTCTTTGTTTCTCTAGTTGAGGTTATCAAGCATACATTCATTCAAGATCTAGGATTGACAAATGTAGATCTATACATTTGTGAATGCATCCTTGATTATTCCATAGAAGAATACATACAAGCATCTTCATGGATTTTACTGATTACTACATCCATTCATGCAAGTTGAATCTAACATTATCTTTTTTACATTACTTTCCTTTATGAAATTTCAATTTCATTTCAAGTTCGATTCCTATACAGGGGTTTGGCCAAAAAAACTCCTTTCCATATTATTTTTCCCTTCTTTTTGGTGTGCAAGAATAGTTTCGGGAGTTGCAGATCCAGATTCAGGAATCTCGAACACAGTCACAAGCCCTCAGAAACTTTCATCATATTTAGACCCACAAGGAAGAGGATGACTTTTTTGACCTTATCCTACACTTTTTTGCTGAAAATTTCATACTAGATAGTTAAAGACATCAAAGTCCCAAATATAGAATTACAGCTAGTTCTGGCACTTCGGCGACAGTCAAATTCATATCTAAAGGTCATTTTTCCTCATCTAACTCCTAGGTGAGTCTATTCTATCATTTTTTCCTCATGCACCTACTTTTATAGTTCAAATCTGATTTCATATATCCTCTTACCTTACCTTACCTCCTTACTTTGGATATCTCCTTACCTTGTGAAGTAGGTATCCTCTTTTTCCTTCCTTATCCTGCCTAGTGGGTAGTCATGACAAGGAGGGGGGCATATATAGGGTCTCCCTTGCACTATAGTTTACATTAATTTACATTTTACAACATGTTAAATCCAAAAAAGGTAACGCACATAAGTTTCTAAATCCTGAAGGGACATGCATTTTTACTTTTATTTTTGCTAAATCCTCGGAAGGTAACGCACATAAGTTGCAAAATCCTGAAGAGATACGCACTCTTTTATTTTTGCTAAATCATCGGAAGGTAATGCACATAAGTTGCTAAATCCTGAAGAGATACACACCAATTTTATTTTACAATACGCTAAATCCTTGAAAGTTAATGCACATAAGTTGCTAAATCCTAAATGGACACGCATTTTATATTCCATAGTGATACAAGAATGTAGATCTATGGATATTTTTTAAAGCCGTCAGAAGACGCATTTACAATTACAAGCACAGTTTATGGGTGAACCTATTGGGATCTCCCTCCTTGATGATTCATAGTAAGGTGGGCATCTTACTAGGTGAGGTAATCACTTTCTCTTTTCTCTCTTTTGCTTTCATGCTAGTAGGATTAGATCATGAAGCTATGTTATTTATAGTGTTGTTCTTGTCTTGCTTATGTAGTCATGTATGTTTTCTATGATTGATTGCTCTTTATCTTCCATATATTTATGTATGTATGTTGAGTTAGAATCCTTGGTCTAGGGGCTCATGTCTCTGCTTTAGTGATATTCTACATCATTGCGATCCACCAAGATATTTTTCTTCTAAATTTACCATGAGCATGTTCGATTTCCATACTCCCACTAAAGTGGGGGCTTAATGTATCATCTTAAAATGGAATCACTTCTATGATGAACATTTAGCCCTCTTTAGGGGATGTTTTTGACCTCCATCATACTATCCCTCTATTTCTACATCATCCCCTGCTTTTGTGTTTGTTTAGGACCCTGATTGGGCCTCTCCGGGCACCTTCTACCCCACCTGGCATGTTTTCCAGGGGTTCTGGCCCCCTGGGTCAAGGTCAACCTCAACCTTGACCTAGGTCAAGGTCGACCTTGACCTTGACCTAGGCCAGGGTTGACCTCAACCCTAACAAGGGTCCCCCTTTTGAATCTGGAAGCCTGTCGGCTGCCGAGGGTCATCCAAAATTCAATTTTCCCGCTTTCGGGTCGGCTGTTTCAGGTTCCGAAGCAGTGATTCCTAAATTATATTTAATATAGGTCCTCTTCTAGGGGCATGGATCTAATTGGAATTTAATTCTCCTATGTCGGCCTCTTTAGAAGATTGTGCCCTAGTTTCATATAAAAGGAAGCCTTTCTCTCTCATTTTCTCTAAGTCTTCTAAGTGCAAAAAGCTCTAACCAAGATTTTGTCAAGAAGCAAAAGGTTCAAGAATCCATAGTTCTACATGTCTTCAATCTTTCAAGGTGTTCAATTCTTCCTCTCAAGCACTCAAGTTCTCCATTGAAGATCAAGGATTCAAGCTCTCAAGCCTTTGAAAGGATTTGGTTCAAGTATTCAAGATTTATCATTCAAGCCCTAGATCTAGCCATCATGATGGTGTGATCTTCCTTCAAGATCCTTTGTGCATCCTCAAGACTCTTTCATCATCTCTTCAAGGTGGATTCCAAGCATACAATCATGGAGGTTTATGGTTTCTAAAGTCCATGCTTTCATATTTACATACTTGCTTACATTTGAATTACAATTACATATCTATTCAATATCATAGCTTCATTATTAGATTCAATTCTACTACTTACCAGCATTCTTATTTCAATTATTGATTTCAAGGTTAATTCCTAAATCGGGGTTTGACTAAGGCAAACCCCTCCCCCCCAACAAAAAAATCTCTTTTTCTTGTAGGTACAGGTTCGGGACTACGGATTTGAACACAGATTTGGATACCCTTTTTGGCCAACTTTTGGGATTCGCGAACAGATTCTCTATCGGACCTATGCAAGTCAAGGTCAACATTATTGGGTCAGGGTCAAAATTTGTGGGTCAAGGTCGACTTGTTTCATAAGAAGGAGTCAGATTGGAAAAATATTTCTGGGTTTTGTTCGTCTCTGCGTTTCCTTTCCGGATAATACTTCAGATTTTCCAGAAACTGAGTATAGACCCTAGAAAATAGCATTCTTTGATCTGCAATTATTTAAGGTTAGTACATTTCTTCTATTTCTTTAATTACTATCATATATCATATCTACATTATCAATTAACAGAATTTAAGATCTTCTTCTTTACTCTCATTTCCAAATGGTTGATTCATTTGTGCATTAATCCCTCTTTTGGGTTGATCAACTTGGATCTTGCATTTAT
>MU226347.1:1468253-1478827 GCA_018584345.1 Thuja plicata
TGTGATATCCAATCATACATGAAAATTTTGGTTTGCATTGAGGATCTATGTCCTTGATCATAACCTATTTCTTTGTTTGACATTGGGTTTCCATGGTTGATAAATCTCTCACCTTGGAAACTGAATAATGGGTTATCCCTCATAAGGGTTACTTTCTCACTTCTTGCATGATATCTCTTTTCTACAACAACATTTCTTGATATAATTTGATGTATCCCTTGCTTTCACACCTGGGGGGCAAGGTATTATTTTCTTATTACTCTATCTAAGGAGGTACTTTCCTTAGCTTAGTGGCATGCATTTATCTTACAACATTATTTCTTCATAAACATTTATGTTTTGACTATTGATACCCTCTTATATGAGAGGTGATTGTCCTAGGTCATCACCTCTTCTTTATTTTGTAAACTATGTTTTTGATAAACTCTTGCTCTTGCTTTGGGTTTGAGTTTGTTTCCTTCATCCGAATATTCCTCTTCCTCTTGATTACAGGGGGCTTTTTGATTGAATCTTTGTTCCCTCTTTTCTTTAGAAGATGACATTTTATCCTAAGCACTCCTCTATGGTGAGGGTTTTGTTGATGAGATCTCTTCCCTTTTGGAGGATCCTTTTCCATAAGTGACATATCCATTTCACGATTATCTATGCTCTTGGATGTAAGAGTCAATTCTCTTCGCTAAGAATGTGGTCTAAATTGTTGTTAAGCTGGATATCTCCTTACCTTGTGAAGTAGGTATCCTCTTTTCTCTTACTTATCCTACCTAGTGGGTAGTCATGATAAGGAAGGGGGCATATATAGGGTCTCCCTTGTACTATAGTTTACATTAATTTACATTTTACAACATGCTAAATCGACAAAAGGTAAAGCACATAAGTTGCTAAATCCTGAAGGGACACACATTTTTACTTTTATTTTTGCTAAATCCTTGGAAGCTAACACACATAAGTTGCTAAATCCTGAAGAGATACGCACTCTTTTATTTTTGCTAAATCCTCGGAAGGTAACGCACATAAGTTTCTAAATCCTGAAGAGATACACACCCTTTTAATTTTACGATATGCTAAATCCTTGAAAGGTAATGCACATAAGTTGTTAAATCCTGAATGGACGCGCATTTTATATTCCATAGTGATACAAGAATGTAGATCTGTGGATATTTTTTAAAGCCATTAGAAGACACATTTATAATTACAAGAACAATTTATGGGTGAACCTATTGGTCTCTCCCTCCTTGGTTATTCATAGTAAGGTGGGCATCTTACTAGGCAAGGTAATCACTTTCTCTTTTCTCTCTTTCGCTTTCATGCTAGTAGGATTAGATCATGAAGCTATGTTATTTATAGTGTTGCTCTTGTCTTTCTTATGTAGTCATGTATATTTTCTATGATTGATTTCTCTTTATCTTCCATATCTTTATGTATGTATGTTGAGTTAGAATCCTTGGTCCAGGGGCTCGTGTCTCTGCCTTAGTGATATTCTACCTCGTTGCGATCCACCAAGATATTTTTCTTCTAACTTTATCGTGAGCATGTTCAATTTCCATACTCCCGCTAAAGTGGGGGCTTAATGTATCATCTTAAAATGGAAGCACTTCCATGATAAGAACATTTAGCCCTCTTTAGGGGATGTTTTTGACCTCCATCATACTATCCCTCTATTTTTGCATCATCCCTTGCTTCTGTACTGGTTTAGGACCCTGATTGGGCCTCTCTGGGCACCTTCTACCCCACCTAGCATGTTTTCCAGGGGTTCTGGCCCCTTGGGTCAAGGTTGACCTTGACCTTGACCTAGGTCAGGGTTGACCTCAACCCTAACAAGGGTCCCCCTTTTGAATCTGGAAGCCTGTCGGCTGTCGGGGGTCATGTCATCCAAAATTCAATTTCTCGCTTCCGGGTCAGCTGTTTCGAGTTCCAAAGTGATGATTCCTAAATTATATTTAATATAGGTCCTCTTCTAGGGGCATGGGTCTAATTGGAATTTAATTCTCCTATGTCGGCCTCTTTAGAAGATTGTGCCCTAGTTTCGTATAAAAGGAAGCCTTTCTCTCTCATTTTCTCTAAGTCTTCTAAGTGCAAAAAGCTCTAACCAAGATTTTGTCAAGAAGCAAAAGGTTCAAGCATCCATAGTTCTACATATATTCAAGCTTTCAAGGTGTTCAAGTCTTCCTCTCAAGCATTCAAGTTCTCCATTGAAGATCAAGGATTCAAGCTCTCAAGCCTTTGAAGGGATTTGGTTCAAGCATTCAAGATTTATCATTCAAGCCCTAGATCTAGCCATCATGATGTTGTGATCTTCCTTCAATATCCTTTGTGCATCCTCAAGACTCTTTCATCATCTCTTCAAGGTGGATTCCAAGCATACAATCATGGAGTTTTATGGTTTCTAAAGTCCATGCTTTCATATTTACATACTTGCTTACATTTGAATTACAATTACATATCTATTCAATATCATAGCTTCATTATTAGATTCAATTCTACTACTTGTTAGCATTCTTATTTCAATTATTTATTTCAAGGTTAATTCCTAAATCGGGGTTTGACTAAGGCAAATCCCTCCCCCCCCCAATAAAAAAATCTCTTTTCCTTGCAGGTACAGGTTCGAGACTGTGGATTTGAACACAGATTTGGATACCCTTTTCGGCCAACTTACGGGATCCGCAAATAGATTCTATGTCGGACCTCTGTAGGTCAAGGTCGACATTATTGGGTCAGGGTTGACATTTGTGGGTCAAGGTCGGCCTTTTTCATAAGACGGAGTCAGATCGGAAAAATATTTCTGGGTTTTGTTCATCTCTGCATTTCTTTTCCGGATCATACTTTGGATTTTCCAGAAACTAAGTACAGACACCAGAAAATAGCATTCTTTGATCTGTAAGTCTTTAAGGTTAGTACATTTCTCCTATTCCTTTAATTATTGTCATATATCATATCTACATTATCAATTAACAAAATTTAAGATCTTCTTCTTTACTCTCATTTCGAAATGGTTGATTCATTTGTGTATTAATCCCTATTTTGGGTTGATCAACTTGGATCTTGCATTTGTGCATTTGGGGATAAAGGTGGAACATCTTATCTTCCTCATAATCACATTTCAATACAAACACAATTTAAATGTAAAGGTTAGGGAAATAAACAATCAAACCCTAATAAAACTAAATAAAACAAAAGAAACATTTTTCTACCTTACAGTAGATATAAAAGAAGGTTGTATATTAATCATGATTTTATTTATTTATTTATCGATTACACCTTTATTGTAGTGTACAATAAGAAAATATTGATGATTATGGATGATATGTGAATAGATAAGGTGGTTCAATTTAATTTCCTATTGTACATTAGGAAGGAAATATAATCCAAATGTCTTATAAGGATCCAAGCACTAAATATGTATCTATATTCCTTCACTAATATGGACAATTGATCAAAGGATACAAGTATTAAGAGGAAATCGGGGAAATAAGTGACTTTCTAACAATCAAAGGGTGTAGCAAATTGTGTTATTCTAGATCCATCGAAAAGGATAACCAAGAGGATCATTGTCTAGTAGGAAATCCATTGAAGGAGACACATTCCTTAAGGAAAACATTCTCCAAAAAGGATCCAGAAAAGAAGAATTAGTCCCAAGGAAAGCATAGTCTCCAAAGGGATCCTCTAAATAATGCACATGACATGATAATTTAATTTAAAGGATAAACCCAAGGAAATTATTGTCTCCTTATCCACCTGCATAAGATATTAAATTGAATCATTGTGTATGTGTGTGAGAAGTGTAAAAAAAGGAGCAGAGTGTATGCCCCCACGTTAAATATATTGAAAATGCCTTAAGGGGATTCATGGATTTAACAAAGCATACATGCACCCACAAAACATTTCCACTATGAGATTCCCCCAAGTAGAGACAAACCAAGGGAAATGAAATACATGAGAAAGAGAGAACAAAAAGGATCTAATAACTATGGGGTCAGTATGATCATATGATAACTCATGTATATCAAGAATTATATAAAAAGAATTGACATCATCCCCCAAAGCTAGAAGAACTATGAGGACACTTAAAGAACACATAAGAGATACAAAGAAGAGTCTTTTTGCACCAACATTGTGGAGACCAAAAAAAATGGTCGCTACTGCTTTGCATCATCCCCAATCAGACAACACAAACACAATTTTATGAACAATACCACATGTACAACATAACATGTATACAACATATAGAAGAAATGATATACAAATAGATGAATATCATGACATGTCAATTCCTTCATTACCTTGAAATAATGGAGCAACAAGATTCATTTAATGAAATCTAAACAAAACATATAGCAAGCATCACATCATGAGGGGAGTAAAACATGAACAATTAAACACAAAAGAATCCACTGTACAAGAGGAATTATTCAAGCATATTCATGTCTACCCCCCATATCATTCTTTATTGTTCAGGGAAGGTGGGCAACACACAAGAGGTGCAACATCAAGCACAATAAATAGAGATATTGAAATTTCCAAAAAAGGACCATTCTCTAATGATAAATCACTTTGTTTGTCACTAGGAGCTAGGGATAATTGTTTTGCAAATATAGCAAGTAAATCATGATTAACATCAATAACCTCATACATATTATCAAAATAGTTATCATTGACATCATTTGCATTAGAAATATTGAAATCATCATCATCAAGAGTATCTTCTTCATCCAAATTAAACACAATAGAATCTCTAATATAAATAGAATCACCATGTTTATTTAATTTCATTTTTTTTGGATTAACTTCCTCCCTTGGGTTCTGCTTAGGTTTCTAAAATAGAATCAAGACATTAGAAGGTGTCTTAAGGGAGAAAATTGTTTGGGAATAAACCTCTCGATCCCTAGCACAACATCAATGATGGCAGTCATGATAACAATTATTACATTTGATTTTGTTTGAAATGTGGGTTGGTTTAGGATCAATCAACATTAGGTCCTCTTTTTTAGGAGGAAGAATGTAAGGAACCACAATAGGTTGAGAGATATAATTTGCAAGGCATTTGTAAGATATAAGAGGTGGGATTGAAGCATAAATAGGAGGTATAGAAGGTGTGGGAAGGAATCCAAGTCCAAGTCAAGGATATGGGACTACCTTAAGATTGTTAAGTTCACAAATATTTTGGGCTTTGATTTTTTGAGGCATGCTAGGCAAACAGAAGTCAAGGTCAAAGTTCCCTCAACTAGCTAAAGGTTGATAGAGACTATGATTAATCATAATGATTTCTCTATTATGGATAAATTTAAAACACTTATGGATAATAAAGACAATAACTTTTATGGAAGTGAGCCAAAGAAGGCCAATTCTGACTTGAAATTGATCAAAAGTTGGGATAACAACAAAGGTAACATCTAAGGTTTTCTTGTCAACTTCAATGTGAAAGGTAATGGAATCACAAGTGAGACAAGTAAAACCATTGAAAGTTTTAATCATTGCATCTAATTTATCATAGGATTCTTGTTGGAGCTCTTTGGTGTAAAGTTGCTCTTTATTTATAACATTCACCATGCAAGTAGGATCTATAAGGACTACATGAGAGGGAAGATCATTAATCTTTGTAGCAATGTAAAGAGAGCCATTGGGTGCCCTAATAGTCTCCTTAGGATCAAATGAAATGCAGAGCTTAGGTTTAGGTTTGTGTTCGGGTTGATAAATAAGGTTGGCAACACTATTGGCCTCGGTACATTCAACATCATAGTTAAAAATAGTAGGAGAGTCAACAACTTTGGTGGAAGAAGATGGAAAGGAATGGGTAGACTCAATTGCATCGATAGAATGGGAAGATAAGGGATTGGTATAGATTTAAAATTTTTAGTTGGGAAGGGGAAATGGATTTGTTTCCTTAATCATTAAAACCCTCAACAAATATAGCATTAGAATTAAAAAAAAAAGTCTTGAACAATATTTTTCAGACTGAAGCATTTCTTAGTATCAACCAAGTTGACAAAAGGCTTTAGGATCAAAAGATATGGAAGTGTTTTTGGACATATCAATTGGTTTAATGAGAGGAAGTGTTACAACATTAGAATTAATCAACTTCAACTTACATTATGCAAATATTTAGAAAGAGGTGTAAAATTAAGAGAAAGTTTAAAAATAGATGACAAAGGAGCCACACCTTTGGATGTTGTTTCTATTAGGATTAAAAAGGCAGAAATAATAATTAAATGCATAAATATAATGAATAATAGAAAAAATATAAGACCAAAATAGAAGAGAGCATGAGACACAAAGATTTAACGTGGTTCACCCAATCCCTGGGCTACGTCCACCAAATAGCAAAGTCCAATATTATTATTATCCAATGATTACAATCAGATCGCAATGCGCAGACCTCTTTCAGCTCAATACCGTCGTAAAACATACAAAATCATAATGAAACCATAACCCTAAGCCAATTTATACAAACATTATGCTGCTTTAGGTTTTGAACATGTCAGTCCAGAAATTGGCTGAAATAAGACACAAAAAAGGTAAATCACTTTCCTGATCAGTCACCACAATATAACAGTTTCCACTTGTGCATAAATTTTGTTTGATGAATTTTTGATCTTGAAGAAACCTCTAAATTTTTTAAACTCTTGGAGTGGTTGGGATGCAACATCACTCTTATCAACCAAGTCCATTGGAGTGGTGCTCTCAAATTGACACACTTGAAGCTAATAATTATGAAGCATTGCACACAATTGAATAAAGGAAGATAATTCAAAAAGAAAAATCATATATCTAATGTGTTTTGTGTATTAACAATAAAAATGCATTTAACATTAATATAAAACATAGGATAAGAAATATGAGCATGCAAATATTTAAATCTACCAATGAAATCAATCACTTTTTATTTAACACCTTGTTTACAATGCATTAAATCAATCAAAGAAATCTTTTTATTTTATGAAATCAAAGAAATCCTAGGAGCGATATTGTTCTAAAGTTGTTGAATAAAATCATTAGCAAGTTTTTGAAAAGAACCAATGGAATAAGGAGGTAAAGAGAAATACCATTGCAAGACCTCTTATTTCTAAATTTTTTGTAAACAATTTAGCCATGAGTTTATGATCATGAAATAAGTCACTACACAATGTTTGGAATATTTTCACACAAGTCAAGGGATCACCTTTTCCAGTATAAGACTCTAAATGAGGTATTTCCATGCATTGAGGCATAACAACGTGAATGATGTTCAAGGACAAAGGGATAAAAATGTCACAAGTGGGAATATTGAATTCGAATTGAGTCATGTATGAAATTTGTTTGTTGTAAGGATGAAACAATTTGGGCAAGACTATTAATAGTGGATTCGATGGAAAGATTGGTATGGGACAAAAGTGAAGGGTTTGGAGCATTATGGGAAATGGAAGGAACATTAAAATGTGAAAATGGCACATTGTTGTAAGTAGGCATGGATGACAGTTGGGAAATAAATAGAACAATTGTAGGAGGAGGAATGATAGGATTAGGAATAATTCCAAGACTAACATGTATAATATTAATAGTTGAAACAAATGTAATCATGAGAGGTGGGGTGTATGTAGGAACACTAGGTAATGAAGTAGGAATAGGAATAGAAGTTTAAACACTAACTTGTTAGGTTGAGTAAAACCAAGATCTTGAGGACAATCTTTAATAGGTTTAACATTGTTATCAATAAGATGGGAAATAGTATGCAATAAATCAAAACCATTCTCATCATTGTGAATCAAATTCCTCAAACCTTCTACTAAGGAGGTGGCTTCCGTATTACAATGCTCTTGATCTAACCATTGCTCAAATTTTTCAAAGTCATAGTAATTTGTTGGCGCTTGGGTAGGAGGAACTCTTAAAGTCTCATATTCATCATGAGAAGATGGATTGTCAATAATCGTGGGAATGTCATTAGTGGGCATATTAGTATCATCAATATTCCTAGGAAACATAGACAACTTGGGATTAAAAAAGAACCCATAAGTCTACAAATTCTCCTAATCTGAATGCTATAGGTAGGACTCAATATTATGACACTCATGCACAATAAAAATAAAGAGAGATATGTCTAAACAATGTAAAGAAAGGAATATAAAAACACTCATCAACTTTATGCAATATAAATGCAATTAAGACATGTCAAAAATATAATTACACATGAAACCTAATGAATAGAAAATCTAACCATCAAATCAAAAGTGAAGATATTATGAGTCGGGTTCGCCAAAATGTACAATAAGAAAAGATTGATGATGATGGTTGATATATGGATAGATAAGGGAGCTCAATCCAATTTCCTATTGTACAATCTGAAGGAAAGATAGCCCAAAAGGCTTAGAAGGATCCAAGCGCTGAATAGGTATCTAGATTCCTTCACTAATATGGAAAATTGATAAGATTATATGTGTATTAAGAAGAAATGGGGGAAATAGTTGACTTTTGATGCATATAACCTGATAGAAAATAGACAACTTTGTACGCGTAGCAGAAATAGAAACCAGAAGATTCAACTAAACTGAGATTTCAGTTTGATGTTGTTTGGTAGGGAAGAGATCTCCTGGGCATTTTGTTCCTAGGAAGAGGTTTCTTAGGGCATCCTATTTCTGACACTTTTAGTTGAACTTAGTTGCAGACTGTCTTTCAGGTCCTGAACTTTTTGGATCTTAGTTGGTGTGAGCACCACCTGTTCTTGCACATAGAAAAATGAGGAAATTTTTGTGTAGAAATGGGTTCACCTCAGTCAAACCCCGATTGAGGAATCAACCTTGAAATAGAAATTAAATTGCATGAAATGAAAGCTTGTAAATGTAAAGCAAATATTAGATCTACTTTGTAAATGCATATATCTTCATAAACCGATATTGAGATCGTGATGTTTATGAAGACACTTGTATGTTGCTTTAATGTAGTAGAATCTTGAACTATAAATAAGAATCAGGAATGCCTTTCACAAATGCATAGATCCATGAATACACCTCAAAGATCTTCAATGTTGTTATGCTTGATCGACTCTTTCCTTGAAGAATGGATGGATGAATAAATATAGATGGACAAATGATCTCCTTTCTTGATTAAGGTCTCCTCTACTTGGACATCATGGGAGAGAATCTTTCTATAATGGATAAGATTGTCTTCAAAGATTTTTTGGATGCTGAAAAATGCTTGAAGCCTTGATCTTGAATGCTTGGATGCAAAATTTTAGAAGACCACTTGAATTATTGATTGCTTGATTTCTTGCTTGATGTCCAAATGAGGAGAAGTAGGTTTCTTTTATACCTCTCACAACATTTCGAAGCTCAAAACTCAAAGGAGGGTGAAAAGAATTGGAAATCCCACTAAACCAATCAAACGAGCCCTTGATTCAAATTTTAGGGAAAAAACCAAGGAAGAGGTCAGCCGGGGCGACCTCTTCCCACCAAAAATTAATGAAATTTAAATTGAAAGTTGGGAAGGTGGAAATAAAGTAAAAAATGTAGGCGGTATGAGGTTGGATCAAGCATAATAGACATGAAATCCAAGAACACTAAAATGGGGCCTAATAAAGCATCTAATTATATATGCTTATAATTTAGAACGCTATAAGTAGATATATAATATTATTCAATGAGGAAATAAATTATTCACATCCTTATAATTATAAAATAACACTACACACTCTATTTAATTATCATTCTCTTAATAATAAACAAACAAGAAGATATTAATAATTAATTATATATAAATGTTTGGTTTATGTGTCCAATTAATTGTCAACGTATATCTAATATGAATCGTCCCTTAGCATTGTTCCATCATACATATTTATATATATAGTAAATAAAATTATTGAGATATTATGGATAAAGAGATTAATTTTTAGAAGCTCCTTTTGTTTAAGATCCTACTCATAATTAATTAAGTTGAATATTATTCCCCCGCAAAAAGGAAGTCGACAATAGTATGTCAATATTAATATGTTCATTTACTATGCTCTCTTATTCTTAATAAAATTAGTAGTAACTTAAATTATGAAGTCAAGTTATTTACCTTACAAGTATAGGTAATCTAAATCAAGTGTCAAGTTTGGGATAATCATGTGAACAAAGGATATAGGTTTCAATTTTAGTTTTGTATGCAAATCACAATAGTTTAAATTAAATTTTTTATAATTAAAGCCTTGCGGAGAATTAGTTCACTCTCTTGAGTAGTACATATAGTGTGTTGCCTAGTTGGGTCTTGTAGTCAGTTTGTAGTTCTATTTTTTTAAATGATTGGTAGTTGTGTTCTTGCCACATGTTAAATTATGGGCATTTACAAAAATAGTTAACATTTTCGTGCACACAAAAATAGTAGATTAAATATCAAGCTCATATAAAAAACCATGATCGTTGGGAGTTGAATAGCATACTTTGATGATAATATAGTAGGAAACATGTATAAACTTGAGAATACTTAATAAACGAGGACACATAGCGTCTAGTTCCTGCCTTAAAGATTAAGCCTTAGGATATTTGACATAGAGTTAAAATAATATAAATAAATTTTAATAGCCTATATAATTACCACTATATAGAATTTTCTTTGAAACTAAATGT
>MU226347.1:1478877-1490168 GCA_018584345.1 Thuja plicata
AATATGTATAACTAAATATAATCGTTAATTATAGTTGAACATTAAATATTAAATTAAGATTTCTATTACATATGCATTGTTATGAATATAATAATTTATTCTATTAATATAATATATAATAAAAATAGTAATATTATTTTATTAAGTTAATATTAATAGATAATATAATTAATTAGTTACAAATATAATATTATAAACAATAATAGCAAAATTTCATAATAGAAAATTCAAAATATATTAAAACTATATAAATGTAAAAAGTTGTGAAAAAATAAAGTGTTATCATTGGACAATTGAAATGAAAATATCTCTCCACAAAAAAACAAAAGCCTCAACCCACTACTGTAGCCACATTCAGCCAATAAAAAGTAAGATAAATAATTTCTATTACGATATCCAAAAGTCAAAATATATTAAAACTATATCAATTAAAAAGTTGTTGAAAAATACAATGTTCTAATTGGACAATTAATATAAACAGTAGCATTGCATTGAATGCTATAATATCCTGCCTACGGCAGGAACTAATAAATACTAGTAAATGTGAGAAACTTTAAGAGAACTGAGGTTGTCATATATGCAATACCTTTTCGATATATAAGGAACTTAACTAGAACACTCTTATATATTCAAAACATCCTTTTATATGATAATATCCTCTACATTGAAATGAATTGCAACACTTTTCTATTGAATATGCAAATGAAGCGATGTACTTGTGTCTTCTCACCTATTTAATCCATCATGAAGGTACATTTTTTAACTTACATTTTTATCACCTTGTTTGTATTTAAAGCAATCTCAAGCATATGTCGTTCCCCTTTGTCTTTCTCTTTGGATACAAAATAAAGAGTTTTATTTTTTTCATTTATGTGTCTAGACCTCTTCATGTCTCTTTCTCTCCAATTCAAATGTTTGTTCATGTTTTGTAAGTCGTGGCATTCACAACAATGTCCTCACTACTAACCTTAGATGAGAAATTTGTATATATAATATTTTAAGGAATTTAATACATAAAAATTATACCATACTGTAGATTGCAATGGACACCTACATAATCTTGTAGTCCACACAAAGCAAGGACAATATTGGAACAAGGAACTTTATTTACATTGTATGGAAACTAATTGTTCAATGCAAAACATGCCAAATTGAATATTATTTTATTTTTATATTTTTGAGATCTTTTTTCATGTTTGTGATGAAACTTTGTTATAAACTACAAGAAATATAAAAATATATATAGTTTTGACCATTAAAAAATCATCTATAAACATATAAAGAGTATTTCCTTTCATGTTATGTGTTTGGGAGAATATTGCATAAATAATATTTGCACTGAACCATTTATTCATCCTATAGACAAATTGAATAACAATTGCACGTGCCCATGAAATTTCATTTACAACTTTTCAAAAAACTTGATATTGTATAACTGTGAGAAATTAATATTTAGTGGTGTGCAATTTGTATCAAGGTCTTGCAGAACTAGGCGAACTTCTTCCTAGAGAAGAATCTTAGAAAAATCTTGTGATTGTGTTTGTATATGACACCTTCAAAAGTGTCATGAGGTTCAACATGAATATATTATAGGCAGGCCATTATATGCATTTGGTGATAATTTGGGTATGGAAAAAATGGAAGCCATCCAAAACAAGTTTCGAGTGTTGGCACTCCTTGCCAACCATGAAAACCTTCTAATAGCTCGCTCTAAAAAGAAAAGAAGTTCAATCAGTTGTTGTGCTAGACCAAGGCTCCTTCACTATTGAAGCCACAACATGCCACATCACTCGCATGACTATCAATATCACCAGGGTAGATAGAAATCTAAATCTTTAGTTGATAAGGGGATTGAAAATGTAAATGTCTAAAATCTCCCTCTTTTCAGTTGCATGCTTTTTTTTGTAATTTTGATCTATATTGCCTTTGTATATTGGAGATAGTTTTTTATGTTTTGCTCGTCCCCATACCTATATGTGTATATATACAAAAAATATAACTTCTATAAAATGAGTTGCTAAGCATGAATCCCACTTCCTAGTTTTGTTTTAATGTGGTTGAGTGTGGTTGGCATTCCTTAGATCTTTATTTTGGTCATTTAGTTGAGTTTTTTTCTCGTAATCTGCTTTTGAAAGCTATGCCTACTTGTAGGCTCTAAGGTTGAGCTATGTTCTTTCTTAGTCTTAGATATTTCAACACACACACACACACACATGCACACACACACATAAATTTTCTATATGCAAATCTCTTTAATATTAATATATTTATATAGGCTTCTTGCATTTTGCCTGAAAAAAATTAGAAATTAGTCTGATTATATCTTGCATGACATAATTAGGGAGATCGCCAACACAAAAATGTGAATTCAATATTCAGAATGATGATTCCTTTAGAAAAAGACACAACAAAAGTATGGAGAAAATTTTCAAGTCCAAAAAAATTCTACTTATTGACTATTAAATCTTTTCTTTGTTAAATTAAAGAAATATAATATATATAAAACTCCAACTTTAACAACAATAGTTGCTTCATTTTTATAGCTATGTTATTTAGAACCTATTGTGAGAGCTAATTATACACTTTGAAATGTAAATTGAACAATTGCACAAATTGAATTGCTAAGGATGAACTCGATTGAGTTAATAGCTTAGGGAGAAGTACAAATATATAACCAAGTACATTACCACCTACAATTGTAGAGGCTCTCTAGAATTGTGGTATGTGATATGTGCATGATTTGCACACTTCATAATTTTTCCTAACGAGATATAAATAACTAGAAAACTTATCCAAGAGAAAATTATAAGTAAAATAGTCTACACTAACCTCACTATTAAGTGTAGATAGGTGGATAAAATGAGATATTGGGTCCTGAGATACCCAATTACAAAGAGGAAAGGAGAAAACCCATTCAGATCATAACCCTAACTAATTGTTTAAAATTATAGAAGTAGAAGCAACAATTGTTGATCAATAACTATAGATGAATCTATACTACAAAAGATGAAAAACATATTCATATAAAGTATTGCCTGAGTACCTTAAGATACTCTTGAATGCTCAATATTGCAGTTGGTACATACTTTGCATTGTTGAACTAGATTGAGTTGAACAAACATGCTCCAATCTCTAGATGTAAAAAAGGATAAACTAAGAATGAAATTTTTTGTTTGGTAGAGATAATTTCTAAATTGGATAACCATTTTAAATCGTCCTCTGATTGGGATGATTCAAAAAAATCAAAAGCGCTTGGACCTTTCTTAACTTTCTGTAGGAGGAATGATACAGAGCTCAATGATTAACTAGCAATATTTTCCTTAAGTTTTCTTTTTAAAGTAATATTATTAAATGAAACCCTAAACATGTTCTTACACATGTAACCTGGCCGAACCAAACTTTATTGAAGTTCTATATTTAAAATGCATCAATTTTTTTCACTTAACACGGAATTTTATCACGTGGCTCTTGCACAACAAGTTTTAAAAGACAAATTAGAAAAGAATAGAGCATGCAAAAGATAAAGGATAAAAAAAAACAAAAGAATATATAGATTAATATATTGTTCGATGGAATTTTTTTGTTGTCTTCACACTAAGTGATGATGCTGAATTTGAACATCTATTTGTAAACTTGTCTAACCTAACCACTAGTCTAAGATCTATAAACTAATTTCAACGACATATTAATAAAGCACTTCTCCATGAATGGAAATCATAAAATAAACCAAAGTATACCATCATATTCATGAAACACTTGACTCCATTGTTCTTATATCCTTCAAGATCCTATATTGAATGGTATTTAATCTCAAATTTCAAGCACGTGCACAAGATGACATTACAGAAATGGGGTGTGGTTGATTGATACAAGGTATGAAGATATGAGGATATGATGCAAGATGATAGCGATAATGATAATATAGCTAGGATGGAAGTAATAAAGTAGGTATAAGTTCTCTAAATCACAAATATTTGCATTAGGTACAAATGAGAGGAGAAAATATTGTTTTATAAAGTTGTAGACACTAAAAAATGGTTACCACTTGCGACTACACGTTTTACTAATAATTCCCCTATGTCAGTCATTTGGTATGTGTTATTTGTTGATGTCCTATCATTCTCTCATTAATTAAATTATTTAAATTATTTAATTAATATTTAATTATGTCTTCCAATTCTATCATTTCCTGTCGATTTCCCTTGCATCACTCTTTTTGGGATGGTTGTCCTCATAATAGCTACACAACTCTTAGGCCTCTACTAAATTGTCATCTATGCATACAACAATAATCCTACAACTAACATCTTCTTAACCATCATACCCTCTACCATATTGCAATACAAAGATAACACCAATACCTCTACTACTTTGCTACCCAGTCTTTGAGTGTTTTTAATGAAATGCCAAATTTTTTGAATTCAAGATAAGCATGTGAAACTTGAGACCCTTCATGCCAGAGAAGGTTGATGAAGAAAAGTTTATAACAGAGGGCATCAAAGTTGTAATTTGTCCAAACAATTTGTGTGCATGCTTGAATGATGGAAGAGTAGTTGGAAGCTTTAATAATGTTTCCCTAGTAATGCTAGAATTCACTATTTTACAGGCTTATTATTATAGCATAAAGTAGTGATTACTAGAAACTTTCCTAATAATCCTCCACTGACATGTGATCTCAGATTTCCTATCTTCTAATTTGATCATTTCCTATTGATTTGAATGACATCACTATTTTTTACACTGATGTTGATTGGGCTAGTTGTGTGGATGACAGAAGGAATACCAATGGTAGTGATTTTTTATTGGGAGATAGGTTGGTCTTGGTTAAATAAAAACTAGAATTCAATATCCTTATCCATAACAAATATTAAATACATTGTTGCAGCTTCTTGTTGCACTCAAGCTTTTTGGATTAAGCAGTCTTTGAAGGACATCAAAGTGGTGTATGATGAGCCCATTATGATTATGTGTGACAATAGTAGTGCTATAAAAAAAAAGAGTCAAGTAATGAATTCAAGGACCAAGCACATGTCTATCCAATATCCCTTTTTTAGAGAGAAGGTTGTCGAACAAGAAGTCAGATTGGAGTATGTTTCCACCAAGGATAATTTTGAGTGTCTATGGGAGAAGTTAGGTTTCCTCGCCCCTCTTTCTTCTAACTGTAGACCTTATGGCAAGACATATTATCAATTAGTGTCAAAACACTTAGTCATCTAGTGTTGACCGAGCCAGCAAGCATTATGCAAAGTCCCGAGTGATCAGTGTAACTTGAGTGATTGACATTTCCGGAGTGACCAGTATCACTCGAGTGATCAGTATGACCCGAGTGATTCGCAATATCACCCGAGTGACAGTTTATCACCCGAGTAGACTTTTGGACCCGAGTGACAGTTTGAAGCCAACCTTGCATATATTGTTAAATATCATTTTGTTTATTGCAAGCCGACTTACAAAGTTATTTGTTTGGATAAATATGTATATGTAAGATAGTTTGTTTTATCCAAAGAGTAGTAAGTAAAGTACATATGTATGAAATGTATGCATAAGTGTAAAGACATGTGAATGGTAGTTTTATTAAGAGAAGAAGTATTCAATACAATAGACTCTCATCTATCACATTCAGGTGATCAGTTATATTCAAAAGGATCTTATTTAGCAATCATAGTTGCATAGAGAAGATCATCAACTGGTTCATTCTCACAGGTGGATCAACAAAATCCCTTAACAAGGTGGACCTAACAGTCCTTTCTCTAAATCTGTTAAAAGAGTTGCATTACTCATTGTATTGTACAAAATCCTTTATCAAGATGGACTTAACAATCCTTTATATGCTCCTAATAGGGAAGACCATCAGAAGTGGTCATTGTAAGCTCTAACAGGCTAAATATATACTGCAGCACTAAATCTTGTGGGTATCATCCCCACCCCAGTTTTACTTTCTTTTGGAAGGTTTATGGGTAGCTAAATATTGTGTTATGTGTTGTGTATGATTCTTTACTTTGAAGTTCTATGCATGCAAAAAATAAGTTAATCTAATTATGGATTAAAAGGATTAAGTTTTATTGGTTCCTGATTCACCCCCCCNTTCCCCCCCCCCCCCCCCCCTCTTAGTCACTGGGCACATCATATATTTCCAACAATTGGTATTAGAGCTAGTGGTTCTCTTATCAGAAGTTTAACAGCTTGAGAAAATATTAGAGGCTATGGAAACATACAGACTAGAGAAAGTCATCGAGAATGAAAAGATAGATCTTAAATTGGCCATGGATCAGATCATGAAACTTAAGGAGCATCTCTCTCTTTCCCTGAAAAGAAGAAAATAATTAGCAGTACAGATGAATAAAAAGAACTATTTAGAAGAAATAATTGAAGAATTTTGCAAGGACAGAAGCTCTAAACAAGCTGATGCAGCCATTGAAGACTTACTTACAAAGAATCTCACTTTACATGAAGAAGTCAGAAAGTTGAAAAGAGAACAGGAAATTCACTCAATCAAAATATGTGAAGTCATGGAACTAAAGAAAAAAATAGAAGATGATAGAAATATAGCACAAGAAGATAAAATACTGCTGAGTACAAGATTAGAAGAAAAAGAAAAAAAAATCCAAAACTTGTCACTTCAGCAAACTGATTTGGTAAGTCAACTCAACAATGCAACACAGGAAGTTGTCAATCTAAGAACAAAAAATGAAAGACTGCTGAATGATCTCAATACTGAAAAGAAAACAAATTAAAGTATGATGAATTCACAAACTAGCATGGATCAGGCAACAGAATTCATACATCACGGACAGACTGGATTAGGTTATATTGAACAAGGTGAATCCTCACAACAAGGAGCTCAAAGGAACAACAAGCCTACATGCAATCTTTGTGGTAAGTTAGGGCATACATCAAATAAACGTTGGAGCAATGGAAATTAAAAATTTAATCATAAATGCTACAGTTGTAGCAAACATGGACATATAGCAAGTGAATGAAAAGAGAAACCTAAGTTTGAAGGAAAATGCTACAAGTGCAACAAACAAGGTCATAGATCTTCCGAGTGTAGAACTAAGAAGTGGAATCCTGCTGAACAATTAGCCAAGGCAATTTTTGGTTGGGAATACAATACATGGTACATATGTTGTCATTGTGGTGAATATGGACACATTGGTGCAAACTATATGAAGACTCACTTCAAAAAAAGGGATCCTACTAAGAGATGTTATGTGTGCAAGAAACTCGGTCATCTAAGCAAGAATTGTATGAACAGAGAAAAAGTTGATACTGGTTTTGATAATGGTAAAGACAAAGTCTCAGAAATCAGAACTCAGATGAGCAAGAAATGGGTAAGGAAATCCTTAGATAATTCAGATCAAAGCAATGAAGGATCTAATGACACCCTAAATAGTGAACTGGGTGGATCTACCATTAAAGAATAGGAATGTCAGGAGATGACTGGAACTGTGCAATACAAGCCATCCTACATCAGTTCCAGATAAGCTAACAGTCCAAATCCACATATTGATGCATGAGGACATATTATAATTCTACTCGAGTTAGAATGTTAGTAACACCCGAGCTACTCTAGCTTAACCAAGTTGAGTCGGGCAGCATTGATAATTGGAAATTTGGTTTCACCCGAGCTTCCAATTGAATCCTGGAGAAATACCCGAGTCATGCCAGCTACTATGTACAGAGAATTTAATGAAATAATCTAACGGTTGAAAATCTCTTATAAATGAAGGATTGTAAAGATTATTGCTTACAAAGTTTTCAGTTTACAAATCAATTCAGATCCCTTAGCGATTCTATGAAAATTTGTGATTGAAAGCAAAGTTTGATCATTTTGTTCGAACAAATATGGCATCCAATTCCAGCAGCAAGGTCAAGAAAGGTTCTGAGATGTTGGTAATAAATGCAACTTGTGATCCGCCGGTGTTTAAGCTTCATCCAAAAATTACAGAGGAGATAGACCCGATGGGAGCTCATTCCCTGATTCCTTCGAGAGTGTTACTAGTTAACGACATCCAAAGCTTCTATCACTGCAACATACAAGATCTTAGAACTATTGAGATGAATAAGGCATATGATGAATTATGTACAAATGGGAGTCTAAAGCCCGAGCATAAGCACCTTGAAACCAAGGGTATGACACACACCATGCACATGCCGAGGGATTTCCAGACAAAATGGATGAGATATGTTCTTATCCATGTCCACGACATGCACCTGTGGTTGGAACATCCTGTGAATATCACAAAGCAGATAATTCACTGTATCACTAGGTTCCCTATGCTATAAAAGTTGAAAGCTACCAAAACCCTAACCCAAGATGACCTAGCTGAGTTAACTCTTGTCAAGTGGGATGGTAGAGGCATGAGACTTAACGGAGTAACTGATATGGAATTAAAATTTGGCATTCATGTTATAGCCCACAAGATATACAGTTCGGGCAGACCCATCAGTGTTCTGTGTGAAGTTGTTGATCTAGCATACAAAGTGGTGAAGAAAAATTTGGTATTCGACCTGGCAAAATTACAGGTCATCCAGTTGAGAAATAATATGGAAATCATTTGAGTATCCAAATCTAATTCATGACTAAGGAATAAAAGAAGAAGATTGAAGTAGTGGTGGAGAAGATGGGAAAATAGAAATATGAGCCCTCCGAGCTAAAGAGTTATATGACTAAAGAACTATTCAAGGCAGTCTCCATTCCCTGGAACAATGTAGTCCAAACTGAAATAGACATAAGGGAACATACATTGAAGCAAGCTATGCCTGCAATTAAGGGAAAAGAATTAAAAGAGGCCCTGAGTAAATATCAAAATAATCACACCCCCAGATTCAGGGCATTCCAAATATTGAACAAAAACATAGATGATGTAGTTCAGCATGCCACATTAGTGTGGAAATCAATATTTGAGATAAAAGAAGATAATGAGGTAGAAGTACTGAGCATAGACCCTCCAGAACAGGAAAATGATGATACACTACCCAAGGTATAGACTATTAAAGAGTCCAATGCTGAGAAGATTGCAGTTGAGGTAATGGCATCATTACCCCAATCTCATGTCCTGAATATAGTACCTCCAAGCAAGGAAAAGGTTGCAGAATCCACATCTGAACATGTAGTAACTGAGCAATAGGCTCCACTTACTACTGAGCCAAGCATGCCTGAGTCGCAGAAAGACAAGGTAGATATTTCTACTACCACTATTGACTCATCAGTTAACATTGATTCAGAAATTGGTACTATAAAGGTCAATGACCTAATTGGAATGAATACTCCAGAAAAGGATGAGGAAGGTAAAGGTAAGGAAATTATTCCTTCACCAAGTCCTAAGACAAAATGAAATGAAAAAGTAATAATTACTGATGAGATAGATCTTGATAAAGAAATTGTGATTCCAAATTGGGAACAATCTAGCTTATCTGTAGAGCAAATGGATATTTTGGGAGAACTGTGAAAGAAAAGAGCTACACAGCAGAAGATCCGAAAGGAAATACAAAGGAATAAAGTACTTGAAGATTTCAAAGGCATATTTGTAGATGTATTGCAGATTGAAGTCAATGAGAGTGACTCAATAATGGACCAACTTGTTGACATTGTCTACAAGTTCAACATGGATATGAATGGTCAAGAGAAGTTACTCGAGAAAGCAGAGAAGAAATTTGAGAACAAGGTTCTAGAAAATATTGCAAAGAAGATTGCAATTGACCAGGTGCAGCTTACCAATATCATCAACACTCTAGAAACCATTGTGGCCAATGTGGTAGCATTGTTTGTAAAGTTGAGTGACACCTCTAACTTTACTATGGAGATCAAGATCAAGATAGTGAAGATTGATGCAGACATGAAGGAAAGTGCAAGGCAGTTAGCACTTGACCCAAGCACTAGTTCTGCTCACTTCATGAAGATCAAGTATCTTACTGATCTACAAGCTGAATTGTTGCAAGAAGAAACAAGGACTAGAGAATTACTTATAGCAATCCAGAGCCAACTCCTACCACACATGGATGGAATGCAGAAATGCATAACACATGAAAAGACACTCATTCATGACAACAATTTCTCAGTTTCCGAGCTAATGATAGAGTTGTCTGCAAAGCTACAAGATGATTGGGACAACACTTTGTCTCAGATTTTGAAGGTACATAGTGATTTCCTATCCTACTTTGGAATAACCTTGTAAATATCACTTTTGGCATTTTTGTCAAAAATAAGGGGAAAATATCATTATATTAAAATTAAGGGGAAATATCATTGAGGAAACACATGTACAGTGGAACAATGTAGAAAATATACTTTACAAAAATATTTTTTGAAAAACACAAAAACAAAGTTAGTTGGACCTGAGCAGCAGAAGCAGTGTCAAAACCCGTGAAGACAATAAGGGGGAGTTTTGACATATTAGACACAGAATTAAATGATAAGTGTTTTTGTCACTAATGCCAAAGGGGGAGATTATAGACCTTATGGCAAGACATATTGTCAATTAGTGTCAAAACACTTAGTCATCTAGTGTCGACCGAGCCATCAAGCACTATGCAAAGTCCTGAGTGATCAATGTTACTAGAGTGATCAGCATTGCCCGAGTGACCAATATAGCCTGAGTGATCATTATGACCCGAGTGATTTGCAGTATCACCCGAGTGACAGTTTATCACCCGAGTAGACTTATGGACATGAGTGACAGTTTGAAGCTGACCTTGCATATATTGTTAAATATCATTTTGTTTATTACAAGCTGACTTACAGAGTTATTTGTTTGGATAAAGATATATATGTAAGATAGTTTGTTTTATCCAAAGAGCAGTAAGTAAAGTACATATGTATGAAACATATGCATAAGTGTAAATACATGCGAATGGCATTTTGATTAAGAGAAAAATTATTTAGGACAACAGAGTCTCACCCATCACATTCAGGTGATCAGTTATATTCAGAAGGATCTTATTCAGCAATCATAGTTGTACAGAGCAGATCATCAACTGGTTCATTCTCATAGTTGGATCAGCAAAATCCTTTAACAAGGTGGACCTAATAGTCCTTTCTCTAAATCTCTTAACAGAGTTGCATTACTCATTGTATTTTACAAAATCCTTTAACAAGGTGGACTTAACAGTCCTTGCTATCCTCCTAATAGGGCAGACCATCAAAAGTAGTCATTGTAAGCTCTAATAGGCTAAATTTATACTGCAGTACTAAATCTTGTGGGTATCATCCCCACCCCAGTTTTACTTTCTTTTGGAAGGTTTATGGGTAACCAAATATTGTGTTATGTGTTGTGTATGATTCTTTACTT
>MU226347.1:1490218-1523814 GCA_018584345.1 Thuja plicata
TTCCCAATTCACCCCCCCACCCCCCTCTCAGTCACTGGGCACATCATATATTTCCAACACTAACAAGATGCATAAGATGGTGTATCTTTATAGGGGGAGAAGTTCAAGATATATGCCTCATCTCTTGGATTGTTGTGACCTACTCCTCAAGGGGGAGTAGATGGTCTACTTGGTTGGTGCTAACAAAATTAAAGAATATGGTAGAAATAACATATTTCACAGGTTTGATGTGAAAATAGAAATGGGGAATTAATGAAGACTTGTATAGAGACCTTGGCCCTTTATCCTTGATGTCAAAGGGGGAGAGATATCGATGATAAATGGAGAAAGTATGGAGAGATTGTAGAACAAGAAGTAGATGAAGATAAATGTTTTTCATCAATGATAAATGGGGAGATTGTTGGTAGTAGTTTTTGTTATTTATGTCAACCCTTTGCCCGATTAATGATATGTGTTGATGAGATGATATATGCTAGTGACAGTTGGTGTTGTCCTTTCATGCCAACCCTTTTATTAGTGTATTTGAGAGACTGTGAGATGATATGGTTTCATTGATGTTTGTGATGTCACCCCTCTATTAATATGGTGGTGAAGATGTGGATAGATTGTTAAAGGATGAATGTTTTCTAGATATGTTGTTGCTCTATAATTGGTATGTTGTAGAAGAAAAAACATTGGACTAGTTTTGTATGGTTGATGGTGACTGATGACTAAATATTCTCTTTGGTGGATGTGCACCTACTTTGTGTTGATGTTTACATTATTGGGTCAAAGATGTTGCATTATAGTAAGATGTTGTTATTATGATTGATAATCATAGTTAGAATTAAAATGAGGATTAGAAGAAGACAGTGCTAAGATGAGAGTTATAAACATGAAATTGAGATAAGAAGAATTAAGATGAGGATTAGAAGCTTGAAATTGAAATAAGAGGAATTGAGTTGAGGATTATAAGTATGCCACTCGTGTTGATGATGGTGTAGTGCTACAAACTATTGTGGTTGATTAGCCTCATTTATGTCTTTTTATTAGATACTCTTGTGTTGATCTAGACTTTGTTTTGTTTTTTTAAGCCTATAAATTATGTGGTCTTATATATTTTTGCTAAGTCATGTCATTGAAACTATCCAGTTACATATGATGTCCTTTTCGACAAAAAACTATGATATTTATGAATGAAATATAAATATATTGTCATGTATTATTGTGATAATTATTGTATTTTAAATATTAATGAATGTGCATTAATCTACATGGGTAGTAACCTTTTTGATGCAACTAGTTGAATAAGTCCTTAGGTTTTGTCATGGATTAAATTCTTCATCAAGATGTGGCAGGTATTTTTACAAAGTCAATAGATATCAAGGGAAAAAGGCAGTGTGGTTATGAGAAACAATCCAGTTGTTCCATCTATAAAAGATTCCTTCAAAACAATTGTAAGACATTTATCTTCCTAATTACTCCCATTCCTGGTAACAAAGTAAATTTAGGGAAAGATGAGGTGTGAAGTTATGAATGAGACATAATTCACCATGTCCCACTTCTATTGTTCCTAGTTTCCCGCTTTTAATAAAAGCACTCTCCCTAGATGTAAGGCATTGAGGTGTTGAATTAGTTAGTTAGTTCTAGATTTCAATTTCTACAAAATCTCCCAAGTTTCTTTAAAAAATGTTGGTTGAGTAATCTACTTTTGCATGTGCTAAATTTTCTAAATAAATAAGCAAATTTTGTCATTTTGAGTTATTGACATGAGTGGATATAGATGTATTGAATGTTTATTCTCTGAATATATAGCTGTTAGTTATTAATAATCATCCAAGGGGACCACTTGGTGAGGATTCCCTTTTATTTTCTACCCACAATTTAATTTTAGATGCTTTGTGCTCTATTTCTGCTAATCTAGTAATTGCTTGTCCTTGTAGTCCTAGAACCACAATTCTTTGACTATTCCTACAACCAAAGCAAAAAATAATAGTTAGCTTCGCTAGTTGAGGAATTATTATTTTAGCATAAGTCTAGGCTAGATTCATTCATGACAAACTATGGTTAAATTTATTACTGCATTTCCTTTATAATAACAAGTTCAACATTTCTCTTTTTTGAAGTTAGAATAGTATGGCTCTAAAAGAATCTTAGTGCACATATTTTTTTGTCCCACTTCAAGTTAAACATCCTTGGGTTGACAAGTAAATGAGTCTTGATAATAGAACTTGATAGCTACCTAGTTAGGACAACATGTCTCTAAGTTGTGGTGTCACGCCTAGCTGTCTACCCGTTGTTAGGAACCAACAGTGGTAGACCCTTTTATTGACTCCTTTTCTATGATGTGGAAGTTATACTTCTATGTTTCTAGGTCCCTAGTGTTATTGTTAATGTTTCAGATGTACATTATTTGCTAGTAGTTTGGGTGTCTATCGAAACTAGTCTAGGAAATGCTTCACATTTCTCTATATTGATTTTTCTTGGGTTGTGGCTTTAAGGGAAGGCTTATAATGTTTGTGCAATGTTTTAGTTCAGCTTTCAAGTGATGAAATTTTTTTCAAGTATATTTTTGGTGCTATGCTTCATAACTCTATTTTCATAGCCTTCTAGTTATGAAGAACTATGTGTTAGATTGGTTGCAGTAGCTTTGATCATTGAGGAAAAATGATATATATTCTTGGGACTAATGTTAGATGTTCAAGGAACATCTCTATGTTGTTTTCATAGTAGTAATTGTTTTTTTTCATTGTATTATGTTTACAGATGAATTATGGGGTTGTTTGTGAGAATTTGGCAATGACATTTTTCTCTCTTCCTTTTTTCATGTTCCTAATTGCATTAAATGATGTATTGATCTGGATTTGGCTCTCACCTTGTTGTTTGGAGATCTACATTATTTGGTTTCATATTAAAGATGTGTTCTAGGTCGGCTAATTATTGCTACACATTACCCTATTCCTAATTTTGAAGGATATGAGCCAAGTGTACTTGATTTTTGGGATTACCTTCAATATTGTGTTTTGATGTTTTAGGTCCTCTCTATCTCTCAAAGAGGATAACTTTCACCACAATTATGTTTTGGTGGCTGAATTTTGGGATTACCTCTTATCCCTTGTTTTGGGTGACCTAATCAATGTTTGGAATTGATCCAAATGGTATAAATGGAAGGTCATATCAATTGAAAAGTGTGACTAATGAGTGTATTGTGTGGGAGATGTGATTTTGAGGGAGCAACAATGTGTGGTAGAAGTTATGGAGTTGAATTGATAATGTTTTCTTGAGACATCATGTTGAAAGCATCTACGTTCTAAGGATAATGTTGGAAGTAGTTTGTGGAAGGCATATTTTATTATGCTTCATTTCATGAATCCTATGTTTATATATTGACTCTATTCTCCAAATCCTCTTTTATATTTCCTTGAAGAAGTTATATTTGGTTTGCAAGACCTTTGTATCTTTCCCTAACGGGTAGCACATCTAGCAATGAGCCTCTTGTAATACATTTTATATATTGTGAGATATTCTCACTGTGTCTTTTACCTCACTGGGTTATCCACATAAATTTTGTGTTCTCATGTGCATTGATTTGATTATCTTATCTTTTTGTATTTTTTATTAAATTTACATGTTTCAGAATTAAAGAAAAAATTGTATAAGATTATTATAGACTAATTCACCCCTAGTATCTAGGTGTGTTCAACATAGAGATTGATCAAACCCCTACATAGCCACAATGTATGTGTATCTTTTCCCTCCAAAATATCCCAAAGGTCCTTGTCGCTCTTAAAATTATCATACTCCTTGGGTTCAATTTGGACCATATTCCCACCCATAGCACCAAAGTGATAAACATTAAACAAAATGATGAAAACCCAAGCCAAGGGAAGGAAACAAAATAGGTTGGTTCTACTACCTTGGGAAAAAAAATTAATGGGCCTAAATAGTATCAAAATTTTGATATGGGAAAGCTACCTCAAAGAAACTGGAGAGTTAATTTGAAATACATTGAGAATCTAGGTGTAATCTTTGGGCTATGTGAATCAAAAGAGAGGACTCTTCATTCTATATGAAAAAAATATTATACTGAGTAGCTAGCTAGTTTTTCTCCTTATACACGTGTTTAGCCATGTGATTCTAAAAGGAAGTGACATGGTTATAGGTTAAAATTTTAAATCGTGGATCAACCAATTTGGATTTTCCCTACCACTCGAGAGGTTGATCATGTACATTTACTTGTGTCTTCTAACATAATGTTTTAAGGCCTTTATTATTGATAATACAAATGTAATGATACCCTACAACTGCCTCAACAAAGTGCAAGGTTTATACACATAGGTTGATGACATAATAAAAAATCAAAGCCACTTTATGGTCTCGCATTACACTAGCCCTCACACCACCCTAGATTTCCATGAAAAGAACCATTAAAGTTAATTTTTAACCAGCCGGGAGCAAGGGTTCCCTATGATATGTTATGTTACATCAACATGCCATTGATATTATGAAAATCATATTTTTTAGAATATTATTATACTAACTATTTAGTTCAAATATTTGTTCCCCACTTGTATTACATTATGATAATTTTTGTTTAGTATTTCTTAAATTATGTTGAATGTAAAACTATATAAAGTTTTAAATATTGACGTTCATAAATATATTATAAAACATCAATACAATTTTATTCATTTTATTGGATTATTTATCTTGTTTCTAGCTAAATCTTTTTAAACTTTTCATATTCATAACCATCTCATATTGACTTTTGTATAATTGTAACCTAAATTTGATAGCCAAGGTACACATGATGGATGTCAACATATTGAATCAAAACAATGTAATTTATATTTTAGGACTTGTAAAAACCATTGAATTCTAACCATTAAATCATTTTTTGTCAAAATTTTATTTAAAAAGATTCAATGTATAAACCATTAAATAATTACCATGATCCAAATATAATGCATGACAATAAAAGATGTTTTGTGATGCTTCTTATTTTCTTTTAATGTTTATAATACATCTCTAGGTGGATGTTATCAATATGTGGCTTATAATGTGCATGTCATCTCTATAATTATAAAATTCTTATTGGTATAATATTTATTGTTCTAATATTACATACAATAACTTAAGTCAATTTGGGACATATCTGAAGATGGGGGAAAATGCGATCAATATTTCTAGATTTCTCCCACATCCAACAATGGAGACATTCTACTAAAACCATATGCAAAACAAGAAATCTAATCTAAAACACATGCAAATCAAGAGAAACTTCACTCCATTGCACTCCTATCAGCCACAGGCTTGTGTTTAGGAATTTAAGATGATGAATGATAACTAGATTGAAATGAAAAGAGAACCAAGATGCAAGGATGAATGCAAATGCAAGATTGAACTCAACTAGAATGCAAATAAGTTGAAAAGAAAAGATCACTAATGGAGCTAAAATGCACAGATTGCTAAAATTACTATTTCACTATAATGAGTGATACAAATGCAAAATGAAAATGGATGGCTCTTATGGATGAGAAGAGGGGCATTTAAATAGATATCCTCAGGAAGAAATCCCATATCATGGTGGATGTGGGATAAATAAAAAATAGTGGTAAAGGGGGGATAAGTGGTGAGTGATAAATGGTAAATGGTTAATGGGAAATGGTAAGTGGTAGGAGGCTTTATATAGAGACATTTTTATTAAATAAGTGGAGAATGGAATATGCATTGATGAATGTATGGATTAGGAGACATATATTATTTAATGATTTTTTGAGATGATTAAATATAATGAATGAAATGGATATTATAGTGGAAGGTTATTATTATGAATTCACTTGATTAATGGAGGAAAATTAAAATTGATAAGAGTAAAATTTAATGAAATTTTTTAAGTGTCTACAATATCAATTGTATATCTTATCATCTAGGATAACATTTTCTTTCTTTCTTTTCCTATATTTTAGGAGATTTTTTCTAATGTATATCTCTTCTAAGTAATATTTATTTTTATATGATTCTTTGGCAGATTATAAGAGATATTCTATCAAGAATATCTTGTTTAAGGGATATTTCTATTTCTGGGATAAGGATGCATGTGTGCTCACATGTTGCTCTTCTAGAAATCAATTGCTATTCTAAATGGCTCAACTCTTGCTCTATATTTATACTTATTTCCTAAAATAATTAATGTAATCCCAGTATTTGCATTCTACATATTTTTTGCAATACTTGTTTCTTACAACTTTGTACTCACATTCACTCATAGATTCCTAGCTAATATGACATGGTATTAGAGCTATAACTTTTTTTAGTGTGTCTAAAATAAAATTTCATAATTATGGGATTCATGCATAAACAATTAGTTGGTTTCATTAGGTAAGCATAATAAATTGGATTAGAGTGTAATCCCATGACATGCATTGTGATAAAATCTCCATCTTGATTGTGCATGAGATATATCTAGTTCTGTAGCCTCTCTCTATCTAAACATGTTGATTAACTTAACACATATTATTCACATTGGTTCAATTTTTAATCAAGAACATATGCTTAATGATCCAACGTTGAGTCATATTTAACTTTGAGGTTCATTCATTATGGCCAAGTTCTTTAACCTTTATGATACTGGCTCCTCCAAATAGTTTTAGTCACTGTTCAACATCAACATCAACATACACATGTAGCTTTTAGATTCCTTCATCATCTTGTGGAGTTCCTCTTCTTTCCATTCTTCTCTCTTTTGAGAGGGATTTTTCCTATTTTTTCCTCCATTTCCCCACTTGTGAGAGTTTTTTAATAATTGGGTACCTGATCAAGCTTTGTTAATGAGACCCATTTGTTTTGATCTTGATCGTGTAGCCTCCCTATGGGGGGTTGGTTTAATCTTTATTTTATTAACATATATCATACCTTAAGTTAATTATAGAGTTGTTATCAGTAGTTTATCTTGAAATTTAGGATATTATTGCTTCTTTTATTTTCTTTCTTACATTTAGGAGATCTTCTCTTATATATCTCCTCTAAGGGATATCTCCTTGTAGAATTGTAAATTGTTGACCCTAAAAATTTCACACTAGGCCTACCATCTAATTTGGCGTGTATTCTTGATTATACATGTATGTGCCTAATTTAAGTTCCACCTTGGAAAACTTTGTTAATTTCTCTATTGTTGAGCCTTTTCTTAGTAAATTTTGGTAGGAATAAGGTGCACAACACCCTTGTCTCAACAAAGTGGGCTAAACCTTAATAAAATGAAATTCAATCTTCCAAATTACCTCATCTTGACCTTTATTTGTTGGCTTACATTGAAAGGTTGTTTTGAAAGAGGTGTATGTTGCATATAAATAAAAATCCCTTTTCCATTTCAAAGTTTAGCATACTTATCTAATATAACATAATCTAGCTTAGCAATAGAAACAAACAAATGACAAAGAAATCAAGCAATTCAATTGAGTATTCAAGTTTGATAAAACAAAATTATTGGGAAGTATGCTATTTATTTTCATGGTATTAGTATGCACTAACATGTTACAAGACTTCATGAGCATCACATAATTTTTTTATGTGATATTCCTTGAGAGGGCTTCATATCTATGGCAATTTTATTATTTTTAACATTTATCATTCATTTAGCTTTTATGTGAGATTCCTTGAGAGGGTTTCATACATAGGGAGCTTTTAGGTTCCTTTGTTATCTTGTGAATTTCCTCTTCTTTCCATTATTCTCTTTTTGGGGTGAGATTTTTTCTATTAGTTTTTCTCCATTTCCTCACTTGTTGGAGTTTTTCTAAATAATTGGGCAACATGTCAAGTCTTACTTATAAGACCCATTTACTTCTAAGCTCGATTATGTAGCCTCCCCATGTTTCACTTAAGAAGGGTCTTGGTATAATATTTATTTTGAATATTTCATATAATAACATAAGTTAATTAGAGAGTTGTTATTAGTAGTCTATATGATCATTTAGGACAATATTGCTTCTTTTCTTTGTTGGGAAAATGTGTCTCAACCTTCTAGTTATATATGACAACTATTTTTAATAATTCGTTCATTTGAGCATGGGATTTTTTCCAATTTGTTTTCTGAAGGTTCATTTTGGATATATAAGCATGTCGGTAAAGTTTGGTTTCAAGATCATGTTTGATTTTGAAGATATTTAGTTTTTGGTTTTTTTACGGGGTCGTAAAAAAACTTTGAACTCAATTTTGAAGGTTATAGAGGCCCCAAAAGGGGTCAAAAATTTCCTAGGATAGGCTGTAGAGAACTTCGAGACATTTCCTAAAAGTGGTTAAAATAGAAAATCAGGTACACGGTTCAAAATTTATGGTCTCTGGAAGTTGGGTCTCCTGAAATAAGTGTTAGGAATAAGGTGTCTCAACCTTGTATATTTACTTACATTTGATATTTTCCAAATGTCGGCACTTTGGACAATGTGTAAGGTAATCATGACTGAAACGGTTATGATGGATTCCTATGACGATCATTAATATTTGTAAGAGCTAATTGTGGAAGTTTCGATGACGGGTGAAGACGTGCAAGACATGTGGCAACTAATCAGTTGAGTACTGCACACTCTTCTGCAATCGTCGGGTTCAGGGCATCACCCCCAAAAAAAATTTGGGTTCCTATTTTCTCGGAGAATGGTAAAACCCTAATACCGTTGCCTTTGGAAGTTGCCCTAAAAAGTGAAGTGCATGATATAAGCATTTTTAGGGTTGCAAATCTGAGAGAAGTTAGTGTACTGTTGGAACATTTTTATGCTGCCAAATTTGTCTTCAAGTGTCGATTATCTCCTGAAAGAACTTGCATTGCAAGTGTATTGTAAACAGTATTAGTTTTAATTAATAAATTGTGCAGGTTTTGGAGTGCTGGGGTTTTTTACCGAAAGGTTTTCCCAGGGTAAATCATTGTGTCACTCTCATTTTTCTATGTATGAATGTTATTGTATTATCATTCTGTAATTGCTAAGGGTTAAATCTAAATTTGAATGATCCTCTTCTCGGGAGTTTAGTGTAGGGAACTATTTTCCGCACACTTAGTTTCCTTTCAGTTGGTATCAGAGCCTGGCCAGTTTTGGTTATATTTGTTAGGGTACGGGTTTTTTAAGCTAATCTCCAGTTCAGTGGGAATATTATTGCAGAGTATTCATAACATTATTGCAGGAAGAGATGGTAGGTTCTTCATACAGTAGAATGGAGGTGGAAAAGTTTAATGGAACAAACTTTGAGTTGTAGAAACTCAACCTGGAAGACATGCTCGTAGACCGTGATGTATGGGAGGCGGTTGATAATGATATCAAACTAGTAAAAATGCCTCAAGAAGATTAGGATCTCAAGGATCGGAAAGCTAAGGGTCTCATCAGACTTTGTCTAGTAGATTTTGTTCTCCTACATGTTCTCGATGAGAAGACCACAAACAAATTGTGGACACAGCTTGGGTTTGTGTATCAGGCCAAGTCCTTGGTGAACAAATTATTCCTAAGAAAGAAACTATATTCTCTGAGAATGGAGGAAGGAGGATCCGTTGAAGATCACCTAAACATGTTTAACATGTTGATTACACAGTTGACATCTACTAGTGTCAAGTTGGAGGAGGAGGATCGATGTATGACCCTACTATGTTCCTTGTCAGATTCATAGGACCATCTTGTGATGGCCCTAGGGAGTACTATTGTCACTTTCCAAATGGATGATGTGGTGTCTTCGCTATTATTTGAAGAGATGCGAAGAATGACTTTCAATTCAACCAAGGAAGCCCTTGCTGTTCGTGGTAGATCCAAAGACAAAGGAAAGAAAAATGATAATAAGTCTAAAAAGGGTAGATCCAAATCTCATGGGTATTCTAAGACTCCTGGAAAGTCTAAGGTAACATGTTGGAACTGTGGTAAGACTGGGCACTTCCGTAAGGACTGCAAAGAGCCAAAGAAGAAGAAGAAAAGCCCATATTCATATTCTAAAAAATCTCAAGAAGATGGCGATGCTTTTGTCACAGCCTTGGCCACTCATGCATCTGATGATGTGTGGTTGATTGACTTCGGTGCTTCTTTTCACATGACCTCTCATCAAAGTTGGTTCTAAAAGTACAAGTCTGATGGTGGAAATGTGTACCTAGGTGATGATTCTCACCTAGAGATAGTTGGACGAGGAAGAGTCACTATCAGATTCCCTGATGGACGAGTAAAGGGGATCAATGGGGTAATGCACATCCCAAGTTTAGCATGAAACTTGTTATTTGTAAGTATGTTGAATGATGCAGGTGTGCAAGTTGTTTTTTCGAAAGATGGATGCAAGATGATTAGAGGAGCTATAGTGCTCGTGAAAGGTACTAGGAGAGATACCTTGTTTCAGCTGGATGCTTGCAATTCACAGTGCAATAATTCTTCTGTCTCAAGAAAGAGAGTAGCAGTCACTTCATCTCCACCATCTGAACCAGCAGTGAAGAAGTCTGTCGTAATGGGTTCTGATGGTAGTGCAGCAAGTGTACCTAAGGGTGCTAACACTTTGGAAGGCAAACTTCCTATAGAAAAGACAATGTTGTGGCATATGAGATTTGGCCACATTGCTGAGAAGGGTCTTAGAACCCTAAAAAATAAAAACCTCATTGAGCGGTTAAATGATTGTAGTCTCGAGTTTGACTTTTGTGAACACTGTGTTTATGGTAAGCAAAATTGTGTTCAATTTTACTCCAGTTCTCACAAGTCTTCTAGTATTTTGGATCTTATCCATTCAGATGTGTTTGGTCCTGTTAAAGTTCCTTCACTCTCCAAATCTATATATTTTGTATCTTTTATAGATGATTATAGTAGAAGGAGATGGATTTATTTCCTTAAAAGCAAGACACAAGTTTTCAGTCGGTTCAAGGAATTTAAAGCTCTTGTAGAGAATCAGACTGGTAAAAGAATTAAGTGTGTGAGAACTGACAATGGTGGTGAGTTTTGTATGACAGAGTTTGAACAGGTCTGTAAAGAACGAGGGATCAAGAGGCATAAGACTACTCCATATACCCCATGTAAAAATGGAGTTGCAGAAAGAATTAACAGGACACTGATGGAGAAGGCTAGGAGTATGCTTAGTGGAGCTGGCCTCGAACAAAGGTTTTGGACTGAAGCTGTGGCCACTGCTTGCTATCTGGTTAATAGATCTCCTAAATCAGCTCTTGTTGGTAAGACACCGATGGAGGTGTGGTCTTGTAAGAAGCCTTCAGTTAGACATCTTTGTTTGGTTGTGAAGCTTACGCACATGTGCCTTAGGAGAGAAGATCTAAGTTGCAAAACAAGGCTGTAAAATGTATCTTCATCGGCTACAGTGTTGGTGTGAAAGGATACAAGCTTTGGTATCCTGTGATTGGTAAGGTGTTGTTTAGCAGAACTGTTATTTTTAGAGAGCTAACACCTTCTCCTATTGTGCTACAGCCAGATGAAAAATAAATGAAAGAAGATGTTTTTAGTTGCCTCCTACCCCTGAGAAGACTGAATAGAGAGACCGTGTTGGATATGATGATGAGGAGAGCTCTATCAACTATGAAAATTTAGAAGAAGAGGTAGAACAACCTCAACCTCAGCCCTTGAGGAGATCCATGAGAGAAAGAAAGCAACCAGAGAGGTTTGGATTTTCTATGTTAGATTCCAGTTGTGCATATGCTTTGATTACAAACACTGATGAGCCTAGATCTGTGAAAGAGGCTATAGGTATGGAAGATGCAGGTTCCTGGATTGAGGCCATGGATGATGAGATGGCTTCATTGGAGAAGAAAAAAAACTTGGGACCTAGTACCTTTGCCTAAAGGACGGAAACATGTTGGAAGAAAATGGGTGTTTAAGAAGAAATTTTGTGCAGATGGCAGTGTTGAGAGGTATAAGGCTAGATTCGTTGCAAAGGGGTATTTGCAGGTGGAGGGAATTGATTATGGTGAAATATTCTCTCCTATTGCAAAGATTACATCAATTAGATTTATGTTATCTCTAGCAGCATCATATGATTTAGAGGGAGAACAGAGGGATGTGAAGAGAACTTTCCTTCATGGTGATTTGGAGGAAGAGACCTATATGTCACAGCTTGAGCACTATATTCAGATTGGTAAAGAGTCTTTGGTTTGCAGATTAAAGAAGCCTCTGTATGGTTTGAAATAATCTCCTAGGATGTGCTACCTTAAATTTGATTCTTTTGTGTTGTCAATTCATTTTCTGAGATCAAAATCAGATCATTATGTTTATTTCAAAGTTGACAATAATCGCCTTCTTATTTTTGCATTATATGTTGATGATATGTTGTTGATTAGGAAGGGTATGGGTATGATTTCTGATTTGAATTCTCCATTGTTAGCACAGTTTGAGATGAAAGATCTAAAGGAAGCTAGGTATATTCTGGGTATGGAAATCAGCAGAGATAGGTCTAACATAAAACTTTGCTTGAGTCAAAGTAAGTATGTGAAGTCTGTGTTGGACAGGTTTAGCATGGTAGATTGCATACCATTGTGTGTTCCTATTTCTATGGGAACAAAGTTATCTGTGGATGATTGTCCAAAATATCCTAGTGAGGTGGAGGACATGAGAAAAGTACCTTATGCAAGTGCAGTTGGCAGCCTTATGTATGCTATGGTCTGTACTAGACTAGACATTGCCCAAGCAGTGGGAGTACTGAGTTAGTTTATGGCTAAACCTGGACGGGTACATCGGGATGCAGTTAAGAGAGTGTTCAGATATTTGAAAGGTACATCAGAGTTTTCCATATGCTATCATGGAAAATCTTCTGGAGCTCCGCATTCAGTTTGTATTCATGGTTTTGTGGAGTCAGATTGGGCAAGTGACATTGATAGCAGGAGATCCACCAGTGCCTATGTGCTCACTATGTTTGGTGGTGCCATCAGTTGGATGAGTAAGTGACAACTTGTGGTTGCTTTGTCCATGACAAAAGCAGAGTACATGGTAGCTACTCATGCTTGTAAGGAAGCCATTTCGCTTAAGAGACTATGTTCGAATAATGGTGTTGATGGAGGACAGATAACAATTTGTTGCGACAGTCAGAGTGCTATTTGCCTTGCGAAGAATCCAACTTTCCATGCCATAACCAAGCACATTGATGTGTGGTTTCACTTTTTGAGAGATATGGTAGAGGATGGAAAGGTAAGTTTGGAGAAGGTAGATACAGTAAAGAATGTTGTGGATGCATTGACTAAACCTGTGGGCACGGAGAAGTTCATATGGTGTTCGGAGTCTATGGGCCTCTCGGCCTATAGAAATTAAATCCTATTATTTCCTTTGGCTCTTACAAGGTGTTCGACAAGTGGGAGAATGTTAGGAATAAGGTGTCTCAACCTTGTATATTTCCTTACATTTGATATTTTCCTTATGTCGGCACTTTGGACAATGTGTAAGGTAATCATGACTGAAACGGTTATGATGGATTCCTATGATGGTCATTAATATTTGTAAGAGCTAATTGTGGAAGTTTCAATGACAGGTGAAGACATGCAAGACATGTGGAAACTAATCAGTTGAGTACTGCACACTCTTCTACAATCGTGGGGTTCAGGGCATCGCCTCGAAAAAAAAATTTAGGTTCCTATTTTCTCAGAGAATGGTAAAACCCTAATACCGCTGCCTTTGGAAGTTGCCCTAAAAAGTGAAGCGCATGATATAAGCATTTTTTAGGGTTGAAAAACTAAGAGAAGTTAGTGTATTGTTGGAACATTTTTATGCTGCCAAATTTGTCTTCAAGTGTTGATTATCTCTTGAAAGAACTTGCATTGCAAGTGTATTACATAAACAGTATTAGTTTTGATTAATACATTGTGCAACTTTTGGAGTGCTGGGGTTTTTTACCGAAAGGTTTTCCCCAGGGTAAATCATTGTGTCATTCTCATTTTTATATGTATGCATGTTATTGTATTATCATTCTATAATTGCTAAGGGTTAAATATGAATTTGCAAGATCCTCTTCTCACGAGTTTAGCGTAGGGAACTATTTTCCGCACACTTAGTTTCCTTTCAATAAGAAATGTAAAAATGTATCGAACATGTAAATGAGTTGTCAAGGGAAGTTACACATGTTGGTGTGTGTATTGATATATCATATGAAATCTTTGATTGCAGATAAGATGGGCACCTCTTTTGGGGTGGTTTTATCACATGGTTTTCTAATATCGTTTGATGGTTTCTTGTATTGTATCTCCTATATAGTATGTCTGTGAGATGGAAGTTTTGTGTGAGATTATGTACCATCTTAAAAGTTAGCACCCACTAATTTGGAAGCTCAAAGACCTTTTTAGGCCCCATTTTAGTGATTCCATAGAACGTAGATGCATTTATGCTTGATTTACCACTCTGTACTTGATTTTTTCCCATTTCTGTTTGTTTCTTTTGCACCCCCGAGATCCCGAGGCTTTTTCAAAGGATTGTTCCTCCTAGGGTAAAATTCAAAGTCAACATGTACCTTGGGTACAGGTTGAGGTTGACATGTACATGGGGTACAGGTCAAGGTCGACCTATACCTGAGGCATTGGTTTCACAAGAACTTGGGCCCATTTGAGGGTTTTTCATATTTACCCGCCCATTGTAGTTAGCCCTTTTTGTTTTGATGCTTGAAATCAGTATAAAAGGAGGCCAACTCACTTTATTTAATTATCCACATTCTAGATACACAAGTTCTATGTTCTTTACATCCATTTTTACAAGCAAGATCCATTACATACATGCTCAAGCCATCAATTGCAATTCATCAAGTTCAAGGTGCATTCAAGGAGCTCAAGAAAAGAAAGGATTCATTAAAGGAACTCATTCTATTCAATAAAACATGAATTTCCTTCCATAAATCTAGATTCTCTCTTCATTGGAGATAGTAGAGTTGGCCATCAAGGGAGGAGACCTGCATTCATCAATATTGAACAAGCATTCAACCATTCAAGCATACTTACATCAATGATCTATGATTTGGAACTTGTAGATATATTATATTTGTGAAGACATCTTTTTTCCAACATCCTACATTCTACATACAAGCATTCATACATCTTTATGGGTAGCAGATTTCAATCCATCATGAAGGTTTAACAAGCAAGGTGAATATTTATATTTGTCTTTCTTTTAGATGATTTTATTTAATTCCAAGGTTAATTCCTAAATGGGGGCTTGACCAAGGCAAGCCCCTTCCCCCCAAAAAATTACATTTTTCCTGTGTGTAGGAGAAAATTTACATGTTTTTAAGTTTTCGGGATCAGGTTAAGTTGATTTAGGTTATATTTTCCATTGGACATTCAGATCTTAGATTTGTGGATAGTGTTGGTACAGGTCAACCTTGACCTATACCCAAGTGCGACATGTACTCTCCAATTCGACCTATTCCTGGGGCCTTCAAATTTTCATTGTCAGTAGATTTCAGCTTGCACCTTCTAGATCAGGCACAATTTTAGTTTTTGTTACAGTCTGCTACTCCATTTTCAGATCTGATCTTGTGACCTCTACTAGCCCTAAAGGTGAGTCCAATTTCCTCTATGTCATTGTATAGCACTTACTTTGAGATATCAGATTAGGTCTTTTTATGTTATTGATGTTACATGTGCTTCTAATTTACTTGCATTGCAACTAGCCTTAGGCCACTTAATCAAACACAAACACAAACACTCTCAATTGGTATTATTCAATATCAATCAACAAACGATAAAGGGAAAGTAAAATAAAAGGAAAAGAGATCTTTTAGATATTCACCCTTGAAAGGACTTGAATTTGGAATTAGTACCCGTATATCCATTTGGGTTGTGCTAATCTAATTTGGGTTCTCTCAAAGGTTATATTTGGGGATACCTTTTTCTCTTTCCGTAATGTTCATAAAAGACTTGGTGGATTAACATTAATACATATACCTTAACCTTCTTTTTTTATGTTACATTTTGGCGAACCTGTGTCTTTCATTCTTTATACCTTCTCATTTGGTAGTTATTTCTCCTTTGTATTGCATTTCTAGATCTAGTTTGCTAAATTGTACACCTACTGTAGATATATTCATTTCATTCTTGTATTTCATGTTTACCTATTTCCAAATAAAATACAAAAATATTTAATTTTATGCACTAAATAGTTATCATTGCAATTCATTTCTTTTTTATGCATTTACATTGATAAAAATATATAAAAATGAAATTTCATTCCATGCATGTTTTTCTTTTCTATTAGTCTTGCAATGCATCTATTTTATCAAGGAGATATTGGCTTAGCTTCCCTTTTATCATGTTATACTTCTCCTAAAGATCTCCCTCACCATGGGGTCATATTGGTGCAACAATATATTCTTAACCCTTCTTTCAATAGTCTCTCTCTTTTGAAAGAAGTGTTGAAGATTCATTTTAACTCTTCTCTTGATATGTCATTTCCCCATGTATATACTTTTCCAAACTTTGATAGGTCTAACTTTCCTTCTAGGAATGAACCTTTGAAAGTTTGCAAAGATCTCACTATTTGGGATGAACCACTAGATGATAATGTTGACTATTCTCTCCCTCATGAAACAAACTTGGCACACGAAGATGATATAATAGTTGACACTTCTTCCATTTCCTCTAAAGATGACATATCCATGCTTGATGTTTCTCCTTCTCCTAAAACATACCCCCTTTATAAAGACATTTTAGAACAAGAAGAAGACATTATTTTTCATGATACCACCTTATCTTCATTTCACATTCCTTGTAGAGATGAGGCAATAAAGGAAGTCCCTAATCCATATTCTAAGGACATGTTGAAAAAATTTGATAATGTCAATTTCCTTAATGCTTTCCCTTCTAGTGATGAACCCATGAAGACTCAATCATGTGATCAAGTTATTGTTGTTAATATTCATGCTCAACCTATGGTAGTCAACAAGCCTGTGATAACTGTCAAAGGATGCCCTAAATAAATTTTCTGTCAAAGTGCTAATAGACCCTTCATCACTATTAAGGGTTATACTCAATCTCCTCCTTAAAATTTCACTACACATAAGATCATAGTTAAAGGGTATGCTCCAAACAAGCCTATTATAACTATTAAAGGAAAAACTAGCAGTCCTTCAGAGTTCATTAAGGATTATCATGTTGTGTCTCACACATATCATACAAGTAATAATCCTCAACCTTGTAGTCCATTTTCTTTCCCAACTTTTCAACCCTTGCTTCCTCCTCCACCCCATCTCCCTCAAAATCTTGGAAAGGAGTATGATTTGTAAGAGCAATTACGTAATACCCCCACCAAGATTTTTCTTTGGCAACTTCTTCAAACTTCTCCAACATATCATGAAGCCTTGCAAAAATATTTAACTAATCTTCCACCTCCTCCTCCCAATAAAGATAATATCAATTCCTTTTTGCAATTCAGGAGTTCTTTCCTTGTCCCACCTCAAATTTTGTTTACTCAAAATGATTTACCTCCTAAAGAAGTTCAAAATCTATACGATGCCATTATGGTTTATGTCCTCATCAACGATAATCTCATTCGTAGGACCTTAATCAATAATGGGTTTGGGCTAAATGTTTGTAGAATGGACATGTTGAAAGAAATCAAAGCTGGTAATTCAACCATTAAACCTAATAATATTCCTATTCATGGCTTCGACAATATTGCTAAGAAAACATTAGACATCATCAATTTACCTATTAAAGTAGGTCCAGTTATTCTAGATACTCCTATTCTTATGATGCTTGGACCTCTTAATTACAATCTTATTTTGGGTAGACCTTGGTTACGTACTATGCATTTTGTTCCTTCAACTCTTCATAAAAAAGTCAAATTCCTCTATAACAATGTGATGTAAACTCTTCATGCGGATGATAGACCAAATAGTTATTTAAACACAGAATCTAATAAAACCTCTGAGTCTATCAAACAAACCTCAGAGGCTTTAGCAGATTCTATGTTTAAACAACTATTCGGTCTATCATCTGCATGAAGAGTTTACATCACATTGTTATAGAGGAATTTGACTTTTTGATGAAGAGTTGAAGGAACAAAATGCATAGTATGTAACCTAGTTCTACCCAAAATAAGATTGTTATTGAAAGGTCCAAGCATCATAAGAGTAGGAGTATCTAGAATAACTGAACCTACTTTAACAGGTAAAGTGATGATACCTAATGTTTTCATAGCAATATTGTTTCTTAGCAATCTATTTTAGCAGATTTCATTTTTAAACAACTATTCGGTCTATCATCCGCATGAAGAGTTTACATCATATTATTATATAGGAATTTGACGTTTTGGTGAAGAGTTGAAGGAACAAAATGCATAGTATGTAACCAAGGTCTACCCAAAAAAAGATCCTCCTCCCAATAAAGATAATATTAATTCCTTTTTACAATTCATGAGTTCTTTCCTTGTCCCACCTCAAATTTTGTTTACTCAAAATGATTTACCTCCTAAAGAAGTTCAAAATCAATACGATGTCCTTATGGTTTCTATCCTCATCAACAATAATCTCATTCGTAGGACCTTAATCAATAATGGGTTTGGGCTAAATGTTTGTAGAATGGACATGTTGAAAGAAATCAAAGCTGGTAATTCAACCATTGAAACCTCTGGCTAAACTCATATGGAGATACTACAACTCTAGGGGAGAGTGGACCTTAATATGGGACAACAAATATAATAAGGAAATGCCTTAATTTTATGCCTTCCTTGAGGAGAACAAAGATGGGGGAGGTTCTTTTATTTGGAGAAATTCAATGAGAAAAAAAGACAACATTAAACAAGGTATTAAATGGAAAGTTGGTAATGGTAGAAAAGTTCATTTCTGGGAAGATGATTGGATTTTACAAGTTGTCCTTAAGGAATGCCCTGAGTGGAGGAATTATGAAAGCCAATGCAAAATGATATTTGGAGGGAATGTGAGAGACTACTGGGACAAGGACCACTTGAAGGACTTGACTGTGATCGACAATAATTTGGGACAGGTCAATAAAATCCTTAATTGTATCACTTTGATTGATGAAGAAGACGGGATTATTTGGAAATATAGCCCAACTGGTAATTTAACTATATCTTCTCTGTACCATTTGGATTTTGAAGACCTTGAGGAGCCCTGTTGGGCTAAAGTTTGGATTAAAGATCTTACTCCAAAAATCAATGTCTTTTTTTGGATCCTGATGCAAAATAAAGTCTTGACTGCTGATAATCTTAGAAAAAGAGGTATGATTATAGTGAATAGGTGCTACCTCTGCAATCAAGATGAGGAAAGTGTGGACCATATGTTTATTCATTATTCCTATGTTAGGTTAATTTGGGATTAATTTATTAAACTTATTAACACATAATGAGTTTTCCTTGAGGATATGAAGAGTCTTTTTTACTCTTGGAACCATCACTCAAAGAACGAGATTGTTATCAAGGTATGCAAGTTTGTTTTACCCTATATCTGTTGGGGAGTTTGGAGATAGAGAAATGAGAGAGTTTTCAAGAATAATTTGGCTACTGAGATGGAGGTCTTCTTACGAATTAAGAGAGCTATTAAAGAAAATTTACTTTTAGAGGATAGAGTCATGGAACCTTTGATTGAGGAAGACATAAACTTATTCAATAATTGGAAATTAAAGGGGAATCACAGGAAACAAGATAGGATAGCTAAGAGGAAGGAAGATAGATGGGATTTCCCCCTTAGTGGATGGAAGAAAATTAAATTTGACAGTGCTTCAAAGGGAAATATGGGGGTTACTAGATGTGGTTTTGTCATTAGAGATGAACATGAGATTTGTAGAGGTATCAGAGCTATCCCTATTGGCATACAAACTAATGATAAAGCTAAAACTTGTGCTTCCCTTCATGGTCTTATACTCGCTAAGGAGAAAGGGTGTTCTAAGGTGTGGATGGAGGGCGAATCTCTCACAATTATCAAGTGTTTGAATAATGATACACCAGCCTCGTGGACTATTCATAACACGATTCAAAAAGCCAAAGATATTATGCATTATTTTGAAGAATGTATTGTGACTCACAAATTTTGTGAGACTAATGGGGTTGTTAACTGGGTAGCCAACATGGTTTGTAAGGCGGATGTGGTGACGCAATGGATTGATGGAAACAATATTCCTAATCAAGTCAAATTATTACTTGATAGTGACTGTTTGAGGAGTAAATAGAAACACAATTATAAATGGTAAGTGTCATAAAGGATTTTGATGCTTAAGTGATTTTTCATTATTACCATTTTAAGCAAAAGTACCCTCTGTTGATTACGAGCGGGAAGTGGCATGCTTTTTGGGTGTTTTTGGTTTTGCTGAGGACGAGGAGTGGTAATGACAACATTCTCAACAGTTATCACAAAGGTAAAAATTTAAGATAGAGAGGAAAGATGGGAGGCAGTAAGGAAAGAGTTGAGCTGGTGAATTGCGAAGAATGGAGGAATATGCCAATAGTTTGGAATATTTTGAAAGATGGAGGGATGGAGGTTTTCTTGGAAAAACTTCATGGTAGAAATCCCTCTATTTCTAGGATATTCACCAAATCCTAGAAAAATGGAAAGATTATAGTGGGAAATCAACAAATGGAGGTCACTAAGGAGATAATTCCGAAAGCTACGGGCATGAGCATGGAAGGAATTAAGTTTTACATAGATAGGGTGTTATCTGATAAGGCCTCGGAGGCTTTTCCAGAGACAGAAGAGGAAAAGGTGAGAGTGGTTAAGGTTGATACCTCTTACCACAACACAAAGCACATTTCTAGGCCTTGGAGGTATGATCTGTTTGTGATTATCAGTTAAATTATGCTGGACGGTAGATACACCCATGCCTATGGCCACCATTTCATGCTTTTAAATAACTTTAGGCATAAGGTAAAAGTTAGTTTACCTTTCTCCTTGCTTAGCTCGTTAGATTTCACCATTAATAGCTTGCAGAAAGACCCAAAAGGTGATCATGCCACTCATCAGGGCTTGATGGTGTTAATTTATGAAGTTTTGAAAACAAAAAAAGTTGAAAGACATTTGTTAAAGAAGAACCAGAGAGATGAGGAAGACACAAAGGGTGACGAGGAAGACAATATGTCGGAGGAACAAATAGAAGATGAAGAGGAGTCCAAGGGATAAAAAAACCCCAAAAACACTACGAAGAAGGGTTCCTCGTCTAAGAAGAGCCAGAAGAAGCCCTTGTCTGAGTCTGATACAAATAAGGAAATAGATGATGAGAAGATGGAGAAAAGCAAATGAAAAAGAAAAAGGGTAAAAAGGTGAAGAAGAAAAAAACTCCGGTGGAAGAATCTGAAACTGAGATGTATTCGGAGGAGGAAGAGAAGGAGGATAAAAAAGACATCAAAAAGAGAAAATGGGGAGAGGGTATGGAAAAGAACAAGTCTAGATGAAAAGAGAAAAAATCCAACAAGAGGATAATCGTCCTCTCCTCGGATGAGGAAGACATGACAGAGAAAAAATTGAATGCTGAGAAGAATCCTAGGGAGGATGAAAGAGGTGGAGATAGGGAGGAAAAAAAAGATGACAATAAAGAGAACTAAAACCAAAAGGGGAATATGGAAACTGATGAGAAAAATGAAGAGGAAAAGGTGAAGGAAAATGTGGGAAAAAGAATAGAGAAAGAGAAAACGGGGCCTAAGGAAACATAATACAATGAAAATGAGGAAATGAGCAATTACCATATGTTGGATGATATCAAGAAAAGAAAGGAATACATTGTGGAGTTCACAGGTATGGTGAGTAATTTGATTGAAGAAAATATGAATATGAAAAAAAAAATTGAAGTTATGAGGGCCGAGATTAATATCCTAAAAATCATAGGAATTGGAGAGAAACCAGTGGCTGATTGCCTGGATGAAATGAAAGAGTCTGTGGGGAACTCAGAAGCCCAGGTGGAATTTGTGAGCAAAGTGGGAAGAATGGAGAAACAGTTGAAGGATATCATTGATAGGGCTGAGGATGAGGACAACGTGGAGAAAATCAACAAATTGAACATAAAGGTTGAAAAACTGGAGGAAACGGTCAAGAAAATTGGGGAGCAATATTTGGTGAGCTTGAAGGCTTATACAAGACATGCACAGATCTTGATGGAAAAGTTAGATCAGGAAAAAGGGGAAAAGGATTGCAGAGAGGGGAAGGAGATCATAGGACTGGGAACTTGCACAAGGGAAAGTACAAAGAAGATGAGTCCAAAGGTGGACAAGAAAACTGAAGACCTAAAGAAATTGGTTAACCAGATGCAGATCACGGTCGTTCAGGCCCGGGAAATGGTGGAGGGAATGTAGCTGTCTTTTACTATTTTTTGTCCTTTTTGTTTTTGTTGTCCCTGTCCTTATTGTGTATCTATGGGACTTTTTGTTATGGTTGTTATCTTGTTTGCTTCTGTTCTTTCCTAGCTAGGTACTATGGCACAGATTTTGCTGAACTTTATTGAATATTTGTATTATCTCTTGTAAAGGTTTTGGGTCCTTGTAAAACCTGTTTTTACTTAATCAGAACACAAGAGCCTGATTCTAACATTGATTCTCAACCTAAGGAAGATTCTCCTTCCTCTAGTTCTCTTTCAGATGGCGAATGGGGATCCTTAGATCTCACACCAACATTTATTGGAGAGTATAAAGTTTCATACCTTCATTTTATGCAATCTAAATATGACAAAGAAATCAAAGAAACTCCTCTTTCTAATAAGCTTAGTAACAATTTTTTCATTACTTCTTCTCCTAACAAATCTTGAGAAAATATCAAAAACTATTGTGATGACATAGTGACTAACAAGGATCCATTGGCTCTTTCTGACATGGCTTATCATTATGGCCCTAGTTATCATTTATTAGCAAAACATGGACTCAATGGAAATGTATGTGGAAAACATGAACAAGGAATTCAAGTGCCCTTAGGAAATGGGGGGCATGAGAATTCTTATGGGAAAGGATTTAATCCTTGTTAGCAACCATAAATAATTACTGTTAACACCGTTGTGAATCACAGTTTTAAATATGGTCTAGGATGTGCGCAACAAAGTGTTGAGAGTAGTAAGAAACCTATGGAAGACTTTGGTTTTGAGTCCCCTTCTTTGTCCACATCCTCTCCTTCATCATCCAACACCTCCTACATTCACTTTTAATAAAGAAATAATTCTTCCATATTTCTTCATGCTAAGGTGATTACTAGACCTAAATGAAAAAATAAATGTAGTCAACAGCTTATAAGTCTTCCTTTTTTTATGTCTCACCGCTATCATGATCAATCTACTAATAACTGCCAAGGTATACAGTACAAAATCAAACAACTCGTTGATAATGATATTATTTATATATTATCTTACAATAAGTTCTTTTTCAATACTATTTTTTCCAAATAACATCTAAGTCTCTATTATGTTGCTCCATGCTATGTAACACTATTAGCTTACTCCTTGGGGGATCATTGTCATGCATAATATAGTACACTTTGTAAGTAGGATAATAGGTCCCCTTTACCCTTGTTCCTGCACTTGGGGGGAAAGGGTTTTCTATATCAATCTCTCTCTAAGTCTTCTTCAAGGATTCAATATTACCTTGCATAAGTGCTATTTATCTCTTGTGTGACATACACTCATACATATGAATGTTGGTTTTCATTAAGGATATGCATCCTTGATCATAACCTTTTTCATTGTTCACTATTGGGTTTCCATGTAAGATAAATCCCTTATCCCATAGACTAAACATTGCATCACCATTAAAAAGGATCACTTTTCATATTTCTTGCTTGGTATCTCTTTGCATTCATCCCTTTTATGATCTCATATGAGTTGTGACCTCTTTGGTTTGGACTGGGTGTTGCTTGTGGATATTGTCTTGGTATTAAAAGTGATTCATCCTTTTTTTAATCTTTCCTAAGATGACATATTAACACTTATTTTTCCATCTCAAGGGGGGCATACATGGCCTCCATATTGCATATATTTTTTTCACTTTAAGTATGATAGGTAGAGTACACTATTATAACACAATTTGCTAGGGCCAGTTACTCTCTCTTTTTCACATATTTAGGATTGGTTGACTAACATAACATAATTTGCTAGATCATTTGACCTATCCTAGAAGAAAAATAAATCCTCATGGATACAACAAACCCTGATCCATTCATGAGGTGCACACACATACACAAAGGCAAAGTCGCTAGCAGGTGCTAGGTTTTTGATAGGATTAACTAGCACGACACACAAACCTGGTACAACTTTTTATGTGATTCACAATAAGACAAGTATTCTTACCAGGTTGAGACAATCACACTTCTCTATTTTTGTTTATAAATGTATCTCTTGTCTTAGTATTATATTTTATGAGGACTCAAGTCACTTGGGGCATGACATTTCCTTGTCTCCTTAGCTTTGATGAGATCATCTCATATATTTGAACTACTTTACCATGAGTTTGAGATTGTCCCATACTCCTGCTAAAGTGGGGGCTAAATGGACCGTCTTAAAAGTTAGCACCCATTAATTTGGAAGATCAAAAACCTTTTTAGGCCCCATTTGAGTGATTTCCTAGAACATGGATGTATTTATGCTTGATTTATCACTTTTTCCTTGATTTTTGTCCATTTTTGTCTGTTTCTTTTGCACAACCAAGATCTTGAGGATTTTTCTGGGGATTGTGCCTCCTTGGGTACAAGGCTAGTTGACATGTACCTGGGTTAGAGGTCAAGGTTGACCTATACCCAAGGCATTGGTTGCACAGGAACTTTGGCCGATTTTGGGGTTTTTCATATTTTTCTTGCCTAGTGCAGTCGAGCCTTTTTTTAACGCTCAAAATCAATATAAAAGGAGACCTTCTCAATTCATTTGATGATCCACATTCTAGATATACAAGTTCTATGTCCATTACATCCATTTTTACAAGCCAGATCCATTACATACATGCTCAAGCCATAAATTACAAGTTATCAAGTTCAAGGTGCATTCAAGGAGTTCAAGCAAAGCAAGGATTCATTGAAGGCATTCATTCCATTCAATCAAACATGCATTTCCTTCAATAGATCTAACTTCTTTCTTCATTGGAGATAGTGGAGTTGGCCATCAAGGGAGGATACCTACATTCATCAATATTGCACAAGTATTCAACCATTCAAGCATTCAAGCATACTCACATTCATGATTTATGATTTGGAACTTGTAGATCTATTGTATTTGTGAAGACAGCCAACATTTCAAAAATCCTACATTCTACATACAAGCATTCATACATCTTTGTGGGTAGCGGATTTGAATCCATCCATGTAGGTTTGACAACGAGGTGAATATTTACATTTGTATTGCTTTTACATGCTTTTATTTCAGTCCAAGGTTAATTCCTAAACAAGGGCTTGACCAAGGAAATCCGCTTCAACCCAACAAATTCCATTTTTCTTGTGCATAGGAGCATACTTGTAGGTTTTTAATTTTTTAGCATCAAATTCGGTTGATTTAGGGTGAGAGTTTCTGTCAGACATTCATATCTCAATTTTTTTGATACTGTATGTACAAGTTGACCTTGACCTGTACCCAAGTATGACTTGTACCCTCCAAGTTGACTTTTTCCTGGGGCCTTCAAATTTTCACAGTCAGCAGATTTCAGCATGCAACTTATGTATCCAATCCGGTCTCAGTTTCTATTGCAGTCTTCTACTTCATTTTCAAATATGATCTTGTGACCTCTACTATCCCTCAAGGTGAGTCCAATTTCCACTTTTTCATTTCATAGCACTTACTTTTAGATTTAAGATTAGGTCTTTTTATGTGCTTGATTGTTACATGTGCTTCTATTTTAATTGCATTGTAACTAGCCTTAGGTCACTTAATCAAACACAAAAAATCTCAATTCACATTGATCAATATCAATCAACAAATAATAAAGGTAAAATAGAATCAAATAAAAAGATATCTTTTAGATATTTACCCTTGAAAGGACTTGAATTTGACACTAGAACCCCTATATCCATTTTGGTTGTGCTAATCTAATTTGGGTTCTCTCAAAGGTTATATTTGGGGATCCCTCTTTTTCTTTAACTAATGTGCATAAAAGATTTGGTGGATTAACATTAATATATATTCCTTCACCTTCTTTGTTTTATGTTAACAAAGTCTTATATCTTTCTAGATACCTCTAGATCACTGGTCGACAATACTCCTGAAAGAATCTTGCTCTGCAAGTATATTGTAATCTATTTTGCACTGTTGAATAATATATTGGGTTGCTTTCGGAGTGTGAGGTTTTTCTCCCGAAAGGATTTTCCCCACATAAATTATTGTGTTGTGGTACATGGATTTTATTTATCCTCATGTTTATTTATGTTAAGTTTCTATAACTGTGAAAAATATCTGAGAATTTTTTTACATTATTCTCCCCTTAGGGTTAGTGTAGGAAGTTGTTCCACTACTTAATTTCCTTACAAGTGGTATAAAAGCCTGATCACCTTTGGTTTCAATTATGGGTTGTTGGGTTTTTTGAGCTAATCAATAATTGAGTCGGAGATTGTATAGAATATGCTTTGGGGTCTTGTTGCACGAATTTCACATGGCTAGTTCATCAAGGAGAATAGAGGTGGAGAAATTTTATGGAAACTACATATCTAGATGAGGAAACTAAATATGTTGTTATGGACCGGAAAGCCAAGGGTCTAATCAAATTGTTCCTTACAGATTTTGTTTTAATCAATATCCATGAAGAGTCCTTTGCAAAGAGCCTATGGAAGAAGCTTGGTAAAATCTATGAGGCAATATCTTTAGTAAATAAGATTTTCTTTCGGAATAAGCTATATTCCTTGAGGATGGAGGAGGGCGGACAAATTACAAACCACCTAGAAGCATTTAATATTTTGGTGGCTCGTTGGCATTTTTTAGTGTCAAGATGGATTGGGAAGATAAATGTCATATCTTGCTTTGTTCTTTTCCTGATTCATGGGTTATGGTCATTGGCAGTACTTCTGTTATTTTTAGGATGAAAGATATGGTGGGTTCTTTACTTTCTGAAGAGATGAGGAGGAAGGTATCCATTAGTGCCAAGGAAGCCCTAGTTTCTCATGAAAGACCTAATGAAAAAGGCAAGAAGAATGAGAAGCGTAATAAATCCAAATCCAGAGGGAGATCCAAATCTTCTGGAAAGTCCAAAGTTATTTGTTGGAATTGCGGTAAGCCTGAACATGTCCATAAGGAATTCAAAGAAGAGAAGAAAAAGAAAAAGAAGAAAATTGATTATGATTCTGAGCCTGAGAAGGAAGATGGTGGTGCGTTCATTGTATCTTTGGACACTCATACATGTAATGATGCGTGGTTGATTAACTCAGGTGTATCTTTTCATATGACCTCTATTAGAGATTGGTTTTTTGAATATGAAGAATTTGATGGAGGTAAGGTGTACTTGGGTGATAATTCTCATATTAATATTGTTGGCGATGGTAAAGTTAAAATCAAGTTTCCTGATGGTAAAATAAGAAATATCAATGGTGTGTTGCATCTCCCTAGTATAAAATGAAATTTGTTATTTGTGATAAAATTGATAGATTTGGGTATGCAGACAGTATTTTTTGATGCAAGATGCAAACTTATGAGAGGTGTTATGGTGGTTGCTAGAGGTGCTAGAATTGGCACTTTGTATATGTTCATTGTATATACTATTGAGTGTCATAGTACTTTTGTGAAGACAAAATTTGTGGATACTTCATTGGAAAAGGTGAGGGTTTCACCTACAATAGATGGTAATGGATTTTGGGAACCTAAGGGTGATTTTTATATTGAATCAAAGTTACCTATAGATAACACTATGTTATGGAACAAGAGACTTGGACCCATTGGGGATAAGGGTCCTAGGACCTTTAAAAAGAAAAAACCTTGTTGAAGGTTTGAATGATTGTAATCTTGACTTTTATTTCTGTGAGCATTGCATTTGTGGAAAACAAAATTGCGTTCAGTTTTAATCGAGCTCTCATAAATCATGTGGCGTATTGGATCTTATTCATTATGATGTGTTTGGTCTTGTAGATATTCCTTCTATTGGAAAATCCACATATTATGTTTAATTTATTGATGATTATAGCAGAAGGACATGAATATATTTTATAAAGAGTAAACCTGATGGTTTTATTCGATTTAAAGAATTTAAAGTAATGGTTGAATTGTAGAATGGAAGGAAGATAAAATGTTTGAGAACTGATAATGATGGTGAATTTTTCTCTAATGATTTTAATAGATTTTGTAAATATTGCAGCATTCGTAGGAAGAAGACAACTCTATATTCTCGAAAACAAAATGGAGTTTTAGAAAGGATGAACAAGATGTTGAAGGAGAAGGCTAGGGGTATGCAGAGTGGTGTTGGCCTTGAACAAAGGTTTTTTTTTGAAGTTGTTGCCACTAATATCTACCTAATTAACGTGTTTCCTACATCAACTATTTTTGATAAAACACCTATGGAAGCATGGTCGGGTCATAAGTCTTCATTGAGACATCTTAGAGTTTTTAGTTGTGATGCATATGCATATGTGCCAAAGGAGAAGCAAACAAAGTTGGAGAACAAGGCTATGAAATGTATCTTCATCGACTATAGTCGTGGTGTGAAAGGATACAAGCTTTGGGATCCTGTTGCACATAAGGGAATTCATAGTAGAAGTGTTGTTTTTAGAGAAACTAAGTCTTATTATGTTACATTGTAGCCTAAACAAACAAAAAAGGAAGATGTGATTCAAATACCTTCTACACCTGAGAAAGTTAAATCGAGACACCTAGATAGACAAGAATTTGAGGAGAGATCGTCTAGCTCTGAATCTTCAGAAGAGGAGGAAGAACCTCCATCTCATCTTGTTCGAAGGTCTACAAGGAACAAACAACCACCTGAAAGGTATTCACATGATGATTTAAGATATATTTTTGCTTTGAATACTAGTGTTGATGAATATAGATTTGTAGAAGAGGCATTAGGTATGGATGATGCAAAATCCTGGAATATTGCTATAGGTGAAGAAACGTAAGCTTTTCAAAAGAATGATACATGGAATATTGCATCATTGCCTGAAGGACAAAAACTTGTTGGTTGCAAATCAGTGCTCAATAAAAAGCTTGGTCCAAATGGAATCGTTGAGAAGTATAAATCAAGGTTGGTTGCAAAAGGCTACTCTCATGTTGAGGGTTTTGATTATGGTGAGATATTCTCTCTTGTTGCAAAAATGACATCCATTTGATGTTTGGTTTCTATGTTGTTGCTTATGATTTAGAGGTTGAGAAAATGGCTATAAAAACTACTTTCCCTCATGGTGATTGAGAGGAGGATATTTACATGACACAAGCAAAGCACTATGTGGTAAAAGGTAAAAGTAATTTGGTTTGCAAATTGAATAAATATTTGTATGGCCTCAAGTAGAGTCCTAGGATGTGGTACCATAAATTTGGTACATATGTGTTGATTTTGGGATTTGAGTGTTCTAAATCAGATCACGGTGTTTATTATAAATCTGATGGTGGTCGTTTCATGTACATTGCATAATATGTTGATGAAATGTTATTTATTGGTAAAGGAAAAGTTATAATTGTAGAACTGAAGTCTCAACTTTCTACTAAATTTGAAATGAAAGACCTTGGTGCAGGTAAACACATTCTTGGGATGAAAATTAAAAGAGATAGAATGAATAAAAATCTATGGCTAGGCTGAAGTAAGTATGTGAACTCGGTTTTATAGAGGTTCAACACACAAGATTGTAGAACATTATACATGTTCCTTTTATAGTTAGATCAAAATTATATATTTTGGACCATGCTACATCTCCATTAGAGATGGAAGACATGAGCAGAGTACCTTACCAAAGTGCAATTGGAAGTTTGATGTATGTTATGGTTTGTACTAGACTAGACCTTTCCCAAGTAGTGGGAGTTCTTTCCAGATATATGTCTAATCCTGGTAGAGTTCATTGGGATGCAGTTAAAAGAGTCTTTACATATTTGAAAGGCACCTTAGAGTATTCTTTGTGTTATTATGGTAATATGATACGATACAAAATTTTCCTTGATATTCATGGTTATGTGGATGAATATTGCATAGGTGATATTGATTGCAAAAGATCCACCATTGCTTATGTGTTTACATTATTTGGTGGTGTAATTAGTTGGATGAGTAAGCGACAGGCTATGGTTTCTTTGTCCACTTCTAAAACAAAGTATATAGCAACTACTCATGCTTTTAAAGAACCCATTTAGCTTAAGAGTATGTGTTTAAACATTGAAATAAAACAAGTAGCAGTAACATTCTATTGTGACAGTCAGAGTGCGTTTTTCCTAGTGAAGAACCTGACTTTTCATGCCAAAACCAAGAACATTGATGTTCGGTATCATTTTGTTAGAGATACTATTGAGGATGGCAGGGTGAAGATGGTTAAGGTAGAGACTTTGATGAATGTTATAGATTCGTTAACAAAGGGTGTGAGCATAGAGAAGTTCTTATGGTGTTCAGAGTCTATGGGCCCCACAACCCCTAGAGATTAAATGATGGTTTAGATACTCCCTTTTCTCTTTCTTGCAAGGTGTTTGACAAGTGACAGATTGTTGGGAAAATGTGTCTCAACCTTGCATTTACATATGACAACTATTCTTAGTAAGTCATTCATTTGAGCATGGGATTTTTTCAAATTTCTTTTTTGGAGGTTCATTTGGGATATATAAGCATGGAGGTAAGTTTCGTGGCAAGATCATGTCTTGTTTTGAAGATATTAAGTTTTTGGTTTTTTGATACGGTCGTACGAAAACTTTGAACTTGATTTTGAAGGCCTTAGAGGCCCTGAAAGGGGTCAAAACTTGTCTAAGACATTGCTTTGTGATCCCAAGATGCAGAGCGCTTCGAGAGGTTTCCAAAAAGTGGTATAATAGAAGACCGAGTACACAGTTCAAAAGTTATGGTCTCTGAAAGTTGGGTCTCCTGAAATAGGAAATGTAAAAGGGAGTTACACATGTTGGTTTGTGTATTGACACATCATAGTGCATGTTTTATTGGAGATAAAATGGGCATCTCTTTTGGGGTGGTTTTATCCCATGGTTTTGTAATACCATTTGGCAGTTTCTTATATTGTATCTCCTATATAGCAGGTGCGTAAGATGAAGGTTTTGTGTAAGAGTCTTATAAATTTATAGATACCTTTGAATCTCTATTCTGCGATACTCTTGAAAGAAGCTTGCTCTGCAAGTATATTGTAATCTATTTTTGATGGTTGACTAATATATTGGGCTGCTTATGGAGTGTGGGGTTTTTCTCCTGAAAGGGTTGTCCTCACGTAAATCATTGTGTTGTGGTATTAATGTTATTTATCCTCATGTTTATTTCTATTAAGTTCCTGTAATTGTGAAAAAGATTAGAGAAAGTTTTTTACATTATTCTCCTCTTAGGGTTAGTGTAGGAATTTGCTCCGCTACTTAACTTCCTTACATTCTTTCCTTATATTTTAGGACAATTTCTCTTATACATATCTCTTATAAGGTGTATTTCCCTATAGCATTGTAAATTATTGACCCTAAATCTTTCAAACTGGGTTTAGCATCATTTTTGGTGTATGAACCTAATTATGCATTTAGGGCTATTTTAGAAAACTAGGTTAATTTGCCTATTGTTGAGCTTTATGTTAGTACATTTCGATAGGACTAAGGTGCACAATACCCCTTTCTCAACAAAATGGACTCAACCTTTGGGACATGAAATTTGGCCTTGAACTTGTTTGATCTTTACCTTCATTTGTTTTCTCTCCCTAAAAGGTTATTTTAGAAAGGTGTAAGTTGCATATAAATACAACCCTCTTTCCCATTTCAAAGTCTAGAAGTGTTATCTAATATAATCTAATCTAGCATAGTAATTCAAGAAAACAAAGGAGAAATTAATGAAGCAATTCAATTTAACATTCAAGTTTTCTACAACAAAATTATGATCAAGTATGTTTCATGTTACAAGTGTGCACAAACATTTAGCAAGTCTTCATAAGCATTGCATAAATCCTTTATGTGATCTTTCTTGAGAAAAGTTTATCATATTCAACCTTTATCTTTTATTAAGCCATTATCCTTTCAAGGGTAGGCACTCCATCTCATCATTGCTATTTTGAAAGAGGATACACTACTTCATGAGTCTTGACTTAGGAAATTCCCTATACAACATAACCATTTTTCCTCATTTTATATGTGTGTATTTCTATGTCCAACATTAAGATTTTATAAATAAGTATACCAGACACTAATAGACATTTCTAAACTTCCAACATATGAAAACCTCAAGACTAGGGTGCCTAGTAGCCCTATTTCACTAGTTTTACGCTATTTTCAAGAGACAACTATGGTAAGATTTTTGTTAGTACATTTTGATAGGATCAAGGTGAACAACACCCTCACATAGAATTAATTATTTTACTAGTTTTTGGTGTAGTTCTCACACCAAGGAACATGCCCAAAGAATTCGAGAATGATTTGTTACTTTATACCAATCTTATATCCTTTTTTGTGAGTGCCATAATATTTATTTCCATGTTGAATGAGAATATATATGGAATTTGAAATACATACTCATATTAGAATGGAATGCACATCAAATTTGATGAAAATGTAATGGTGAAATTTGCAGACCCATACCATTCCTATTTATTTTATGTCCACCTTGGAAAAATGACTGAAATTTATTTATATATAATAAATGACACACTCTTGCACTGAGTTTTCTTCATGCCCTAATCCTTATCCTCATACTATTTTCTCACTTACACATTCATATACATTCACAATTTACCCTACCATTGCACCCATATTAGTCTTCTCTTCCATATGTTTTCTCTTAAGCATAAGAGTGTCACTTTCCTATCCTACTTCATTTCTATGCCACTCAAGATTAATCTTCATTCCCGTGACACATGAGAATGACTCCATAATGCAAATATTCAAATTCAAACTTTAAGACTCTCATCCCTTTCTACTAACTATTTTGAGCTAACTTGGCACACATTTGTGCAACATGTTACTATGTTTTGGCATTTAAAATTTTAATATGAAATTATTTCATAAAGAAGAGTAAAAATGAATCATCTAGAAATCAAGATAAATTGACAATTACAGAGAGAAATCATTATAACACACTCTATTTTTCTAAAAGGACAAAGATCCCCATTTGGATCAAGACCACTTACATATTGGTGAATAATATCTTCAATTCGTCACTTTAAGCCATCATATCACACCAACACCATTAATTTTTAAAAATAAAAAAAAGAGATTTGATGGAGCTGGAGGCCCTGCCTTTTGTAAAAAAAGGAAGATATAGATTTTTTATATGGTTAAAACATAATGACTAAATAGGGAAAAGCAACAAGGACAGTAACAAAACAATAAAAAGTAGGAGGATGAACCAATGTTAGTAGCTCATAACTAGAACAACTAGAGGCCATTACAATTTGAAAACCATTATTCAAGAAATTGTATACAAGCTTAAAAATAATATATAGATCAATTGTCACATACATGATTGGAATCAAATCTTTGAAAACATTTTAATTACACAACATAAAATATTTTATTCAATTCCAAAATGAAATAAAACACAACAAAAAATGATTTGGCTACGTACAAACTCATATTAAAAAATTTAGAATGTGTTGAAACCATGAGAAGCGTCTTGCCTCAAGATTCTGCAAAACTTTTGTCATGTAATTGACAATGTTGA
>MU226348.1:13054-52561 GCA_018584345.1 Thuja plicata
ATAGACATACGTTTCATGGATCTTCATCTTACATACATTTATGATTTGATGTCTTATGGAGCTGAAAAATAACTCTCGATGCCTTTATAAAATAATTAAAGTCGGTTGAGCTGCCCCTAGACCCCGCAAGGGGCGCTGCGTCTTGGGGGCTTTGCCCCCAAACCCCCATTTAATAATTTGGGGAGGAAACCGCGTCGATAAAAGTGGGGAAAAATTAACCTTCGAGTCTTATTAGGCTCCATATAGAAGATGATGATGATGAAGAAGAAGAATATCAATAAATTATTAATCCATTAGTTGAACTTCAAACAATGATACTTGATCTGATGTTATGATTTAATTTTAATGTTTTGATTCTTGAATCTTTGATGTTGAACTTGCACTTGAAGTATATGATGGTATGATCATGATTCATGATGCTATGATTACAAGTATTTTTGTTGTTTAAATGTTTTCATGATACTATGTGACATTCTAATCTTAACTCATGTTTCTAGGCTGCATAAACATGTAACATATGTGATGGATTTATCATTTATGCTCCTTGTTTATGTATGTTAGCTTCTATTTGATGATGTTATAGTGTGTTTAAGTTATATTCAATTAAGGGTGCATGAAATAAGTTTTAAATTGTTAAAATCTCTAAATTTCAAGGGTTTTTTAAATTTGCCGATTCATGGCTGATTCGATTCCGATTCATGACCGATTCGCGATTCGATTCGGCCTTGCCAATTCCGATCCGATTCCGATTCCGATTCTCGTTACTTTGATTTCAATCCTCTCTTTAGGCCCCGTTTGGTTGCGGGAATTAGAAAATGCGGGAATTAGAAAATGCTGGAAATGGTCAAATCATGGATTTGATATTCCGATTTTTTCGTTTTCGGAATATAGTTTGGACCATTTGATTGACCCGGAATATGAACGAGAAGATGCATTTCATCCGTTTGGTTCCACATTTTGAAACTGGAATTGGAATTTGAGTATGGTTTTTTAATTATTTTTTTTGAATTGTTTTAATATTTTGGAAACAGTAGGGATTGAGAGCCAAAACAGGTGGAATTAGAGCAATGGTGGGATCATTGTAGATAGTGATAGCTATGGGTCTCACGGAAGGAACATTTTGCCCAGCAGAGATTAACACTCGTAGTTGAACAAGGAGATGATTATTCCTGCGTAACAATATTCCATAATCTCAACAGCTTTCTCTGTTGGCTTTTTAACAAATGTTTTTCTTTGCAGACCCCCGTAAGCATCATGTTCCATGAGATGTCAATTGTTTGAGACATTCTGTCAAACAGTTATCGTGCATTGTCTACACTTCCAATGCATTCTTTGAGATGATATTTATATACCAAGGCATTCGATCAAACAACTTGACTGTGCTTTTTCTGAACAATTCCACAATTCGCATGCATGTCTGCTCAAATGTTTGCAACTACAACACTCGATGTTGTTCCTCCACGGCTTCATGTTTTAATGGATATGTTATATTGCCACAAAGTCCCTTATTGACTCAGCCAGGGGGATTCATTTAGTATGTGTTGCTATGGGCACAATTTTTCACCAGTTATAATGCAACAAACCACGGAATCACATTTCTTTGAGGAGTTCTTTAAAACAATTCATGCGCCATTGTATTTCCAAGTTTTGAACATTAAAATGGACGCTCATACGTTGTCTCAAAACTCCCACTCACGCGCAACCTCTCAAAACGGTAGGGGTGTAGTTGCAGTGCCCTCTCATTCTGCAACGCTAGTGGAAGCAGAGGAAACCTACAGCCTTCATCGCCCGCACAAAGACTTTCACACGGACCCCAAAAAAATCTTATTTGTTTGCATGCGGACCCGAAATGGTTTCAAAATGGGGATTGAAAAAACGGGAATTTGGCCCTCAAATTCCAATTCCACCTTTTCAAGTGGAAGATGTATATGCTCATTTTGGGTCAAAATGAGCATATACATCTCCCTCTTCCAATTTCGTTTTGGACTGCCAAACTGAGGATTTGACAAAATTGGAATTTGTTTATGCATCTGATACATAAAACATGAAAATTAGATTGACAACATATGCATTTACAGAAATAACATTTAGACATCTTAATCAATCAATTGATTCAAATTTGAACCAGAAACAAGTTAACTTTCAAAGGTGTCAAAAGGCTTCTAAAATTTGAGGAGATTCCCAGTTGTGGATGATACATGATTGTTCATTATATATGCATACACAAACAATGCAAACCACTTCCACACATGTCGGCTTGCATACTGCACCTTCTGATGCTGTTTGTCTCTTTGATTGTTGCATTGATACTATATTGTAGATGTTATTTGAAATGTTTTCATCTTGTCTTTAGTTTAATTTCAACTTTTTAACGTGATTTATTGAGGCATTCTGTTAACTATCTATAACTTGTTTATCTTTTACGTACCCAATGACCACTTTGACTAGCCGTGGACATTTTCACTTCTTTCTAATAAAGTGGCAAACCAAAATATGAAGGATACAATCTCTTTTCAAGCAGGACTGAACACATTACCTTTCTTTTGATGCTTGTATAATTTTGACTTTAGTTTCTAGTTTTGTTGTACATGTTCCTTTCCTTTCATCAACACGAACAAATCATAACATTTCCATAAAAGTCCAAACGCACTGTAACAGCCTGTTTGTTTTATAGAATCACCAAATTCGGGACAGATTTAAGATAAATTTGGAGTGACTGATTGTGAAAATAGAAGTTAAACGTTTCATAAAGAAAAAGATAGCTATTTGACATTGACGTTTTTTTATAGCTTATACTTTTTTGACTTTTTTTATTGCCAACAGGTATGGGATAATATGATAATCGAGACAGCAGTCAAAGACTTTTATGACTCTAACCTCACTCTTATGATACAAGGAATTCAGGCAAACATAAGTGTATGTGAATCACCTAGTCTCTACTCTCTTTTTTCTGTTTTTCTGTCAATTGGTATTCAAACACATTCTTGCCGTAGAAATAGAAGAATCCACATAAAACCAAACTTAGCAAAAGCATTTTATTTTTGGCTTCTGATCTTAATTTTTAGTAGGTTGAAATTTTTTTCTTGTTAAAATTACTGATGAGGTTCCTTCTGCTGCAAAAATAATCAATTATTCTAACGATTTTAGGTTTTGACAATTTGTACATTTCTTCCAGAAAACGATCGACACTTATTTTCATGTAGATTAAGCTATTAAGGTATAGGATGGTAACTAGTAAGGAGAACAGAAGCATTGCCCACCTTTATGGAAGGTATGCATCTACTTTTGCTTCACCAAAACAAGTAGAGACTACAATGATATCTGCTTTAAGAGATGCTCTGAAACTTATTCAACATCCTCATCCATTGCTCAGGTAGGAAAACACCGTTAACAAAGGGGATATCAAACATCTAATAAGACACAGGTTAAATAATCCTCCAATGATGATAGAAGCGGTCTGCAATTTGACTTGGTCAATAATGAGTTCTTTTGTTTTTCCTTTACTAAATATCCCCCTTGAGACCTTAAGGAAGATATCTAAGCACGGCATTGTACCTTCTCTATCTTTATATTGAGTTGTAGGAATCGATTCAAAGCATTAGTAAAATGCACAAAAAAGAATCATCTATAGCCAAGGAGCTGAATTCCTCTACATTACACCTAGATCTTTCTATCTTTGAAATGTTTTTTTAGTGCATCATCTCTGTGAAATAATAGGTGGTAGTTGTTATCCTTGGATTTCTAGAATTGTATTTGCTCTAACTTTTCGATGAAGGTCAACTCAGCTGCTTGACATTGTAGTGGTGGATTCAGATGGACATAGTCACACCCACACCCTCATTTTAGCGAGTTGTATTGGTTTTCATAAATTACTAGATCATATTTCTTTATATAAAAAGGCATGCATACATCGTATCTGATTTGTTTCATTTATATACATCAGCTGTTGGTCCATTGTAAAAAAATTCAAAACCTTGAGATGTTTCGATTAGTGAATTCTTTGCTTCATTTCTTCCTTTTGCAAAGACACATTCTTCCTTTCTGTGCTGTTGAGTTAATCTTTATGCATGCATATTGTTATGTCTACTGCAAATAATCAATTTTCTGGTGTTTTTGACAACAGGGTATTTGGTCAAATGATGTTTCTACATGGGAGAGATGCAGCACAAATAAATTTGCTTGCCCAAATCCGTAAGATTGAAATTCACTCTTGGGTACCTTTATTTATTCCGATTAGGAATCCTTTGCTATAGCTACTTGCTGGCCTAGAAACCCCATATATGCAATATTTTGTGGTCTGTAAACTCATTCTTTTTTAAAGTATATATTTCATGCATTTAGAAATACTGCATAAGGAAAACCTTTTTTTGATTGAAGGTAAAAGAAGGTTCTTGAAAAGGCCTCCATTCTTTTACAAGCTAACACACATCAAAACTACAACTAGACTGTAATGTTCCCATTTTGGGATCACCATATACTTTGCTCTAAATTCACTAATCCAAATGAAACAAAGAACACAATATAGTTAAGAGATATAATCCTAACCTAGGAATAAGATAAGCCTGTCTTGGAACCTGCAACCAAATTAGATAATAATAATATAATCATATTACATGTAATACATCCATTTTTAGGGTTAAGAGAGAAATACTTATAGCACATAATTCTCATGGGCTCAACCATAATGAGGGTTGAGATGGAAAAATATCTAAGTTACCCAGTTCTCCCCTTGGCCCTTCGAACCAGTCCTTGGTCTTGGTCCCGGTTTGCTTGTGGGTTCCACTTGGGTTCGAACCCAGGCAGGCTGGTTCGTCCAAGCCGAACCTAGGTCAAACCATGGTCGAAGCAAGGCAGACCCAGGCAGACCAAGTGCGAACCAGGTATAGTTCCACTGAGAAACATTCTATAAATTAGTGCAGAAAACAATTATTACAGAATATGAATAAGATCTTTAACATTACAAAACAAAATTTGCCGAAGTTCAAATATTTATTAAATCAAATTAAACCAGCCCTCAAGATTTCTTCTAGTGAAATTTTTATATCCAATTGTTGATGATGACCTTTGTCCGATTAATTGGAAGCTCTCTATAGTGATATATCATATTTTAAATATTAAACAATATCTTCAATAGGTGAAGGGAGTTGCAAGTTACTTTTATAACATTTTTCAAGAAGGATGTTAATTACAAACAAACAAGCTCTCTGTATAGTGAAAAAGTAATAAGCATTTGAGAACTTAGAAAGTGAGAATGTTATTAGTGCAGCTGATCCCATTGGCGTTGGCGCTGTTTGTGAATCAACTAACGCCTTTGATGAAGAAGAAGAAGAAGAAGAATATGAAGATTTAGAAAATCCATTAGATGATTGAAACTTAGTATAAAGTTCCAATTGTTAAAACTTAAAAGTCAAAACAATGATACTTGAACTCAATATTATTTTAATATTTTGATGTTGATAATAGATATGATGCTATGATTACAAGTTTAATATTGTTTTTGTTGTTTTTATTATACTATGTGGCATTCTAATCTTAATTCATGCTTCTAGGCTGCATATATATATATTACATGTTTTTGTACTAACGAACCCAAACCCCATTTCAAAATTTTGCCGTACCAGCAAACCGGTTTTTCGAACCCGAACTTGAACCCGAACCCGAACCGGCAACTTAGAAAAATATGACGAGCTGCCCTAATTATCCCTGTCTCTAGGCCCAAGAGTGGAAACTCTGCCCCCCTTGGCCTCATGTGGTTGTAACTATGCTCATGAGGTGGCGTACCTAGTGGAGTCTATACATTGTTCCCCTCCATCATGCTATGCTTCTCTCCTCTTATGATTGGGATCCTATTGAGATAGGAAGGACATGATGGGGTTCCCTTAATTATCCCCAAGCCTAGGCCCAAGAGCTGAAACTCTGTCTTCCTTGGCTTCATGTGGTCGTAACAATACTCATGAGATGGCATACCTAGCAGAGCCTATACATTGTTCCCCTTCATCACGCTATCCTTCTCTCCTCCTATGATTGGGGATCCCTTTCTTAGTTACCTCAATGACTAACCCATATACGCTCGGAGATAAGATTGCAATAGGGTGCCCTTAACTTGACCCTAGGCCCAAGAGTGGAATCTCAGTCCCCCTTGGCCTCATGCAGTCCTTAACTGATCTCATGAGGTGGTGTACCTAGTGAGGCCTCACCGTTCCCCCTCCATTTATTTCCTTTCCCTCTCTAATACGGTTGTTTATTGTAGGTGTATGAAGTTGACAATTGTATAGATGTAGCTCTGACTTGATTACTGTCATAGTCTGTGAATTTTGCTCTTAAGTCTGTCATATATATGTGCTCATAAGTCTGTTCATAAGTTTTTCATATATATCTGCTCCTAAGTCTGTCATATATATATATATATATCTGTTCAATATTTATGGATTTCTGCTGCTTGGTTTGCTCATTATCTTCTTCCTGTTCAATCCTAACTTGAATGCTAGCTTTCAATACTTATACCTCTTTCTTGTAGCGGAAGAGACATGTCCTCTCCAACGTTGTATCTCTTCAAATTCAATGCACCCCTTCATTTGTACAAATTGCCCTCTTTCCCTAAATCACACCTCTTCTGGAAAAATAATTATTAAACTAACTGTTACTTATTATTTATATAAATTTCTTTAATGAATTGGTCATCTTCTTTGCAAGAGTGGTGTCCTTTCTTTTATTTCTTAACTAATTGCTGTTTGATAAATAAGGAGTTCGCTACCCTAGTTTTCTGTAATCATATCCTTTGATATATGGTTGCTGCTATTATAGCTTAATGCCTTAAAGATTCAATTCTGCTTATGTTTGCTCTTACAACTCAGAATATTTTTGCAATGGATGGATGCCCAAATGAGTCTCCACATACCTCTCTTTATACCTTCCAAGAGGAACCTCTTCACCAATACAACTTATCAAATCAGGTCGACCAACAATATAAACAAACATTTATTATATTTTTTATTCACATCCTCAAGATTGGTCGCCCATCTTTAGGGGGTCGGCCCTTTGCATTAAAAGGGATTTTATTTATTTTTAACTTAACGATATGGGTGCCAAAAAAGGTAAAGGTCAGCCATCAGATGAGATTAACATATAAAAGTATTCGCTGCTACTCTTATGTCATTTGCTTTAACCAATATTTAACTGCTGTGATCATGTGAACCTTTGATCGCTTTACTGCTGCTATTAGGGTTTCAGAAGGGGGGCATGACATAGACAACATCCAAACTACAACAGAATTACAGCATAATAGTCCCAAAGAAGATGATCCAAACAACTGCAGGAAGGCTGAAAAGGAACAACATCAAAACAACCTCGGAACACAAAATGAAGTAAACCACACAGGAGTTATGTTGGTTGAGTGCCACAGCAGCTTCCCATTCCTCCTGAAGGAAGCCAAGATGCTTTTCCATGAAATTTATATCCTCCTTGGTTGCCTTTGTCTCTTTTGCTTTCTGGCTTTTGGTTCTGGAAGTAGGGCCATCATGCCATGGAGGAGAGTGGGATCTCATTCTTTGTTTTTGATTAAGGAAAAAACAGGTTTTGATGGGGCCTCGAAACCTAGAACAATCAGATTTTGAAGGGGATCTGGAACCCCCCAAAGAAGAAAAGCTGCAAAAAATAAAATAGAGCTAAACAACAACCTAAATCCAGCAAGCAGACAACAGTCTGAAAAGATAGATCAAGCGGAACTCCAGCTGCCCAAACAACCACTACAACAAAGGCCAAAGCCTTACATCAAAGATCAAATCTCCAAAGCAGGGAGATCTTTGGGGTTTTGAAGGCTTCCCAAACCATAAAATTGGGTTTTAACATGGCTCCCAAAACCATTTTCAGAAACCGCCATAGAAGATTGAACCGCAACGATCCGATTGAAACTATGGGGTTAAACCCAACACCCCAAACCACTGTGGGATTTATCTTGGCTCCCACAACCATCTTGGGTTTTAAGATGGCTCCCCAAACCATGACAGGGAAGAGAAAGGCTCCTTGAAACTTTACTAGCATTTTGAAGAATAAATCCAAAAAAGAACCAGCTAGAAGACTAGGTATAAACATGGAACCCAACACCATCCATATTAGAGTAGTAAAGATTTCCCAGAAAAATAGATTCTTTCCCCAAACAAAACTCCCCTCCACCTCAATAGAAGGGGATTCCGCCTCTATAGGAAAGTCTGAAGAAAGAAAAAACCTTCTTGGAAACCACTTCTGAATCCATCCTGCTTCTCCACAACCAGCAGAAAGAGAAAGTCCCTCCATGCCACACCCAGCCTCCCCGCAAAACACATCACCACCTCCATAGATGGCGGATCCACCTCAATAGGACATGAGAGTAAGGAAGACAACAACAAGAAGAGCCAAGCCCCCCACCAAGCCGCAAGAAGGCACCTCATAAGAATGAGGTGAGACCTCACCTCTATAGAAGTCTCAAAAGGAAGAGGCAAAAGAATGCCCTTTTGCGCCCATTGAAACACAAGAAGAGAAAAGTACCAGACTCCACCAAGGGATTGAGCAACCCCAAAACTTGAACGCCTCCTTAACCAAAAACAACCAGAGGCCAAGACAGGCCCTTGAAAATTTTCAGCATCCAACTGGCCACGAACACAAAGACCGAGCAACCCAAGAAGGGAAAGAGCTCCTCTCTGCCACAAAAACCAAACAGATCCCTGAGACATAGGCAACAAAAAAAGGATCAAAGGCAAACAAACTTTCACTAGGGCCATCCTGGCGGCGACAACCGCAATAGATAAATCAAGAATGCATTGTGGCGAGGATCCAACCAGAAACTTCCAAAGACTACCCTGGTTCTCACTAAGATACTTCAAATAACTCCAACCATCAACACCAAGGAGAAGGGGCACATTCAACAGAGACCAAAGAAGACACTTCAGGACAGGCCCTCGTAGCGGCAACAATTGCAAAAAACAACTCAGTCTAGCACAGGGGCACACCGTTTGACCCACAAAGCCGCTTCACAATCTCTCCATAACAAACCCAGACCTCGTAAAGGAAAAAGGCTTTGCAAAAAGAACAGGGGAAAAACCATGCTCCTCCCTTCGAACATAATAAACACCCCCTTCATCCTGCCGAGAAAGAGCAACAACAAAGGAAAGAGAAACCCTGAAGAGAGCCTGAAGGAGACAGACAACTAGCAGAGCCAAACTAGCGGCTTCAACCGCATAAAATAATTCAAGACTACTCCATAGCTCTACAAAAAGCACCTGAAACTCCTCAAAGACCTCCCAACAGAGAAGCCACTCTCCAAAGATTTAGCTACTAGCAATCCAAAAGCAAGCAACAAAGAGGCCAAGCACCAGACAACGAGCACGGTCGTCACCCCCACCAAAGAACAGACCCCCATACAAAAAGAAGAGAGGCGACCAGGTCTTAAAAAGACCCATCGACACAACCCCAAAAAACGGGTAGCCAAAAAGAGCAAATCTTCAAAAAATACTCGGCATGCTGTTGCTCTGCTCCCGCTGCTCGACACCAAACCCCAACCACCAAATTTGACGAAGCCCCCCACAGAGGGGTCGGAGAATAATGTAAGGGAAAAGGGCAGATATTTGAGAAACACTCACCATAGATTCCACGCACCACATCCCCTGAACCAAAGTCCGAGCTGCGTAGAAAGACCCACAACACATCTCTAGAGGCCATGATCTGGCGCCTCCCCAACCCACCCGACATCCACAGCCGAGGCAAACATGAACCAACTCCACCGTCCTTTAGCACCATCAAGCATCGCCACATAAGTTTTTGCACCATCAGTATCTCCATCCGGCTCCTCCTCTGAGCCATCCCCGTCCAGAACAAACACAGAGGGTCCTCTGCGGCCAACAGAAACCCTAGATTTCGAACCTTTGCTCCCGCCTCTCCCGCTCATCACGTTGTTAGGATCTCATTCTTTGTTAACATTTTGATTTTGTTAGCATTGTTTTTAATAGTAGTTTCACTCATTTCTACCACCTTCATTAAGTTGGCCTTAATTTCTGGAATATCTTTTTCTAATGATGGCAACTTTCACCTTGTATAGTGTTTTCAATTTTCAATTTATGTGTTTCCTCCATGGCCTCCTTATGCTTGAAGTTTATCTTCTCTTCCATTGGAATGAGCACCTCACCTCCAAATTTCTTGGCCAGCAGTGAATTTTCTAAGTTCATTTGTTAATTTCTAAAAGGACCCATTTTAGCATTTTATGGTGGGCTGCAACTTCCTTATCCATATGAACAAACTTCTTTGAAAGCATATTTTCAAAGGATGCAACAGAAAAAACATTAATATACATAAAAAATAATAAATATAAACTCAAATAAGTTGCGTCCTTCAATTTGTATGATTGTTTTATAAAATCTCTAAATCTCATGTATCCCAGACTGAGAGGGCAAGGGTACTCGTGAATTTTTAAATTGTGGTTGTTGTTGCTTGTCTAAGTTAATTCAATTGTTTATGTAAAAAGGTTGAACTTCCTTGTGGCATGAGTACAATTTTAGTACATAAAAATTTCTAAGATAAGAGACTTTTCTATCGGTCTTGTTATTAGATTGACTTAAATCTTTGTTCCTTCAAGGTAACATAGGATGCATTTTTTCGAAAACATGTAGTGCCGGTACAAATTGAGGTGACACAAAAGTTAAAACCTGTTTAATGTTTTAGTTTCCAATCGAAAATTCACAGTTGAATTTTAGTTTTTAAATTATGGATGCCTATAAAGTATAAACCTAGCATATGATGTTCATTCACGTGCTCGCCAATCTCTTGCCACAGAATAACCATTGGAGTAAAAACGTTGCTATAGTATTATGCAACTATAAGGAGAACCCAACTAGTTCTAACTGTAGAGTTTTATATAGAGGATATCCAAAAGATCATTATAATTGTTTTGATTAAAGTTAGTTTAGAAATAACCATTCCTTTCTGACATTAGTAACCTTTGATGTGAGTTTTGTGACCACTCCAACATGCAGAATAAAATACTAAGTATCCTATCCTCTCTTGAACAAGGAAACTTCAAATGCTAAGCAATGTAACAAATGTGTGATCAAATGAAGCAACCCCAAGTTTTACAATGCGTACTAGCGACTTAATGTTGGATATAATTTAGTTTATATGATGTGATATTGTTGGTAATCACCAGGGGACTTATGCTATTCTTTCATGAATCTATCAACTTCCTTCAAATGGCAAATGATTTTGCAATGTAGGCTCTTCAACTAATCCTAACAATGGTTTTGAAATAAAATGCAAAAAAGAGATTGAGTTTAGAAATCTAATCTACTTCTACCAATGCAAGGGACTATTGATTACTTAGTGAAACCAAACCAAGCTTTGCTTTGCCTATAGGAATAACTACACAAAGTTGATGCAATCTTCTAAGGAAACGCAAATGATTTTCAAATTACTTATACACATTGACACCATAGGACATTTAAATCAACGAGCATGAAGTAATTGAAGTTAAACTTTGAAATGAGTTTAGACTAACCATGCATTGCAACTTGCAATCACCAAATTACAAATAGCATGAACATAAGAGGTTTCACCATCAATTGACAACAATATCTTCCATTCAACTCAACATAAACATATTCTAACTAATTGAGAAGTAGGAAACCATGCTAACACCCACAATAACACAATAACACAAGTATTCACCAAGCTTCAATGAGTTTGCAATTATTTTGGCAGTATCTCAGCAACAATTTCACAATATGTTCTCTCCTCTTACAAATGAAATGAGCAAGCCTTTATATAGGGCTTTCAATTACAACCAAGGGGCCATATTGATTTAAGATTAATGTCTAATATAATGTGATGTTCCCAACGACACCACACACCCTTCGTCGCTTCAACTCCACCATATGTGATAACACTGTGATGTTCCCAACGACACCACACACCCTTCGTTGGCACAACTACACTATATGACACCCTCACGTACAGTAATCGGTCCCACCTGTGTATGGCAATGATGAAAGGTTTCGTACGGTGACTATGTTTCACCTATACGGTGACTACACCCGCCCGTACGGTGAATAAGCCTCACTCGTATGGTTCACACTTGTTAGGTACCTTTGTACGACTCATACCTTATGGTCACTCAGCACCACTGTACGCGTACGGTTCAGATCACTACCGCCCTTCCACAGTATGGTCTTCTCAGTATTGCACACGACTCTACTGTCGTACGACAGTTTTCAAGGCACTTCCAATTAGAGTTAATGTTGACTGCAAAGATCTAGCCAAATGGACACACAATGTACTCTTCAAATATATATATATTACTCAGCGCATAAGATGAAAGCTAAGTATATTTAATTTGGAACTTGATTACAAACTTGTCTTCAAATGAAGATATTACAGATTTGGACCACAAGCAGAATAGGGCTAGGAGTGACTCCCATTGAAACTGCGAATACAGAATAGGGAGGGGCTTGCACCTTCGAAACTGCAACAAGAACTCAATTCTAACTAGAATTGTAGATATGCAGAAACATAAACTCCACGACTATTTCCTACAATGCCAACCATGGCCTTATAAAGAGCTTCAGGAAGTTTTCCGAAGGGTTACAAATAGGCCGACATACTTTATTTATTATTTTATTATTTTGGCCCCCTTTTATTTTATAACTAAATTAATAAATTAAAGAAGCCCTTTAAAATATTATTTAAATTTTGGGACCACTTAATTAATTTATTTATTTAAGTCACTTTATTAAAACTGGGGGCATTACAGTCCTCCCGGCCCAAAGATTGCTTGCCCTCAAGCAATCCGCAAACTGTCCACCGTCCGAAAAGCTCCAGATCCCAAACCATGCGCGGACGCCGATAGCCATATCCGCTGAAATCTCCATGCTGCAGCATGACCACGTGCACACACTTGGATGTAGGCAAGAAGAGTAAATCTCCATCATGCTTCCGCTGCTCCACTCTGATGTAAACGTTGCCATGCCCAGAGTCATTAGGATCCCACTGAAGCCAATCATCAAACACATCGATGCTATCATGCCAATCAATCTTTTGCAAAAAATGATGGGCTTGAATCTCAAAGCTTAGGTGCAACTTGTTCTTCCCATGAGGAAGCCACTCACATGAAGAGATTGCAATTATGCATGTCTCATGCCCAACCAAGGGGTAAACTCCATATTCAACCAACTGTAGTGATGCTCCTGCAAGGGATCATCGGTAGAGCCTACTCATTTGAGGGATCACTAATAGAGCCCACATTTCCATCAAGTTGATCGACAAGTGTTGGCTCGAAGAAATTTGTGCAAGCATCTTCTTCACCTTTTTGGTTGCCTTGAATATTTAGGTGATCTCCACTTCAAGGGATAATTGTTGATTCTTGCTTGTCCATATCCTCCTGTTGCTGGGTGGATCTGTGAGCATGTCTTTATCCTCGACAAGGCTCATGGGGTTAATTACCTCATTGTCAATCTCTCGTCTTAGATTATTGTTGTAGACTCTATTGCCCTTGGAGGATGGATACTTCATTCGCAGGTCTATGTAGTCCTTGAGAGATATGTCTCTCTGCCATCCACCATCAATCCAATCCTGCTTGAATTGCTTCAGGGACTCGGCCAAAGAGGGTTGTTGCTGGATCCTTGGAGGGAAAGTCAACATCATCGGTCTTGTATTGGTCTGATGTGTGTGTGACGTGTCGCCCTTCATTCTTCCATTTGCCAAGCACTTGAGAGTCTCGCCAATCTGCTGCTGTCCTCTTGCTAGGGTATGGTGGAGTTGCTGCTAACTTCTTTTTAGCTCCCTCAACAAGACTATCATATCCACACATGCATCTTCCATTCCATCACTGGGTGCCATGATTGGATTTGAATTTCCCAACAGGCTGGCAAGATCACCAGCTCCGATACCACTGTGATGTTCCAAACGACACCACACACCCTTCGTCACCACAACTCCACCGTATGTGATACCACTGTGATGTTCCCAACAACACCACACACCCTTCGTCGACACAATTCCACCATATGACACCCTCATGTATAGTAATCGGTCCCACCCGTGTATGGCAATGACAAAAGGTTCCATACAGTGACTATGTTTCACCTGTACGGTGACTGTATTGCGCCCGTATAGTGACTATATCTCTTCCGTACGGTGAATAAGCATCACTCGTACGGTTCACACTTGTTAGGTGCCTTTGTACGGTTCACACCGTACGACTACTCAACACCATGTACAGTTCACACCGTATGGTCACTCAGCACCACGTACGGTTCACACCATATGGTCACTCAACACCACTGTACGCATACGGTTCAGATCACTACTGCCCTTCCACAGTACGGTCTTCTTGGTATTGCACAAGACTCTACTGCCGTACGACAGTGTTCATGGCACTTCCGATTACAGTTTGATGTCGACTGCAAAGATCTACCCAAATGGACACACTGTGTACTCTTCAAATATATATAGTACTCGACGCATAAGATGAAAGCTCTGGAAAAATATATTTAATCTGGAACTTGATTACAAACTTGTCTTCAAATGAAGATATTACAGATTTGGACCATAAGTAGAATAGGGTGAGGAGTGACTACCACTGAAATTGCGAATACGCAAGAAACATAAACTCCACGACTATTTCCTACAATGCCGATCATGGCCTTATAAAGAGCTCCAGGAAGTTTCCTGAAGGGTTACAAATAGGCCGACATACTTTATTATTTTGTTATTTTGGCCCCCTTTTATTTTATAACTAAATCAATTAATTAAAGAATCCCTTTAAAATATTATTTAAATTTTGGGACCACTTAATTAATTAATTTAATTCACTTTATTAAAATTGGGGACATTACATATAATTCAAAGTAACCTTAATTAGGGTTTTCTATAACTACCACCTACAAATATTATATGCTAGCAAATGAAAAATAGAGCATCCTCCATGAATGAATAGGAAAATTCCATGTCATGTAGGATCATAACAACTTTCTTCTAGAAGCACGTTTCCTATATCCCTTTCTTTGATGGCAAATTCAATGATTCCAAACATAATGATGTCAAGCACTTCCATTGGTACACTTGGCGTAGCCTCTATTTTGTATTCGATGACCTCCAAATAAGCTGCACATGTGGTGAAAGTCATCTCCCATTCCGATCCTCTTTCTTGACAAGTGTTCATAAAAGTTATGAGTGATGCTGCATCTTCTAAATGGTTTCTCAAAATGGAATTTGTGGCCTTGAAGTAGAAGGTCTTCATCATTTCCCTCAATTATTCTACATTCATGTCTTCATCATTGTTCATATCTTGTTTGAACATCTCTGTCCCTGAATCAAGGATTTCATCTTGAATGTCTTGAATTGTTTCCTTCAACTCTAGGCAATCACCTTTCACCTTTTCAAGGAGTTCCTTTCTCATCACTAATGCACAATACCAACGACAAAAATCAGTTGCTTGACCTGCTTCCATCCAATCTCCTTCCACTACATTTTTATTGGGGACATCCCTCAATACTTGCAAGCATGGAATGGTCTTCTTCTTGGCAAAATGAAATTCTTCACACAATGTAAGTAAGACTTGGATTCTATATTGAGTGAAGACAACTCTCTCATAAGTTTGCACAAATTCCTCAATGAATTTATTAACTCTTTTGAAAACAAAGTTGCATGGACACGGATACGGATACAAACACGGATATGGTATCGGGTATGGATATGACCGTTTTTTAAGACCCCCAATATGGATATGGCTGGATACGACATTAATAGAAAACACATACACATATTTAACAAAGTTTTCTAAGTTATTAGAGGAGATTTTCATTACTTCAACATTAATGTTACATAAATAATTATAAGTTAATTTAATACTTTACAATATACAAAAATAGTAGTTGCTTTAGAAGATAACCCAAAAAAATGGGTCGCTGAAATAGAAAAAACATTTCAGTTGTCTTTCTCATTTGGTACAGGGTTTTGTTTATACCAAAAAGTTTTAAAAAAATTGCATTAACGAAGTTTTTTTAAATTAAATTTGGGAAGATTTACGTCAAATCTTTAAAAAAATCAAATCACATGGTATTTGGCACGGTTAGAAAATCAAGTTTTTTTTGGCACACATGGGTACAATATTGGACGTGTATTTGGGACGTATCAGATACGTTTCCAAATTGGATACGGGGATATGTGCGCCTGAGGAGGGACGGAGGAGTCTCCGACAACTCTTCTTGAAAACATCCTCAACCCACTGCTTTGTCTCTTGCGCTGTCAACTTTATTCCTTCCAAATCCTGAATTAATTCTCTTGAAAGAGATATTGGTGCGACAAATGTTTGTTCTGCTTGTTGAACTGCATTCATCAGGTGGCGTATATAATTCTTTAACTCGTTTTTTTTGTCTTGAGCTGATTTTTCTTTTCCTATGCTTTCCTTAATCTTTCTTTAATTGATTCATCAAATTCTTCAACTTCTTGCTCCTATGTTGTTGGTCCCAAATCAACTTTTGGGATGGCAACTTGCACGGTGCGAGATCCTAAACTTTCTTTCATGATTTTTAATGTTTCTTTGCTGGCTTCTTCTTTGAGGTTTTGCTAATACTTCTTAGAAAATCTTCCAAGTCATTAGGCGGATCGCTCTCTACCATAACCTTCTTTTTCAACCTATTCCTTAGCCATTCCAGGGTAGTACATTCTTCAACATGATCATTTTGTTCAGCATCTCCTTGAGATTCTTGAGGTACCACCGTCATCTCTTCATTGATGTTATCATTTGGAAAACTCATGTTGGCATCGTCAAGGACTTCTTCAATGGGAATTGTTCCTTGTTGCTCATCAAGAAGAACTTCTACATTCTAAAGAGGGTTTCCCTCTTGGCTTCGCTGTAGGGTAGACCCAAGGGACTTATTTGCACTTTGATCTTTTGGAATTCTTGAATCAGCTTCAACCTCTTTTGGTGTTTCATTCTCCAAGGTGGATGTTTCATTTCTTTGCACCGAAGAAGTACTAGCTGAAGATTGGGCCACTCTCGATTTTTGTCTCTTCCGTGGTGGTTCTCCACTTCGAACTTTTTTTTTTTCTTTGCCCCCTTCGTTTGTGAAGTCTTGGCTTTGTCTTTCCCTTTCTTATTGTCTCCACTTTCTTGCCTACTTTCCTTTTCACTACCGTCTTCTTGTTGCTCTTCGGATGATTCTTCTCTGAGGGATTGTGTTATAAAGTCTCCCATCAAATCATAGGTTAAGAGAGTCTTTCTTTCTTTCTTTCAGCTTATTGACTTGATGGTCCACCCACTTGTTGGTGTTTGTCATAACGGGTCTCATCAATGCATCCAAATTGACTACTCCTTCAAACTAGTTAGGTATGGGAAGAGGCCTATCCTTTTCTTATTTGTAGTAGCTGTGAAAATTTTTCATCATCCTCGAGTTGATGCAGAATAGAGAATAACTGGCAAGTCCTAACCATTTGCACTGATAATTGGGAACACATCCTCTTCCTAACCTTGAAATCATCCGCAACATTGGCCCAATAATCTTCTAGATGTGCTCTATACCTGTATTTCTTCCCAAAAGCTCTTCTTATTTGGCAGTGAGGATCAAAAATCATTCTTAATGCATATGCCTCAACTGCTTGAGTGAAGGACACGTTTCAATTGAATTTATGAGAATGATTGGAAAGTTTACTTCGACTTTGTGTTTGTTCTTTTGGATCTTGTCATTGTTGATGTGAGTTTTGTGACCACTCCAACATGTAGGATGAAACACTTAGTATTCCAAGGTGAAACACCAAATATCTAATCCTCTCTTGAACAAAGGCACCTTGCATGCTAAGATTGCAAAAAGATCATAGAGGTGACTCCAAGGTTCCTATTGCGGACTTGCGACTTCTTGTTGGACACAACTCAGTTTTATTATGTGGCTTGTTGGTAACTGTTGATGTGAGTTTTGTTCCACTACAACATACAAAATCAAATACTTAGTATTCTAGGATGAAACCTTATATCTCCAACTCTCTTGAATAAGGATGCCCATATGCTAAACAATGTAGATGACTTACACTGTTCACTCAATGGATATCAACTTGACTTTAACTTCTTCCAACCAACAAAAACTGCAAGGGAAAGGGTTTATAAAGCTAATCTACTCCTAGAGTGCAAGAAATTGTGGATGTCCTTGTGACTCTAATAGACTTAGTTTAGCCATCGACATCAACCAAGCTAGTGCAATCTCCTAAGGTAAATGTAAGATGTTCAAACTACCACCATTCCATTAACACCATCCATCGATGCATGTTAATGTGCAAACAAAAATCAAAGTTAAGTTCATATATATGCCATTCAACCACACAAGGCAAACTTACAATCAACAACTAGCTAGTGGTTTGGTCTAAGCAAGTTCACCAAAGATGCATCCAAAACCACTTCCGTTCAACTAAACATTACTTCTAATCTACTCTAAGTGAGGAATTGAAGATACCATGCAATACTCCAAAGCAACATAAGTAATCCACCATGAAGACCAACAATGAATCAACAATTACTTTGATAGCATAATGGCAACAATTTCAACAAGTCTCCTCCTCTACTCTGTTCTCTAATCTATTGAGTTACAAATGCGAAGGCCTTGGTCTTTTATAGTTGTTCAATTATGATGAAGGGCCAAGATCAATTCAAGATGAAGGGCCAAGATCAAGGGCCTAGATTGATCCATTACAAACCCTAATTAGTGTTGCCACACTATCATCCAATTACATGAAGGCACCACCCTGTGGGCCAATAAGAAAATTACAATGCTCTTGAGAACCAATGAGAAAATATGCTCACTTGGCATAATATGTTTGAGTGTGCTTGAACACGTGATACTGAACTTTTCTGATTGATAGAAGACAAGTGGGCGGCACCTCAACATCTTTATCTCATAGACTTGATCAATTCTTTGGTGATGAGAAAATATCTCTTGGTATTCAACATTATCAAGCTTTCAATTGTGATGGTATATTCCCAAATTGCTTCGTCTTCTCAAATTTTCTCCATCTTCGTCCTTGGAAATTTTCTCATTGCCATGATTTGAACTTGATTGTACTTGCAAACTTGATGTCCCTTTCGATGCCTTGACCTTGATCTTCTTTAAGTGGTGAAGTTTTCATGTAGCTGGATCCATCGAAGGAACTTGGCTTTCTGGAGGAATTCAAGTTGGCGATGAATTTTCCTTCACTTGTATCTTTTCTTTCTTGAACTCCACCTTGATGTTGTCTTGAATTTGTACTTTGATAATCTGATTTTGAACCTTCTACTCATTTGAAGTCCTCGAGCTTGATCTTGTAGCATCCACTTGTTCTTTGAACATCTCCTTGCTCCTTATTTACCTTGCAAAAACAAAGGAGAAAAATGTATTAAGTTCATGAAATGATGAAATGAAGGAAATCTGAAAGAATTCATGAAATAAAATTGCATCAACCCTTTCTTCTACATCAAAACAAGGAGGCAAAAGGCATTTGATCATGGATTCTCTCAAGTTTAAGACCCAATTTCTCTTTCTTCTTGCAAATCCCAAATTCTGATTTTGACAAAATGGCTTCACTCCTTTGACTTGAAATGAAATTTCTTCTTAATTTTGGAACTTAAAGGAGTTTGAGGCCTATTACATACCCAGATTTAACTTTCTTTTAGTACTTCCCTATGATTTTGAAGGAGAATTCTGCCTTGAACTCCAAAATATCGCTGCCTCTTCCTTAAATCTTGAAATTACTGCTTTTGAAATCGCTGCCAATAAGGGATTCACTGCTTTTTGCAGAGATAAATCTGCTTGTCTTGGTGTGAAAATGAATCATCCCTTTCCTTCTTATATAGACGATTTAGAACTTGAAGGGGCATGTCTATGATCAGGAAGACTTGGATTCCATTTGGCCAATAAAATCTTTTAAAATTAATCTTTTACTTCCTCATACTGGCCGACCTTATTGAGAAGGGTGGAGGCATGTTTTTCTCATCAAAATACGAAGCATTCACATGTACTCATTCCTTACTGGTCTGATTTAGTTCTGGGCGGAATTCATGAGGCTGCTAGGATTTGGAATCCTAGGAGGTAGGCAGATTCCGTCTCCCCAGGATTTTCTTTTTCTTCACTTCTTCAAACTTATTCCCATTCCTTGTATTTGGTCTTAGTTTGATGGTGAAATCAATCAATCTGATTTTCTCACTCTTTTGTCAACATATTATCACTCCCATCCCCTTATTCTTCGTTTTTCTTCCTCATTGTGCAAATTGAAGGTTTGCTTTATATTTCAATCTCCATGAATGTAAGGTGGAGATCCTCCATGGTTTGGATTTTGCTTCTGCTAGCTAGGTGGAGATTAGGTGTGTGAGAGGATTTAAAATCCTAGGGGGTATGTGGATTCCGCCACTTCCCTAGGATTTTTGCTTTAAACCTTCATATGCACCATGCTCACTCTATCAAACCTCTCATCGTTTTCTTCCTTCTTCATTTTTAATCTTGATTTTGAGTGAGGCTAGGGGAATTCATTGTTGAGTAAGGGCGGGATTTTAGCCCTTTCTAGGATTAGGAATCCTAAGAGGGCAGCGGGTTCCGCTGTCCCTCTAGGATTTTCAACTTTGCCCCTCTTTTGATTTTTGATTGCCTTGGGCTTGAAATTTATCTTAGCCTCTCTTATTGTTTTGGTTGATCTTGCACTTGCAATTTACATGCCACCTTCATTGCTTCATGTTTTCCACTATTGATGCAAGGCGGAATTCATAGGGGATTATGAATCCTAGGGAGGCAGCAAATTCCGCCATCTTCCTAGGACTGCATCTTGTCATTTTTCTAAGTCCTTTATCTTCATTATTTTCCCTTTGATTTTAATCAGACTTTCTCACTTCTTTATACCCTCATGTTGTCCACTAAGACAAGGTGGAAATTTGGCATTGCTTAGGATTGGGAATCCCGGGAGGGCAGCGGATTCCACTCCTCCCCTAGGATTTCCACTTCTTTGTTTACTTCAAACTTTCACTATTTCCCCCTCAATGAATCTGCCATTGCTTTAAGTGAATGTCATTTTTTTATCTTGGATTTTCATTTCACATTGTGCCTTAAGTCCTCCTTTCTCTTGTTGTTCTGATTAGGGGAGGTGGGAATCTTGGCCTGATCAGGATTATGAATCCTAAGAGGGCAGCTGATTCCGCCATCTCTCTAGGACTGCATTAAAGTCTTCAATTTCTTCATCTTATTCTTGTTTAATCCGCCTTTGCCTTGGATAGAGGGGTTAGTGATTTTGCTGTGATCTCAAACTAAGTACTATATTGCTCATGTTTGGGGGGCGGAAATCTGGGGTATCATAGGATTGGGAATCCTAAGAGGGCAGCGGATTCCGCTCTCCCTCTAGTATTTTCTCCCTTTCAACTTAGCTTCTTCCCAAACCATCCCGCACCCTCTCTCATTGCAGCTATGTTTCAATCACGTTTCAAGGTGAGTTTGATACTTATTTCAATCTGAATTTGGCATGTTGAAGTCTGATTTCTCATGTTTGTCTGCACTTTTCTCAGTCTGATTCTTCATCTTTTCCCCAAGGATCTGACCCTTATACTATGCCAAATTGTTTCTCTATGGTCTTGAGACTTCCACACCTAGGTGGACTTTGAAGGTGGGCTAGGCTTAGGGGCTATGGGATGAGGCAGAAATCAGGGTGCGGGAATCCTTAGAGGGCAGCGGACTCTGCCATCCCTCTAGGATTTTTACATTGCTTCACAACTTCACCTAAAAAAAAACAACATTTTGCATTTTCCTTCACTTTTTCATCAATTTGCACTTGAAACTCGCTTTTGATAGGGGCAGAATTTTGGGGGTCGCTGGGATTATGAATCCTAAGGCATGGTCGGATTCCGACCTAGTGCTAGGATTTTTCATTTGCAAGTTAACTCCCCAATTCTTCAAGTCATTTTCTTTAGCTCAGAGGGTGAGAGGATTTATATAAAATATGACATTTAAGTATAAGAAAGGATCTTATACTCTAAGTTATATTTTATATAAATACTGTCAGGATGTTTGAGATAGGTTCCAACTTCATAGGAGTTAAATAAAAGATTCTAGATTTTGGGAGTTTCCAAAAAATTCCAATCTTAGCCAAATTTTAGGATTCAACATGCCTTCAGCAGTGTTACCTCCCACAACCTTTCCTGACTTTCTAAGGTGAAATTGAAATTGGGACAAGGATTTTCAAAGGTTCTAACTCATTTCATCACAAATCCTTTGATTTCAACTCCATATCCTTGACTAGCTTAGCCTAGTTGTCGCTCACACTTCCTGACAAACTTGACTACCCAGCAGGCCAAAGTTGCCCAAACTCATCTCTTCGACATGGAGACTTGAAAATTGCTACCACCTAAGACCACCTAAGAGCATTTAAGACCGCTACTCCTATTGTTGAAGCAAAAAGAGGGGATCCCCATTTGCAATGGGGCGATGGTGTGAATACCTCACAACATTAACCACGTAGGGACTTATGCTATTCATTTAGTGGATAATCTATCAATTTTGCAAATGCGAATGATTTGGCAATGATAGCTCTTCAACTACTTCTAACAAACACAATGCAAAAAGATAAAGGGTTTAAGAATCTAAGCTAACTCTAACAATGGAAGAGATCACTAAGGATGAGGTGAAACTAAACTAGTCCTTGCTTCGCCAAATCAACTACGCAAAGGAGGGTGCAATCTTCTAAGGACGCATGGATGATTTTCATATTGTCAACACTCATTCCAATACCCAATGATGACGCAATCCAAATGAAGATTTGCAATTGAAGTTAAGTGTTTGCAATAATTTCAAACCAACCTTACATTGTTACTTGCAATCAACAAGTACCAAAAGGTATGAACATAAGGATGAGGTGAAACTAAACTAGTCCTTGCTTCGCCAAATCAACTATGCAAAGGAGGGTGCAATCTTCTAGGGACGCATGGATGATTTTCATATTGTCAACACTCATTCAAATACCCAATGATGACGCAATCCAAATGGAGATTTGCAATTGAAGTTAAGTGTTTGGAATAATTTCAAACCAACCTTACATTGTTACTTGCAATCAACAAGTACCAAAAGGTATGAACATAAGTTTCACCACAATTCACCAACAACTATATCTTCCATTCATCTACTCAACTACTACTCAACATAAACAAAATCTTAATTTTAGTGAGGAAATGTGACCAACTTTACACTGTTACTTGCAATCAACAAGTACCAAAAGGTATGAACATAAGTTTCACCACAATTCACCAACAACTATATCTTTCATTCATCTACTCAACTACTACTCAACATAAACAAATTCCTAATTTTAGTGAGGAAACGTAGAAACTATGCAACACTCCAAAATTTTAAATAACACAAGTAATCCACCATGATATCAACAATGAATTTGAAATTAGTCCGAACGGGTAGATGAGTCGTCTTGGGGTGTGGGTTTGCTCCCCATAGGTCTCAAATTCGACTCCCTTCCTGGATTTAAGAGGGGGAACTGCTTGTGGGCTATGGATCCCCACAAAAAATAATGAATTTGAAATTACTTTGGCAGCATTATAGCAACAATCTCTCAAAGTCTCTCCTACTCTACTCTAACTATGAATTACAAATGAGAAGGTCTTGCTTTTTATAGGGAGCTCAAGTACAATGAATGACCCTGATTGATTTGAGATCAATAACCAAGATTATGCCAACACAACCCTAATGTTTGACTAATTACAATAAGGCACCAATTTGTGGGCCAGTGAGAAAATTACATTGCTTTATCCATTTGGGGATGGACCAATGAGAAAATTCATTGTGGTAAAGCATTAAATGCAATCCACATGTATACTTGGAATGACTTGATTGGATGATCGTAGACAAGTGAGATTGAAATCCTTTGATTGGTTGAAGATGAGGGGGCGCCAACTCAACATGTTTTTCCAATCTTTGTTTCATACACTTCTCCATTCCCTTCGTTTGGAAATTACTTGTACTTGAAATTACTTGTACTTGTCTTGGTTCTTATCTTGATGTTTTGGCCTTGATCTTGCTTCATGACTTTGAACTTGATTTCCATCTTGACCGTCCTCATTCCAAGAGATGTGTAAATTTGCAATTCAATCATCACCCTTGGTAGAGGTTTTCAACAAATTTGGATATACAACATTGACCATCGTATTAAAGATGCCTTCTCCCACGTTGCCTTGTCGTTGTCATGATTTTCTCCTTTGAGCGTTAGGATTATTGACTTTGCCATTGCACTTGCACTTCCATTTCACTTTGATTTCCAATCCTGACTTTTTTGCTCACTTGGTGAATGTCTTGCAAATTGTCGATGCTCCATGCCGTCTTCTTGCTTGAAATCTTGAATTGTGATGTTGTCCCTTTATCCATGTTGTCCTCAATGTTGCAATGACCTCTTCTTGTACTCCTCGAACATCTCCATCTTCATTCTCTTGCAAAACAACAAAATACTTGTGTTTATTTGTAAAATAACAAATATGGACAAAATTAAAACATTACGTGAACTTAAAATGTCATTGAAGTTGCATTTATGCGAATCTTTGCATTGACATCAAACAACTTCACTCCTGATTTGAATTCTGATTTTTGAGTTTGCTACTTGGTTCAAGTTATATAATTCCCCGTTGCACATGCTCAGCAAACACTACTGAGTTCATGACTCTATTCTTGCAAACCTGATTCCCAGTGAAACCTGATTGAAATGCTGAAGGCATTCCAAGTTTTTCACAAATTCTACTTCCTGATTTTTCATCCTTTCTTCTGATTTTTCGCAACTGTGATACTGCTCTGCCTTTTATTTGTTTTAATTGAGTTGAATTGAGCTGGTATTCGAATGAGGAGGGCTTGATCTTTCATATATAGGCATTCCACCCAAAGGATATGTCTCTTCATTTGGCCGACCTGATTAAGGCTTACATTTAAATTGCAATCTGATTGTATAGCCAACCTGATATGGATTATATTTGAATTACAACTCAATTGTTCTTCATGGGGGCTGACCTGCTTCAAAGCTATTGAATGTAACTTGTCTCTTATCCCTGACCGACTTTCCCCAAGGCTGTACACGATTTGCAAGTGCTTAAATGTAAGGGCGGAAATCTCAGGTGTGTTGGAACTAATTTCCAAGGGGGGCGGTTGGAATTCCGACCCCCCCTTAGGTCGGAATTCCGAACTCCTTTGGAATTCATTCCAAAGGTGGCTAAGTCTTCACTCGATCAATACAGATGAACTTGCCCATTCAAATCTCTAAGTCTTTCAATCGATTTCTTTCGATTTTTGTTCACTTGTTGTCTTAAACATTTCAGACCCGATCCAAATCATATGACAAACACTTGGATTTCTTCAATAAATTGCCCAGATTGTCATTGCCCCACCTGAATTTTGCTTTTAGAAGTCAATTTTTGATTCTTTGTGCTTGAAAAACACTTGTCAATGTAATGTCCCCTTTTGGGATTGCCCTAAATCTTGCCTTTCAGTCTGCTGTTACGATTTAGGCAGATCTGACTTTATGGTGATTCCCTCTTTGAATGCTGATCGCTGCTCTTTGGACGAATGCTTATGCCGATTGGGTTGATGTATATGCTTGATTTTGGAATGATTACTTGATTGCTTTGAATGATTACTCCTTCCTTTATACATTGTTGATGAAAGGGTCACCACCTTTCATAGAATTGAGTTAGTACTTTTCATTGTTGCCTTTGTGAATAATATATTATTCCTCAAATTGATCTCCGTCGGATGTCCTCCTCAAAAGAAAGTTTCTCCCCTTATATATTCCAATGTGGGTGAGAGTTACACCTCTTAATCATATTTGCCCTTCGTAATGATCACGACCTTTCACAATTACCTCCCTTTGTTGGAGTTACAACCCTTCATCATTGTTACCCTTTGGAAGAGTCCCAACCTTTCAGAATTACCACCCTTTGAAAGAGTCACAATCCTTCATCGTTGCTGACCCTTTGGAAGTCACTTCCTTAGTCTCTTTCCCTTCCTTCTTCCATTAATCCTTCCTTTAATTCCTATGCTCCTTTCCTCCTTTCTCCTTATCAAATGAACTCTTCTCTCCCTTTTATATCTCATGTTTGAGGGAGTCAACTTTTCATTTCATGTCTTTTGACTATTCATTAAACTTAACTAAATTTTAAATATAATTAATTTTATTTTTATTATTTTATATTTTAATTTATTAGCAAACCCTATTTCAACAAGGGGACATTTCAGTCGATGCTTGGGCAGAAATTAGAGGGTGCTTGGAATTCAATTCCAAGGGAGGTTGGAAATCTGACCTTCCTTGGAATTTTCCAATGAAGTTCAATTTTTTTTGCCTGGGTTATTGAAATTTTGCTTTGCCTTGTCCAAATTTTACCATGAAAGGCTCAAATTCATCATATTTGCTGGGATTTTAATGCAGATCAGATTTCAGTTTGTTAAGGGCTTGATTGTTTCCTCACCATGCTCGCTGAAGGTATGATGTTTGGGGATTAAACATGTTTTGGAGATTTGCTTAAAAACCTCACAATATTGCCCAGATTTTCAACTTTGTCTCAGGAACTTTTTGCCTAGCAGCCAGTCGGATTTTAGCATGAGATTGGGAATTTGTTCCAAGCAAGGTCGGAATTTCGACCATGCTTGGAATTTTATTCCAAGTCAGTTCAGAATTCCGACCTGTCTTGGAATTTCCAGATTAATGTTGATTTTCACGAATTTTGCTAAGTGTTGGAGTCATTTTCAATTTCCCAACGACAAATCGACAAAATGTTTGAGTAATTCTGTTCATACTTATGAGGATTGGGAGAAATCTGCATATGTTTGAGGATTTCCCACTATTGCTGGACAGATTTGAGATATTTCTAAGAATTTTCCACTTGCTGAGCGAGATTTTGATATGAACAAGGACAAATCTGGGCGCAAATTCTATGAGTATAAGGATTTTGCAAAGGAACTTGAGCACAACTTGGAGCCATGTATAGATTTTTCCTCCCTTTGCAAACAGAATTCCCTTTTATCTAAGGATTTTCATTTTCATTTCAAGGAATTTCTTCATTTGTCCAAATGTTCAATTTTCCACCTCTTGCATCTCCATGTCCTACTTAAGACTTGACCTCATGCTTCTAAACCTTTTGCTCTAAAACCCAACACCTTAGACTTATCCACGCTTCAATTATTGATTTTAAGATCATGACTCTAGAGCCGGAGACCCAAAATATGCTGCCAAACTAAAGACTACTCTAACCACACTACCAGACTACTAAAAAAGAAAAAGGTGGGGGTCCCCATTTTTAACGGGGCGTGTGTATTTACAACACAACAGTCATGCAACCAATTGTCTTGTAACCTCCAATAATATCATCTTGTTTGTAGGAAATCTTGGGAGTTTATATGGACAAGATGAAAATCCTCACGAATTCTTGGAAGTTTATATGGACAAGATGAAAATCTTTGAAAATTGTGGTTGGAATGATCTCCATCACCTTGTTTATATAGCAATCATGAGGATTTCATGAAGGGGTGTGACCATTTACACCAGGGAGGCCGAACTAGTTTATTGTTCCATTGGATTTTGCAATTTTTTAAATATCTCTTTCTTGAGCAGCCATGTTAGTTTCACACCAAGGAGGCCGACCTAGGCCAAAACCTTGTCCATTTGCATTTCAATTTCTTCCCAAATGTGTTGCATTTCAACCTCTCCATATTTCCTTCACTTCTACCACTTCATTTGATCGAATTGCCACTTGACTTGGCAGTTTTTTTCTCAAATTGCTCTTCTCTCTAGGTGGGATTTAAGAGATGGTCTGGAATTGTTGATGATGCTAGGTAGATTTCCAATAGGGTATTGGAAATGAGCAAAGTGGGTTGGAATTCTAATAGGTGTTTGGAAATGAGCAAGAGTGGGTCAAAATTTCAATGGGCGTTTGGAAATGAGCAAAAGCTTGGGTTGGAATTCTTGATAGGTAGTGGAAATGAGCAAACTTCACAACCTTTTCTTCCTCCACTTTGAAATCCATTTAGATTTTGCATTTTCATTCCAAGAACTTAATTTCTTTGTCCAAAATTTCCTTATTCGTTTGAGGATTCTCCTTTTCACTTGGAAATTTAACTTGCAAACAAGAAATTCCATCTCTAATCCAAAGCTTGTCCATTTTTTAATTTCAAACTTTCAACTTTCCTTACATTTCTTGGCGGGGTTTTGTGAGAAGGTTGGAAATGCTACCCAAGCTGGTTGGATTTTCAATGGGGTATTGAAAATGAGCGAAAATCTGAGCAGATTTCCAATGGGGTATTGGAAATGAGCAAAATTTTCCCTTCCTTTTGCTTGCACTCGTTTGAATTCCTTGCGATTTTCCACTAAGGACTTATCAATTTTTTCACTTGTTCCTCACTCAAGCTATTGAACTCTGATTTCCCCTTAGCATTTCTAGTTTGATTTCAAATTGTAATGACTCATATTCCCAAATTGCTTCATCTTGCTTCTTCTCTTTTGCCTCCATGAATTCCTCATGTTGATTTTCCAAACCGAAGTGATATCTCTTATTCGAAACAACTTTCTCTTTTGACAACATTTAATCAACATTTTGACAATTTCTTGACAACTCTTGATCTTACTTCCCTACCCATAGGTCTAAGACTGGGACAAATGACTTGTTTGCATCCTAAGGAGGAGACTTAGAAGCCAAAACAACTACCACCAACACTAAAACTAAGGCGAGTGACCAAACTACTGTCCCCATTTGCAATGGGGCAATGTGTGAAATGGTCACAGCAATAACCTTATCTGTTGTAAATGTAGAAGGTTGAAGCAAACTTGGCATCTATCATTTCTATGAAAAAAATGATTATTTTGTTGATAAAATACATGATATATTATATTACACGGAGGGTGGATACAATGTGAAATACTGTTGGTTTTGTCGCATGTGTAAGCATTAGCCAACACTAGTAACTTTTTTATCTAAATAAACTTGCTACAAAAAGTCAATACAAGCTATGAAAGCAAAATGTTCAAATTTCAAAATGTACCCATATGGGTAATGTAATGACCCGAACCGGGTCTTTCTCAATATTTCTCAAATATAACTCATGCAGATTTAAACAAATACAGTCATGTAGATAAAACATTGATTCATAACAAATACCCAGCAAAATGTCCCAATAAAACCCTCAGCAAATATTATTGCATTCTACAACAACAATACAATAATAATGGGATTTCCACAATCCAAAATCTGAACTACAATATTCTGCAGTAATATCAAATGACAAGAAGAACTTGGAAATGCAATGGTGAACTCTGCTGTGAATCTGCATTGGAGACGAACTAGGGCTACGTCCAATCCACTTTTAAGCCAAAAGGGTTTCCGTCGTCACGACTGTATTCGAAAGATGAAAGCTTCCTGATATCTCCAAGAGATAAATATAATATCAAAAACTAAGCATGTCACAATGAGACTCCAAGTCTTTTTTTAAAGCTGCAACTGTGACTCTTCAGTTTCCCCACTGTGTCTCTTCATATTCCACTTAAAGTCACTTTTTAAATAAATATAACCGTTGGGTTATAAAGTGACATAATAAAATAAAGTCCACTACTGAAATGCCAGGAAAACTGAGTTCTGCTGACTTACTATAAATAGTAAGTACCCTGGAAACCCTGTAGAACTAATCTGATTGGCCTGAAACTGAAAACACCAAGGCCAAACATCCCTCTAATCACATGCCAAGCCTCTGTTAGCCCACCAGACCATGATGAAAGGCTAACTATAAGGCACAAAATAATGTGCCCCGAAAAGGGGACATTACAAATCATCCCTTCCCGGAGATTGCTTGCCCTCAAGCAATTGGTATTTGCATGCTGTGATCTTAATACTTGGATCCCAAACCAACCTCAGGGAAGCTGCTCCACCAATCTGTCGTGGGAAATTGAAACAAATATTATACCCTGACTTGTGAAGCCATTCACACAACAACCAAACAACAACCAGTCTAATGTCAGGATCCCAAATCACTGCAGGATTAGTTGTACCAAACTGCCCTGTGTCGCCATCACCTATGAGAAAGTCCTCAACCCAACTGAGAACCTCACTCCAACCGAGATCACCAACACCTCTACGGTCAGATGCAGGGGGAAACCAAACCTCACACCAATCGACTCTCTGAATAAATACCAACCGCAAGTACGTCCCTTCTGGATCCCATAAGCAAAAGGGGCATCCATCTCCCCGGTTGTCTGAAATATCTTGATGCCCTATGCCCCTACTGAGTGAATCACCAAAAATGTCCAACTGCCATAACACTGACCCTCTGATCTGTCGCCCGAATTGGAAACTGTACTGAAGAGGCAAGATACGCAGACTGTCGGACAAGGCTTCCATCTGCAAGCGAGGAAGCGTACCAACACAATCACTCACCCCATGCCTCTGCAATAATCGGAAAAGAAAGTTCTCCGTAGGTGGGCTGAAAGGAAAACAAAATGCATCCCATACAATGTGGCTAACATGCGATGTGCTAACTAACTCTACTGGAATTCCTGAAGCAGCATAAGGATTCCATAACTGTCTCTCAATACCATAAGCACTGGATGAATCAATATGGTAATGTAGAGGAGTCGCGACTGTGTGGAAAGAGGAATGATCCAAGGGATGCTTGCCAAAATGAGACATCTCACCATCAACGAGAGGTAGTGCATGGAAAGGCATATTACCCATCATGCCACAAGACCTAACTGTCCATCCTGGACTGCTGGTGTAAAAACCACAGTGCACAGCAACTGAGTTCATCCCTCTACTCCACCCTGGTGACCAAGACTCACCTCTAATAACTGAACCTGGGTCCCAAATCCTGTAATCGACCTCATCCTTGTCATGGGGATAGGAAATACCTTCCTCATCTAGCTCAAAGAATGGATTATCAAATATCAAATCAGCATCCATCTGAAACAAGAAATTGTCAATCGCCTGAAAGTTATCTAACTCATAAGGAAACTCTGGATGACCCAAAGATCTTTTGGGACAGCTATCCAAGTCATAGGTCTACTGTATGCTATCGAGTTTCTGAATCACCTCCTAAAAGAATTCGGACCTTTCCCTGTCGTCTTGTTCCCTGTACTGACTAGTGGCAACAATTTGATTTCTTGCTTCCTTAAGAGCAAGATGTGTGTGCTCCAAGGTTTCTTGAGCAATGTTAAGCTCTCTGTTGAGCTCATTAGCCTCATCATCCTTTTTCCTCAACTGCTCAGCATAATTTTCTGCAACCTGTAACAAGTAGTCGCTATTCGACAGTAAGCATAGATATTCTGATTTTGAAACCTCAAATGCTGTTTTACTTTTGACCTCCTGTAAATCTGCAACATAAGATCCAATCCTTATACCACTTTGTCCTATCTCTCTCTGAGCTTTCCTGTAAAGATCCTCAATGATCTGGTGAGTGCTATCATGGTGAACAAGAGCTGCAGTAATTGCATCGTTATTGACCTTCAGCTGTCGCTGCAAGGCATGCTCCTTATCGTTATCGTTTTGAGATGCATTCTCTGATTGTTCATCCACTTCATCATTATGCATACGTGATGCGCTGCTATAGAAATCACATGATTCTTCATATTCTGTAACCTGTATATTTGCTACCTCTTCGTTAGCCTCTCCTTCATGCATTGGTTCAATATTTGTTTTGCCATCTCCTGCTTCAATGACTACCTCATAAGGCTTTTCTTCAATAACTGACTCAGTTTTTTGTTCACTTATAGGTTGATTAATGATAGCTGGAAACTCTTCATATAAATTTCTGCACTTATCTTGTGCAAGAAGATCTCGAGCCAAATCCTGACACTGCTTCCTTTCCATTAAAGACTTGTGTTGTAGCTTTGGATGAAAGTCCATGAAACTAGAGAAGGTTAAATTTCTCTGAACTTTGGAGGAAGTGTGTTATACTCATCATACATGCCAAGTATTTCTGTCTTTTTATCAGGTTGTGAAATCTGGGCTAACTGTTGCTGTACTTTAGCAAGATCCTTCCATAGTTTTGTGTTGCTAAACAATCTCTCCATCGTGACCTAACCTGCTGTTCAAACTGAGGACCAATTCCAAATGTGACAACCTTGGCCAATTTGTTTTATGCTGCCCTGTTTGTACCAATTTTTTCCAAACTGAATTTTCACCACAATTATTCAAAATATTTGCATTGTCCAACATGAAGAAAAGGCTCCAAGCAAATAACGAATAATGCCAACAAGTTTTAACATTTGGTAACAAATCGATTTGCATGTAGAAAGATAAAATTTCAGACAATGATCTTCCTTTAATCAAATTTTGAATTAAAACTCATTGCAGTTATGCACCTTATAACAACACCTCTGAAAGAGTTGCTAACGATGATGAATGGCGTGTTGGAGCTTATTGCGGCAGTCTGTGACTAGTTCTGAGTGCCCATCCCACGGGCTCCCTGTGCAAACACGACTTCTGGTAGCTATTTAATGCTGGCCAGTGACTAGCGTGACCATGTTGACTGTGTTGCCGGAAACCAATCCCCTATGCGGCTGGAGTATATCCTGAATGTTACAGTACTGCTGCCTTCCACGTGATGACAAGGTCGTGCTAGCCTGTGAAGTAACTACGTGGCCTCCAGACGACCCTTTTTTCCACAGTGCTACGTGTGCCTTCCTTGCCGTAGATATTGGCAATGGCTATACCTGCTGAATTCTAGCCCGTACTGGTATAAGATTCTTAATGGTGACGCCCAACAGAGATGTTATGCGGCAGCGGGAATAGACCCTTGCTGTGGTTTCACTTTACTACGTCCACACAAAAATTATAAACCTTCAGTCCTTATTGTCTTTTCAACCCAACTCGAACTCTTGTATCCACCCACTGAAATAATAGCTGCGAATATAATACGGCTCCTGTATATTCCGTGTGGCTTCTGGGATAACACAGACGACAATGTCCAGTAGTGTTGTATAATCAAGACTCACTTGGAAAGCCTTCGAACCAATATAAACTTTTGTGACAAGTGTGAGGCGACTTTATCACATCGGTCGCGGCCTTGGAGCAGAGACCCACGATGCGACGCTATGAATTATTGATGGCAAATATTGATTCTGGAGTATTTCACAGACTATGGAATATTTTATTAATACCTTTCCAGCCACTAATTAAACCGCTTCTTGAATATTTAGCCCAAAACTATATAAATTCCCAATGCTTCCACAGATATGAAGCCCGCAATAGATATTTCACTCACAAAATAAAATTCCAAACCTTATCCAGCGCAAATTAAAACCATAACCGCCCAACAATATACTTTATTATTGGAATGATTTTAATATCAAATGTAGAGCCAAAATCTTTATCATGCCTGCGCATTAATACATCAATAGTCGGACTATAGTGAAATAAATCAATTCATGGAGCAGGGCCCGATAGTAATATTTAGAATATTTGATTCTTCTCACGACAAACTGTGACTGGCCCGACTATAATCTCTTCAAAGTATTTGGTCCTCAAGTAAGCTACGACCATTTTATAGAATGTTTTTATTGCCGCCAATCATAAATCAAATCCACGTGTGGGACCAAGACCCGACTTGCAAATTATTTCGCCAAACCATAATATTGTGATTCGAAATAATAATACTCAGCTTCTAATGTTTTGATTTAAAAGTATTTCAGGAAGAGTGTCGTATCTTTTCCTCACAGAATTATAAAATGAGACCAGAATATTATCTCTTCCACCTTATAATGCATCCGCAGAAACATCTATGTATCGACAGTATTCCAACTGGTTGCCAGCAGCCGTTAACTCTCACGCCCAAAATTAGAAGACCAAATATTAAGCGGCACATTAATACTGAATAACAACTTAAGATAGGGCTCGACACCTCAGGTAATATGGAAACCACCGGTGAATAGATAATTTTAAATTACCAACAATACAAATACGGTATCCCACAGTGCCTTTGTCACATAATACTCAATACTTGATTCTGGTTTTATTATAAACTCTCACAGGCTAGTAGTCTGATAAATCCTTTCTGTAAGTTTGTCTTTGATAAAACTTCACAGGCTGGCAGGAAAACCAGCTCTGATGCCACTGTAATGACCCGAACCGGGTCTTTCCAAATATTTCTCAAATATAACTCATGCAGATTTAAACAAATACAGTCATGCAGATAAAACATTGATTCATAACAAATACCTAGCAAAATGTCCCAATAAAACCCTCAGCAAATATTATTGCATTCTACAACAGCGATACAATAATAATAGGATTTCCACAATCCAAAATCTGAACTACAATATTCTGCAGTAATATCAAATGACAAGAAGAACTTGGAAATGCAATGGCGAACTCTGCTGTGAATCCGCACCGGAGACGAATTGGGGCTACGTCCAATCCACCTTTAAGCCAAAAGGGTTTCCGTCCTCACGGCTGTATTCGAAAGCTGAAAGCTTCCTGATATCTCCAAGAGATAAATATAATATCAAAAACTAAGCATGTCACAATGAGACTCCAAGTCTTCTTTTAAAGCTATAACTGTGACTCTTCAGTTTCCCCACTTTGTCTCTTCATATTCCACTTAAAGTCACTTTTTAAATAAATATAACCGTTGGGTTATAAAGTGACATAATAAAATAAAGTAGGAATCTTCTGGCATTAAAACGGAGGCCCAAACGAACTCGGATGAAGATGTGTGATAGCTTGCCGGAAAGCTCTCGACGAGGTGCTCCAAGTCCACTACTGAAATGTCAGGAAAACTGAGTTTTGCTGACTTACTATAAATAGTAAGTACCCTGGAAACCTTGTAGAACTGATCTGATTGGCCTGAAACTGAAAACACCAATGCCAAACATCCCTCTAATCACTTGCCAAGCCTCTGTTAGCCCACCGGACCATGACGAAAGGCTAACTATAAGGCACGAAATAATGTGCCCCGAAAAGGGGACATTATAGGTAATAATAATGTCATGAGGACAGATTTCATTGTGCATAATAGTTACTTGTCCCAAGAGAATAGCATCTGCAACATCCATGCCTACCCTTTAAAAGACCAGCCAGCATTGCCTACCAACCAGATGGTATTTTGGTGGATGGAGTGTGCAAAACTCATAAATTCAGGAATAAACACACAGAAAATTAAAACATAGAAGTGATTCACCAAAATTGTAGCACATTCTTCATTAAACTCTTGAACCCATTACATATGCTTGGAATGGTACAACATTCATTCTCACACATGATCAGCTACACACCACCTGATTCTCAACCTTACATGGATGCCTCAATTTATAGAGGTCTTAGATGATTTTGGAAATTGCATAGATAATTTTAGATCATAGGCTGACTTGAATAATATTTAATGTTTTTTACTCATTTATCCTCATCTAGATCTTTCTAGAGAAGTCTATCTTATCTTATCTTATCTAGGCCGACTTGGCATTGCATTGACATAAGAAATTACATTTGCCAACGCTCCCCCTTAATTTCGACCACGAATGCTTCAACAACCTGCACAAGTCTCTAATAAGAATACAATTGATAATGAGATGATCTTAAACTAATCACTAGCTCCTATATATACCTTACTTAGGTCTTGGATGTCACTTATGCCAACTTAACTACCTATATAGGACTATATAAATGCTTATATAATTTAATTAAGGTCTATGCTAGCCACAAGTCAGTTTCAACCACGAATGCTTCAACATTCACAAAACCCTTTGCTCTTGATTGTTGTCCATGATCAAGTCTTCAGACTTTCTCAAATCCTTTCCTTGCTTGATAACTTCAAACCATCTCTACGATATTTAGATCCGATGATGTATTTTTCTTGACCTTCTTTAACTGCTGCAGCAGTCCTTCAGTCCTTCTAAATTTGATTCCTAAACGTTCTACAAACTCTCTATCTGTAGACATCTTGCGAGATAATAAATTTCTTTGACCCAAAACATCATTTATCCTTCTTGAACATTCTAACTTTTCATGATTGCTATCAACATATGAACTTTTACACTTGAACATATTTTTGATCATGCCTGTAATCGTTTGCCAACACGATCCATAGCTCCATCCACAATCCATTTTCATGCAACTTGTCTTTCATAGATTCATTATTTGACTCTTTGTTCCAACATTTCTTTTTACAATGATTTCTCAAACCACAAATACTGCAAGGATGTAGATCCCAACACTTGTCCTTTGTATGTCCTTTCCTATTAAAATGTGAACATTGCATAATCTACATCCCTTGAACTGATTTGCTTAAACCTGTAACACTTGTATTATTCTTTCACCTGTGACAAACCCAAGGCCTTCATTTTTTGGCCTCATTGTTGGCTCAATAGGATTTACCTTTCCTTGTTCATGCTTTCCCAATCCTTACCTTTATAATTAACTATTCTTTTCATGATCTCTAAACCAACATTGTCATCAAAACAACTAGCAACATTTGTAGAATCAAATGCATTATCACGACATCTAACAATATTAACATTTTCATCTTGACAAAATCACACTTACCAAATGACAAACACAAGTCTTGTGTACTGCATGAAGCATCACGAACCAATGGTTGTGACCTTAGACATTTATTCTCTTCATTCAATTTCAATATTTCCATCTTGTATAAACTATTCTCCTTTTCTAATCTCTCTAATTTTTCTACTTAATCATAATTCCATTTCTTAACATCATTAAACAACCTCTACTTTTCTTCTAGCTCTTCATTTTTCTCTTCAACTTTGTTCAATTTTTCAAAAGATCACAAATTTCATTTAAAAGTTTATATTTTTCTGCTTGTCTCTCTTTTATAATTGCTATCATTTCTGATTTGGATTTCTTCACTTCCATCAATTCCTTTTTTAAACTATCCATCTCACAAAATAAATTTGCATTCTCTTTCTTCATTCTTTTACCTATCTTGCCCATTGAAATAAACAATTTCAATTCACCTTATATGCTTGATTACTGATTTATCTAACAGTTGCGGCTGTATGTTTCAGAAGGCTGAGCTTCCTTCCCTTATGTTATGAAATTGTCTCCCTACATTCACAAAGTAGGACTTTTCATAAAACACAATCTGGCCTTTGGCAGTGTAATTTATCCTGTCTTTTACCAGTGCTCTCTTATTTCTAATCAACAACTCCCTTTGGCATTTTTAAACAGCTTTGTAAATGCTGCAATCTCATTTTTGTTGCAGACTCATCTCCAAAGCAACATGCAATTTTCAATTACTGTGAATTATAGTCGAACACAACAGTCCCTTTTACCTCCAAACACAATGGTGGGTTACTCTTCAAATCTGCGGGGCACTTTGTACATAAATCAGTGGTTTCACATTCCTTTCTGCAGCGATCTTCTGCTTCAGCTACAGACTTGGTGAAAGCTCCTTCAATCAAATGCAGCGGTTTCCATTATGGCCGCACATCCTTGGTTTCCAATTTCTCCTGTTCACAGGCAACTGCAATCTTAAACTGATCTCCTGGCAATACCTTCAGCTGTACTCCTTTGACAGTGACAGTCAAAGCTTCTCTTAGCAGCAATCTTTATCTTCTACAGCAGCGACTTGATTTCCCGCCCTATCAACTTTCATGACAGCAATATATGATTGGAAATCCTTATCTAATCTTCTGGTGGCTACATACAACGACAAATATGAACTTTCCTTTTTTTTGCACTGTTCTCCAGCGATCTTCATTATCCTCCTTTCATCTGGCTCTGGAAATACAATCAACAAAACTGCCTGCTTCCATGATCTGCCTGCTCTGATACCACTCTTTTAGGGTGGATGGAGTGGGCAAAACTCATAAATTTAGGAATAAACACACAGAAAATTAAAACACAGAAGTGATTCACCAAAATTGTTTTGTGCCACAGCACATTCTTCATTAAACTCTTGAATCCATTACATATGCTTGGAATGCTACAGCATTCATTCTCATACATGGTTAGCTACACATCACCTGATTCTCAACCTTACATGGATGCCTCAATTTATAGAGGTCTTAGACGATTCTGGAAATTATATAGATAATTCTAGATCATAGGCCGACTTGAATAATATTTAATGTTTTTCACTCATTTATCCTCATCTAGTTCTTTCTAGAACATTTCTATCTTATCTTATCTAGGCCGATTTGGCATTGCATTGATGGGAGAAATTGCATTTGCCAACAGATGGATCTGCAACAACAGGAGAGCCAGACTGACTGGGCCCTAAAACTGACTCCCTTGAGAGAGCTATTGGATCCTCCATGTTCTCAGACTCTAGGAATGCAACCTCCGTGTTCTCAGACTGTACAAATGCAATGTCTATTGACATTGCCTCAGTCTTGAAATCTGTGTTGGGACATGCCTAGAATGAGTTCTCTTAAGTTTCTTTTTGGTTGGTTGGCACGTGTGTCTTTAGAGAACATAAAGGATTTTGTTAAAGAAAAATTCCAATACACAAAAAAACAATTCCAAGTTGTCTGATGTTTTTTCTGTTATTGAGCATGCCAGTTGATGTATCAACACCATTACAAGATTTGGATAGAACAAGTGAAAATTTTGATTGTCTCACTCTGATTGGAATCTGAAAAATACAGAGAATAGGTGTTTCCACATTTTTATATTGAACGGTTAACTGTAAAGATATATAGTTATTTCCATAATTGCTTTTTCTCAGATGTATTTAAATTTTATTTCCTTTGATGTCTTTACACCTAGGATAAGGTAAATTTCTATTTTTTTGTGTAAATTAATTAAGTAGCATACACATGATCTAGAAGACTGGCTGTTCTCTCTTGGTCCTTTGCATGTCTAGGATGTATTTACAATATAAACAGTTGATTTGGTTCACTTGGCTGTGGCATTAGGTACGCAGTTGAAAGCATTGGTTTAGCTTGCAAGTGGGCATACAGAAATGCTACTCCAGGCACTATTTTAAGTGGTAATCTCACCTACTCTAGATTTTAGCGCTTAATATGTTTGTATCATTTCAGCCCTCATGCCATGAAAGTAAATTATTGAATTGCAGATGACTATTTCCTCTCTCGGCTGCCTATCGTTGAGAAGCAACTTGCAAAAGGAGCTGTGAGGCTGGCTGCAACACTAAATCACATTTTTCCTTCAAAAATGGCTGACAGACAAATAGCAATCATATGAGAAGTTAAAACAATATTGAAATGAATTTCTTTGTACAGATTTCTATCAGTGTACACATTTGGATAACCTATTTTCTATATTTGCAAATTATGTCTTGCTTTAACTTCTGTAAAATTGTAAATTATGCCATTGTGAATTTTTACACTGAGAGGTGTAACATACCGTGGCAGCAGGAGGTAGAAGCATATGCTGTCATGACCGTGGAAACTAATTGTGAATAAACAATATTTAGAGCCAACATTTTGTTGATGTGAGTTTTGTACCACTACATAACATATAGGACTAAACACTTGATACAGTATATCAAACGCTCAACCCTCTCTTGAAAAGTATATACTCACGAAGGACGTGAGTAAACACTCCAAGGT
>MU226348.1:52661-123253 GCA_018584345.1 Thuja plicata
ATTTTTGTCTCAGGGCAGGTTTTTCATTCAACACTATAGCAGTTATCATTTGATAGTTGTTTGTGTTGGAGTAATAAACTCCATTACCAGGACCCGCAACCTACAAAACAACCTTCACAAGAGAAATGATATTTTACCAGTAGATGAGAATTAATGTTGAGATGAATTACAAATGTACATAAGCCTACTTAAATAAGCCAGGCAAGAGAGAATGAAGGGCACAAAAAGTGCCATGTGGCCAATAAAATGCAAGATTAGGTAGGAGTAGGTAAATTCAACTACATGGCAATTATATTGCATAAATAATTATGTAACCTAGGAAATGATAAATCCCAACTAACCTAAGGTTGGATTTAAGCTATGAGTAAATATAATTTACTCCAACACCCCTCCTTAAGTGTAACTTAGGGAGAAGAATTGTTATGCAATATGAGCTAGATGCAAGATGGGTCCCAACAACTAGGCCATTTTAGGTACCCTTGTACAATACAAATGCATGGAAAATGAAATGAAATCTCTCATAAACGGAGCAAAGGAGAAAACCACATGGGAGAAAACTCCTTGCCAAAGGAGAAACAAATAAGATGCATGGATGAAGGACTCAATTACAACTACCAAGGACTACATACATCATGCATATACAAGCACATATACCCCCATAGGAAGGAAGAAAGGAGACAACATAGCTTCCCATAATGAAGAAGCTCCAATGTTGATGAAGGTTGCTTGGAAACAAAAGATGACCCAATTCCTACAAGCAACACATCTCCCCTTTGGAAGAAACAAGTCCATCGAGCGATGAAGAAGCCAAGCCACGTCCAATTGAAAGGAAGAAGTATCCAAATCCATAGGAAGGAAGAAAGGAGACAACATAGCTTCCCATAATGAAGAAGCTCCAATGTTGATGAAGGTTGCTTGGAAACAAAAGATGACCCAATTCCTACAAGCAACAGATCTCCCCTTTGGAAGAAACAAGTCCATCGAGCGATGAAGAAGCCAAGCCATGTCCAACTAAAAGGAGGAAGTATCCAAATAAGAATATCTAAAAATTGGGAAGGAATCTACAAGCCCAAATAAACCACCGCATACTCATGATCATACTTAACCGAGGAATGTGACAAAGCTAGTGAGTGAGGAAACTCACCAATATCAATCTCCAAAGAAAATGTAGATGTATCAACAACTATGCTAAAATTATCATCAAAGAGGAGAGAAGTCCCCTCAAATGTCTCCTAAGTCTACAAGATTAGATTCCACAAACAAGTCTCAAATACTTGCCATATACTCATCCAACATAGCAAGATCTAGAACATTATGATCAACCTCTGAATCAAAAGAAGTTGGATTTGGTGAAGGAGGAATCTCAACTCAAGTTTCAAGAACACCAAGGTTCAAATGACCAAACTTCTCACAAACACGATTCACCCTTGGTGGAAGGATATGGACATCATCCAAAGGAAGACCATCCTAGGAGCAAAATGAGAGAAGGCATACAATCTAGATGCATGACCAACCACACCTGTAGCAATGATCTCTCTAGTCTCTACATCTCTAATGAATACATGATCAAGAGTGAACTATCTTACCTTTTGCACCATGGGTAATTTGATAAACTAAGAGGAGATTAGTGGCCAGGGAGGGTACACAAAGAACATCATTAAATGATCCTTCACCCATATCGACAGAACCTTTCCCACTAACCTTTATGTATGTATTGTTACCCATCAAAATGCTAGGTGAACTACAAGGCTCAAAAGCAAAAAACATGTTCTTAGAAGATGCCATATGATGTGATGCACCAGAATCAAGAAGCCATTTACCATTCTTAGGGACAGTGGAAACCAATAGTGAGTTACCTTTCCCAAAATATGTAGTGATGCAGGAGCATCTTCGGGTAGTTGGCAATCCAGTGTCACCAAAAATATGTTTTGGTTTGATTTTGGTTTTAGTAGTAAACTCAGTTGAAGACCTGAGGTGCTCGGTCACTTTGGTGGTAGTTCTCGGTTGGAAGATGTGTTGCTTCACCGATGGACTCGGTGACTGAACTTGGTGGTGCTTGGTGCTACACTGCTCAGTAGTGTCTGCACTCAGTGGTGTTCGGTATTCGGTGATATTCTATTCGGAGGTACACTACTCGGTGGTGTCTTGCTCGGTAGCATATTACTCGGTGTTGTCTGTTCAGAGGAGTTGGTTTGGTGACTTCACTGACTGGTTGCTGTTGGTTCGGTGCTTTCTTACGGAGTGGTCTGGGTCTTGATGTTCTTGTTCATTGACTTGTGTTTGTGGATTGAGCAGGCATTGGAGATTGCATCCGTGATTTGAGGGGGTCATTGGGATCATGCTGAGTTCCGAGGTGTGCAAATTTGATGCATTGGATCTTGTGTGGACCTAAATCTGAGTTGGTGTTCTCTTCTATGTATTTGGTGGTTATTTGCAGCCAACTGGTGCATTTAATATTTGTTCATCATGGATTGTAATGGCTGACTGGGTCATTTAATAATTGTTTACAAGCCGACTTGTGGTTGTGCTGTATAAAAGAGAGTCGAGGTTGATGTTTTAGGGGAGGAGGCTGATAAGCTAAAAATTGGTAAAGTATCTCAGATAGTTGTAAGTGGGTAGACTGAAACTTGTAAGATTGCTTGGTGGCTTGTGAGCACAAGTTCAGATCTAGTTTCTTCCACTTAGCTATAGGGTAGACTGGTGAAGATGGAAGGCCTTACAACCTGACATGTTGCATGTAATTGGAATTTTGAGATAATATAAGTTGATATTTTTATATCATGTTGTGTTGTTATGGTTTCCGTTGTGAGTGTTGTTTGGCTGCAAGTTTGGATAGTCCTTTATTAGATCCTCCAAGCAGTGACTTCATTAAGTGGTATTAGAGCTGCTGGTTCGTTTCTTGTGGAGCTTAGGGTTTTCGAAGATTTGGAGAGATGCCTCCAAGAAGATTGGACACTAGGGCGATTGTAGATATTTCTGAGGAGGTGAAAGCAAGGATAACAAAAAGATTTAGATCGGAGATGGCGACAATGAAGAATGAAATCATGGAAGGTATCAAAAATGTTGGATTACATAGAGGTCCGAGAACGAAGGATGGTTATGAAGAAGTTGCTGAAGACTTTGAAGCTGCTGGATCTAGTGGAGATGATAGAGCCGATCCGATGGAGATATCTGGAGGAGACAGATATGATCGGTTGTAGAGATCTGGAGCTCGGTTGAGTACAAGCTACCGAATGGAGGTGTCCAATTTTTCAGGTACATTGAGACCCGAGGACCTGATTGGATCAGTGAGTTAGAAGACTACTTTGAGCTGGAAGACATTGAAGATTCACTTAGAGTGAGGTTGGCACAAACTAAGTTGAAAGGGCATGCTGCTTTATGGTGGAAGGAGTTGTAAAGGGACCGAGAAGAAGGTGAGATGAAGATCAATCGGTGGAGGTTGATGGTGATAAAGCTAAAGGCTAAGTTCATTCCTGCCGACTATGAACTTGAGTTGTTTAAGGAATTGCATAATCTGAAACAAAAGGAGATGACTGTGGAAGATTATACCGAGGAGTTCTACAATTTGACAATTCGGTCTGGGCATAGAGAACTTTCTAAGGAAAAGGTGGCGAGGTATGTGTAAAGATCCTGATTGCATCTCTCCCAAATTTCTAATGAGATGTCTTAGACTCGTGTCTCCCAATTCCTTGAAATAAACAATTCGAATCTGATAGATAACCAAATACTAGAAAGGCTGGTTTGCTATACTTGAAATGACTGCATACACGTTTAACCTTCCACACTAATCATCCTAGTTGCTTTCAAGATATTAAAGTATCTTATCGTCGGTTCCGAATTCTCAAAGATAATAAGAAATAGATGCAACAGACAATACAAGATAAGAGAATACATTCAAGGTTCCATATTAACTCATTGAAAATATATTTATAAATAATACTAGGAGAAGATCTCAAATTCCATATATTCACCAAAATCTCTGGTTAAACTCGTAATACACGGGTGAAACACATACCCGTATAATAAAGATTCTGGAGTGGAGGCAAGTGTGCTGCCACGCTGAACAGCCAGTGCTATCCACCACTGTCCTGTATACTATAGCTGACTTTTGTCGGGCTCTACACCTTGAAACAACAGTTCAAGTATTCAACTCCACGCGGGATTAACTTCCCTTCAAACGTTGCCACTGTGTATTAGTTCTCCGCACACCCCTGACACCACACTGATCGCACCCGATGACTATTTCCGGTGTCTACACAACCCAGAATATTGCTGTGGCTGTAAAGCTTCACCCACGGCTATCCTGCCTTCCTCTCACGCCGCTAAGGGACTCGGGTGAGTGTCGAACAAGATGAAGATCAGTTACCCGCGATTGTAACATCTAGTTAATTGGTTTATTGACCAACGTTTATACTCACCATATATTACTGCCTGTGTGTATTGACGTTAAGGCCTTCCACCAACCAACTGACTGTTATGTCTAGAATTCGATATGTATTGTTTCCAAACGTATAAACCATGCAATACAATCTACACTTCTTCTTACTGCTGGGATACATCCATTACTTCAATGCTGTTAACAATACTGATTAAACTCAACCTTCCCACTTACTCAATGGGTTCAATATGAAATCTGTGTGGTTCCACCACTATTAAGAATGCTAGCAGTAAACTTCTTTGCTTATCCAAAAAACATGTTCTCCCACTTGCAATTAAATTCACTTGTGAAACCTGGGTGATTTCACCAAAGATAGAATATTGGGGCTACGTCCAATCTCCATAAAACTCTTAAGGGGCTACGTCCTCAAGAAATCAGTCACATTCAAGCAACCAGATATAAAATCTTTAATTTATAAATTCTCATGGTCCCTTTCCCAAGGAAGATCTCCTTCCTTTATAACCTCAAAATGAGAGCCATTACACCAAACTAAGCAATGTGGGATAAAATCAATTTTGTCATCTAGTCACTTTATAAAATAAAGTAACTTAAAGTTATAACATTAAAGTGACTTTACAATATTACTTATGAAATAAAGTAATCCAACTATAGAGACTGAGCTCAGACATTAAATAAATGCCCATGTAACCATGTGATTGATTGACATCCTTTGTAAATCGGCCATTAGACTATCCGGATGGCTGGATAGGCTAATCAGGGATAAAATGCACTACTGCAGGTAAGGGGACATTACAGTCCTCCCTTCCCAGGATTGCTTTCCCTCAAGAAATCTCAAAGCTGGGTGCTGCAGGATAGACTCACCCTCCCAAGTGGCATCCTCATACGACAAGTCTTTCCACCGGATCAAATACTCACGAACAACCCTATTCCACAGTTTTCTTTTCCTGACCTCAATAACCTATGCTGGAACCAAAGCCAGTTTACCCTCCTCATCCAATGGAGGTAAACTACCCGAAGCTACTACCTGCTGTCTGATTGCCTTCTTGAGGCAAGAAACGTGGAAGACGTGAACCCTGCTATCTGTCGGAAGCTCCAACTTGTAGGCCACCTCGCCAACTCTCCTCGAGATGCGATAAGGGCCATAAAATCTAGGCCTGAGCTTCTCTGATCCACTCTTCTTTAGCGAGCTCTGCCGGTAAGGTTGTAGGCGGAGGTAAACCATGTCCCCTATCTCAAAGTTCTGCTCTACCCTGTGACGATCAGCGTACATCTTCTCCTGATTCTGTGCTCTCTGAATATTCTCCCTGAGAGAACGGAGAATGTCCTGGTGATCCTGTAACCAGTCACTAGCTATCGGAGCCCTGCTGTCCTGTAAAGGCAAATCTATGAAAGATAGTGGCTCACTGCCATAGAGTGCCCTAAATGGCGACATGCCTATGGTCATATGATAAGTGGAGTTATAACAAAACTCCCCCAAGTATAGCCAACAAACCCATGCTCTCTGCCGCCTCGATGCATAGTTTCTGAGGTAGCCTTCCACCCATTTATTCACAATCTCTATCTGCCCATCTGTCTGTGGGTGGTAACTGGTACTGGGAGTTAGCTCCGTGCCTGGCAACCTGAAAAGTTCCTACCAGAAGGTGCTAAGGAACTTTCTGTCCCCGTCGCTCACAATGATCTTAGGGAGACCATGCAGTCTGAAAACCTCACGAAAGAATAATTGTGCTACCTCCGAAGTTGTCCAGTCTGCTACAATGACAAAGAAATGAGCGAACTTGGTGAGTCTGTCGACCACCACAAAAATATTGTCCTTACCCTGCACTTTCGGCAACCTAGTGATGAAGTCCATAGAAATACCCTCCCATTTATGAGCTGGAATATGAAGGGGCTGCAACAAACCGCTGGATGAGTGTGCTCTGACTTGTTCTGCTAACAAGCCTGGCACTCCCTAACATGTTGGAGGACATCGTCCTTGAGGCCCTTCCATGAGAACCTCTCCCAGATATAACTGTAAGTCTTAAAGAACCCTGGATGCCCTACTGTAGGAGTGTCATGCACAACTCTCAAAATCATAGCCTTCAACTTTGAACCTGGCACTAGGTAGATCCTGTCCTTGTAGAGGATGATGCCATCAATTACCTTGTACCTGTCATCTAGAAGCTTCCCATCCAAAATCTGACATGTTTGAGTATCCTTAGAATACTCAACGAACAAGTGGGATTTCCAATCTGCGGAAATCTCAGATAAAACACAAGAAGTTACCTCAGAAGGTCTCCTGGAGAGTGCATCAGCTACAATGTTATTCTTGCCCTTGACATACTCAATGTCAGAGTCATATCCCTGTATCTTACTAACCCATTTTTGCTATCTCTCGTTGAGCTCTTTCTGTTCCAGGAAATATCCCAAGCTGTAGTGGTCCGTTTCAACTGTAAACTTGCCACCCACCAGGTATTGCCTGAATTGAGCTAAGGCGTGCATGATGGCCAACATCTCTTTGTCATACGTAGAGTACAACCTCTCATTGTCCCTGAGTTTCCTTCTCTCATAAGCTATGGGGTGCCTGTCCTGCATCAGTACTACGCCTATCCCAATCCCTGAAGCATCAAATTCAAGAATAAAAGGACGAGAGAAATCCGGTAGTGCTAGAACTGGGCATGTGCTCATAATAGTCTTGAATCTGTTGAAGACTATCTCAATATCATCTGTCCACTTGAAATCCCCTTTCCGAGTGAGATCGGTGAGGGGTGTAGCTGCTTGAGAGAACCCCTTTACGAACCTCCTGTAGTAAGAGCATAAACCAAGGAATCCCCTCAACTTTGAAACATTCTGCGGTGGCGGCCAATCCAGGATTGCCTGTATTTTCTCCTGATGGACCTTAACTCCATCTACCCCTATCACATGTCCTAGGTAGAGGATCTCGGTCAACCCAAACTCACACTTGGATTCTTTAGCAAACAGAGACTGATTCTCCATGATGCTCAGAATCTCCTCCAAGTGTCTCAAATGCTCGTTCCATGTCTTGCTGAAGACCAATATGTCATCAAATAATATTAATACACTCTTGCGTAGCTATTTTTTGAAGATATGATTCATGCAAGGCTGGAATGTAGCCGGAGCGTTAGTGAGCCCAAATGGCATCACTAGAAACTCGTAGTGCCCGTAATGGCAGCGAAACATTGTCTTATGTACATTCTCTTCACGGACACGAATCTGGTGGTACCCTGATCGAAGATCTATCTTCGATAAGTAGACTGCCCCGTGTAACTCATCTAGTAGCTCATCAATCCAGGGAATAGAGTACCTATTCTTAATGGTCCTCTTATTCAGTGCACGGTAATCAATACACATGCAAAGAGTACCATCCTTCTTCACTAATACCACTGAAGAAGCGAAGGGACTACAACTGGGCCTGATGTGTCCCATTTCCAGGAGCTCCTTTATCGTCTTTTCTATCTCTTCCTTGTAGTGCCTCGGATGACGATAAGGTGTAGTAATAATGGGCTTAGCGCCCTCCTCCATCTCTATGATATGTTCAAATCCCCTGTTTGGAGGTATGCCGAGCGGAATGTCCTTGAAAACCCGTTTGTGCTTGTCAAGCACCTGTTGAATATCAAGGTGAACCTGCTGCCTTGAATCTGGTGTGGGTTTTGTTGATACAAAGCACTGGGCTGCCCACTCCATGTCGCTATGTCTCATGATGGCCTCCATCCTGTGAGTGGATACTAATGTAGGACCGCCATCTAGCATGGCCTTAAGAACCACCTGCTGATCACCCTGTATAAACTCTAATTATTTCAGCATGTGATCAATTGTGTACCTGCCTAGGGTCTGCAACCACTGCATACCCAATATCGCATCCAGACTATCCAAGTCAATAACATAAAAATCTGCCTCTAGAAGGTAATCTCCAAAGTGTATTGGGAGACCAGAGATCTTCCCTGTACAACTCAATAAATCCCTCCTACTACGTTGACCTCAAACTCTGGAATGTCATCTACCTGTAGCCTTATCCTGGAGACCATACCTGTGCTGATAAAGTTGTGCATAACACCTGTATCTAAAAGGCATACAATCCTCTGCCCTCTAACTACTCCTTTCAAACGAAAGGGGTGACATGTAGGAATCCCTGGAAGGGATGCTAAGGTAACCGGGGGTTGCTCATGGGGGGTTTTCTTCTTCTTCCCTTATGATGCTGGCTCTACCCAAGTCTCCTCATCGCTGTCATCCTCATCACTCCCCTCACCCTGCTCATACTCATCCTCAGAAGCTACCTCAATATAGTGAAGTTTGCCTTTCCCAAGGCACTTGTGATTTGGAGTCCAAGGCTCCCTACAAGCAAAGCATAACTTCCTCCTCCTTAATTCATTTCTAGTTCCAAAATCGAGCCTAGGAGGTGCACTCTTATTTTGAATTTTACCTTTCTGGAATGAAGAGGACCCCTTGAAGGGTTTCTTAGGTGGCTGTAAAATGGAGGATGGTGAATCCAAATCGTGAGCTAACTTAATAGCATCATCCAAGGTGTCTGGTTTGAGAACTCTAACCATCCCTCTATATTTATCATACAAGCCCTCAATGAATAGCATTACTTTCCTTTTTTCTGTCATATCTGGAACCATGATGGAGATCCTCTGAAACTCATCAATGTAATGTTCTAAATATCCACTCTATTTAAGCTGAGCTAGCTCCTTGTAATATAGCTCTATGTCTTTCCTGTCAAAACGAGTGATCAATCTTGTGCTGAAGATCTCATAGGACGCAATCAGTCTGTGATCCTGGGTGACAAGGCCATGATGCCACCAATCATACACGGCCCCCTCTAGATGCATAGTGGCAAATTTAATTGCCTTAGTCTTTGACATAGGCTTGAGGGTCAAGAATGTATCGAGCTTGTGGATCCAAGCTCTAGCGGAAGTCCTACCGCTGCCATCGAATGTAGGAAGAGTCAACTTGTTCATGCCATGTTTCAAATCCCGGTTCAGACCCCTGGGTCTCCTATCCTGCTGGGCCCTGCCAAATTCTCTTTTGTGCCATATACTGAACAAAGGTCAAATCAGCTTTGACATGAACGGGTAACATGTCCCACTCATCATGCATAGTCATAACATTCTCTGAAAGAATGCCTACTGTATCCGGTTGTGCCACCTCCTCCTCTACAACATTCTCCACGAATGTAGGCATGAGGGGTCTGTCTGTAGTACGTGTGGGAGCTCTAGTAGCTCTAGGAGATCTTTCTCTATTGCTACCACAACTGTGCTGGCTAGGGGGCCTCCTGACTGTAATTGACAACTGCTAGATAACCCCTGTGAGCTGTTGTAACACATCAGCCATATGGTCCTACCCAACACGTATCTGCCTCATTGTCTCCTTGGCCTCTCTATCTGCCTCATCAGCCATGTTCCCACTTGGAATAGTTTGTTCCAAACAAATTCCTCATTTTCTGTATGACTAGTGTCGATGTCAACCTGTACGGAATAATCTATCAATTCCTGCTCAACCCTGTTATGTCTAAACTCGGGTACCCTGTGCCTGCTATGCATGTCTGGCTAGCATGGCTACTGTTGTAATCAACTGAAAACTGAAAATGATGATCCCACTAGGGTGGCAAGATCAATGGCTCTGATACCACTGTAATATCTCCATTTTTTCCATCAATTTTTTTGCCTGGTGTGTGAAAATATATCCCAAATAGTAGGGCCTCTTCCTCCTTGTTTTGCAACACCTTCAACCGGTATACCAAAGATTCTGGAGTGGAGGCAAGTGTGCTGTCACGTTGAACAATAAGCGCTATCCACCACTGTCTTGTATACTGCGGCTGACTTTTGTCGGGCTCTACACCTCGAAACAACAGTTCAAGTATTCAACTCCACGCGGGATTACCTTCCCTTCAAACATTGCCGCTGTGTATTAGTTCTCCGCACACCCCTGACACCACACTAATCGCACCCGATGGCTATTTCTGGTGTCTACACAACCTAGAATATTGCTGCGACTGTAAAGCTTCACCCACGACTATCCCGCCTTCCTCTCACACCACTAAGGGACTCGGGTGAGTGTCGAACAAGATGAAGATCAGTTACCCACAACTGTAACGTCTAGTTAACTGGTTTATTGACCAACGTTTATCCTCACCATATATTACTGCCTGTGTGTATTGACATTAAGGCCTTCCACCAACCAACTGATTGTTATGTCCAGAATTTGATATGTATTGTTTCCAAACATATAAACCATGCAATGCAATCTGCACTTCTTCTTACTGCTGGGATAAATCTGTTAATTCAATGCTGTTAGCAATACTGATTAAACTCAACCTTCCCACTTACTTGATGGGTTCAATATGAAATCTGTGTGGTTCCACCACTACTGAGAATGCTGGCAGTAAAATTCTTTGCTTATCCATAAAACCTGTTCTTCCACTTTCAATTAAATTCACTTGTGAAACCTGGGTGATTTCACCAAAGATGGAATATTGGGGCTACGTCCAATCTCCATAAACTCTTAAGGGGCTACATCCTCAAGAAATTAGTCACATTCAAGCAACTAAATATAAAATCTTTAATTTATAAATTCTCATGGTCTCTTTCCCAAGGAAAATCTCCTTCCTTTATAACCTCAAAATGAGAGCCATTACACCAAACTAAGCAATGTGGGATAAAAATAATTTTGACATCTAGTCACTTAAAGAACTTTGTCTTTTAGTCACTTAAGTCACTTTATACAATAAAGTAACTTAAAGTTATAACATTAAAGTGACTTTACAATATTACTTATGAAATAAAGTAATTCAACTATAGAGATTGAGCTCATACATTAAATAAATGCCCATGTAACCATGTGACTGACTGACATCCTCTGTAAAGTGGCCATTAGACTATCCGGATGGCTAGATAGGCTAATTAGGCATAAAATGCACTACTGCAGGTAAGGGGACATTACAGTCATCCCTCCCTGGGATTGCTTTCCCTCAAGCAATCTCAAAGCTGGGTGCTGCCTCTCAGTGAACCCATAAATTTTGGTTTATCCTTTACCGACTATTCTTGCTTCTCTTTCCCTCAAAAATTACCATGATATATTCTTTTCAACCTATCTTCTGCCTTCAATGCATACTGATAAGCATCTTCTATCGAGTCAAACTTCAACATACCAATCTCATCCTGGATATTGAATCTCAGACCATTGACATGCCTTGCCACCCTTTCCTTAGAAAGTTCTCTATGCCCAGACTGAATTGTCAAATTGTAGAACTTCTCGGTATAATCTTCCACAGTCATCTCCTTTTGTTTTAGATTATGCATCCTGGGGTAGTTGGCAATCCTGTGTCACCAAAAATATGTTTTGATTTGATTTTGGTTTTAGTAGTAAACTCAGTTGAAGACTTGAGTTGCTCGATCACTTTGGTGGTAGTTCTCGGTTGGAAGATGTGTTGCTTCACCGATGGACTCGGTGACTGAACTTGGTGGTGCTCGGTGCTACACTGCTCGATAGTGTCTGTACTCGGTGGTGTTCGGTATTCGGCGATATTCTACTCGAAGGTACACTGCTCGGTGGTAGTTGTTCAGTGTGTTCATCTTGGTGGTGTCTTGCTTGGTAGCATCAGTGTTGTCTGTTCGAAGGAGTTGGCTCGGTGACTTCACCGATTGGTTGTTGTTGGTTCAGTGTTTTCTTACGGAGTGGTCTGGGTCTTGGTGTTCTTGTTCACCGACTTGTGTTTGTGGATTGAGAAGGCATTGGAGATTGCATCTATGATTTGAGGGGGTCATTGGGATCGTGCTGAGTTCCGAGGCGTGCAAATTTGATGCATTGGATCTTGTGTGGACCTAAATATGAGTTGGTGTTCTCTCCTATGTATTTAGTGGTTATTTGCAGCCGACTGGTGCATTTAATATTTGTTCATCATGGATTGTAATGGCCGACTGGGTCATTTAATAATTGTTTACAAGCTGACTTGTGGCTGTGCTGTATAAGAGAGAGTCTAGGTCGATATTTTAGGGGAGGAGGCTGATAAGCTGAAAATTGGTAAAGTGTTTCAGATAGTTGTAAGTGGGTAGACAGAAACTTGTAAGATTGCTTGGTGGCTTGCAAGCACAAGTTCAGATCTGGTTTCTTCCACTTAGCTGTAGGGTAGACTGGTGAAGATGGATCATGCGAGATGTTGTTGATGTTTTGTTGTTTTGGCCCTAACCGGGAAGGCCTCACAACACCACATGTTGCATGTAATTGAAATTTTGAGATAATATAAGTTGATATTGTTATATCTTTTTGTGTTGTTATGGTTTTTGCTTTGAGTGTTGTTTGGCTGCAAGTTTGGATAGTCCTTTGTTGGATCCTCCGAGCTTGACTGCATCATGTAGTTCCTGACTTTGTGGATGAAGATAAAGTTGCCAATTGAGAAATTGAAGTAGAAGATGAAGACACAAATGAGGGTAGTGGGATGTGCTTTTGAAGGTGAGGGAGCTCCTCAATCTTCTTAACATAACAATTATGTTCATCATGTCCTTGTTTCTTTCAATATGCACATTTGATCTGCTTCTTTGTGGATGATTCCTCTTGAGAAGAGGTCTCGGACTTAGGAATAGGTTGCGGATGATCCATTGTTCTCTCATTAAACTTAGACTCCTTATCGTGTTTCTTGCCTTTGCCACTAGATGCCTTTGGGTGTGGGACCTTTGCAAGAAGTGCTTGAGATCTTGGAGGCATCAATGTGCCCATCTGTGCCAACTTTGCTTGTTCCCTTGTGAGCTATGTTGCAAAACCATCAAGAAAAGATATTTTGTGTAAGAGCATCCATAGTAGCATAAAATGAAGAAGCAAATATTGAATAATCAGGACCAAGCCTAGAGAGAATAGAAAGAATCATCTGCTCATCCTCTTTTGTAACCCCACATTCAACCAACTACTTGCGAAGAGAATTGAGCTTGGTAAAGTCCTGGTTATGATCAAAATGTTTAGGATGAAGGCTCATTAGTTTATTCTCCAAATGGAACTTCCTCATTGTATTTGGCTTACTAAATAGATCCTCCAAGGTGGTCCAAATCTCATTTGGATGCGTACAAGATGTAATATGATATGAAAGATTAGGAAAAATGGACAAACAAAGAGTACCAAGCGCTTCATTTCTTCTTTCAAGCCATTATCTCTTTTCTATAGCAACTAGTGGGGGTTTAGGATCGTGACAAAATGTGATTCTATCCAACTTCAATGTTGGCCAAAATAACTCCATTTGCAATTTCCACTTAGGATAATTATATGGAGTTAGAAGTACAACTTGGACCAATCCATGATCAAACAAGAGAATGTAGAAAATATACTTCACAGTATAGCCAATCAACTCCTTTATGTGCAATAAAACTAACATGCAACTTCAAATAAAGAAATGGAGTACAAAATAGCATAATATTGGGAAAATACCTCAACCACCACGAAGTTGGCAAAAAGAGCTTTCCGACGATATATGATGTTCCAAAAATAGACTCTGGATGCAAAAGTTGTGCTAGTTTGAAAAAAGCGATTATAAAAGGTTCTTTTGAGACTTTAAAATGTTGATGTTTGTAGCAACAGGAGATGTCTTGATTACTTGCGATGGTGCTCTTTCATATACTCGCATTTGGAAACATGAAGAGACATGCGTTTGGAAATATGAAGAGACACATTTGGAAGTTGAAGAAAATTACAGTTATAATATGAAGAGTCTCTTGGTTCAAGTCTTGAGGAGTCACGTTTTTGAAGAGCCTCAGCATTATATATATTGCTTTGTGTCATGGTTTTTTGCCGAGTTGGGTTATTCTATACAACAAATAATGATAGTTTGTGGAGTCAATTCTAATATATGTAATAAGTTGAAGAGTTTGCAGTATTCAGTTGGAAGCATTGTACTCAAACCACAACACAACAAGAGAATGATTTAGAAACATCCACAAGCATCATGAATTACCTAAGGAACATCCACATTAACTTAAATCACTGGAATCATAAGCATCATCATACCGAACACCTCTAAACACCAACAACAACCATTGTCAATCAAGAAAAATAGCTTGCAGCCCTCCAAATCATAGACCAATTGAGTTGAGGACACACATCAATGTTCCAAACACATTGCACAAATCCGCATATGAAAATATTGCAATGTGAAGCACCACCGGTCGAAATGATATCACACTGTCACCTCTCAATGTCCAAAATACCAGTCTCAACACAAAAATGCATAACTTACTCAAATCATCATGAAAACCTTTGAAAGTTGAAGAAAAGTAAATACAAATATCCTAAAACACAACACAAACATCCACATATACTGATCTTCAATAAATTGTCTATATCAAACCAAACAACTCACTGAACATCACATGAACACTGTCTCAGATAGAGAAATATGTTGACATCAATGAAAAACATCAATGGAAACATATATATGTATATTATTCCAACAATCTCCCCCTTTGACATTGATGGAAACATATGATGTGAAAAACGATCAATGCTAAAGAAATCAAATAAACAACTTTACCAACAATATCTCCTTACTAAATTTTTTCTCTCCCCCTTTGTTTTTCTAAGAAATTTTTTCTGCCCCTTTTACATTAATGGAAAAAGCACATATATGCACTTAGCCATAGAGGCCAAAAAATTGAACAAATCCGAACATATGGTTCACACAACTCAAGAATGGTTACTCCCCCTGAGTAGTAGCCACCAAACACCAATCCTGGTCACAAGATATCTCTGTTAATTCCACTGGACTTGAAAGGAAAAAACCAGGAGCAAATAAATAAACAATAATGCAAGAGAGTTAATTGAAGATAAGATTGTTACCATGAGAAATACATAAACTTGGAGCAATCACCAAAAGAGCCAAAACAAGGAAACAAGAAGTTTTGAAAAGGGAAAAGCAAAGAAAAACCCCTTGTGAATTATAAATGAAGCAAAATCTAAAGAATAAAGAGAGAAAGAATTTCATTTACAACAACATAATATTGAAATGAGAGAGATGAGCATATCTTAAATAGAGATGAGGAGAGGATTTACAAAGTAACTCAAAAATCTATAAATGCCACCATTCATAATAGATGTGTGCAAAGTGGCAACATCCTCTTAAGGAGGGTAAACTATTTTCTTTAATAAAGGAATTAAAAATAAATGACATGTCCTCCTTGTACTAAAGGACAAAATACATGTAGGATACCTTGGTTTATTCTAAATTAAATAAATACAACAAAGGAAAGATTAAATACTCTAACACCCCCGCTTAATCTTTACTTTGGGAGTTTACATCAACGGGTATCAACTCTAAATTTTTACAATGAAATTGAAACTTCTTTTTAGCAAGAGGCTTTGTCAAAATATCAACAACTTGATCTTCCCCCTTGAAATAGATGAGTGACACTTGCTTATTTTCAACTTGTTCTCCAATGAAGTGATGTTGGAGAGAAATATGCTTTGTCCTTGCATGGAAAATAAGATTCTTTGCCAAGGCAATGAAACTTTGGTTGTAACAATAGAAAGGTGTAGGCTCTTATTGAGGTAGACCCAAATCTTCAAGAAATTTTCTAATCCATAAAGCTTCTTTAGAGGCATTAGTACATCCTTTAATTCAACTTCAGTAGAATATAGAGAAATAAAATGTTCCATTTTACTTTTCCAAGAAATTACACCTGAACTAAAAAAGAAACAGTATCCACAAGTATATTTCCCATCATTGGGATCTCGTCCTAGATTTGAATCAGTAAATTCTTTAAAGTAAAATCAGAATTTGTATCATAAAATAAACCAACATCAATAGTGCCTTTGATATACCATAAAATTCTTTTTCCAACTTTGAAATGAGTTTGTTGAGGTTTAGACATAAATCTAGAAACTAAACGAACACTATAAGCAATATCAGGTCTAGTAAGAGTTAGATAATTTAAACTTCCAACTAGTTGTCTATTCAAAGTAGCATCAACTAACAGAGTTTTCATATCAAGGATTAACTTAGTTCCTATTTCACATGGAATGGAAACACGAAAAACATCATTCATATTAATTTTTTCTAAAAGATCATGAGTATATTTACTTTGAAATAAAAAAATACCCCTAGGGGTTCGCCAAATTTGCATTCCTAAGAAATAATATAAAATTCCTAAATCAATCATTTGAAATTTTTGATTAAGTTGAAACTTAATATCAGAAATTAAAGAATTTGAACTTGAAGTAAGAATCAAATCATCTACATATAAAATGATAATAACAATGTCATCTTCAGTATGTTTAATGTATAGATTAGTATCATTTTTAATTTTAATGAAACCTTGACAAATAAAGAAAGCATTGATCTTGGAATACCATTCTCTAGGAGATTGTTTTAATCCATAGATAGATTTCTTTAATTTTCAAACTAAATGTTCATTACCTTCTTTAATAAAACCAGGGGGTTGAGCCATGTAAATTTCCTCATGTAAGTCACCATTGAGAAAGACACTTTTTACATCCTTTTGATGAATAGGTCAATTCATTTTAGAAGGCAAAGAAAGAAAAAGTTTAATAGTAGGCATTTTAGCAACATGAGAAAATGTCTCATTATAATCTGAACCTTCAATTTGAGAAAAACCTCTAGCAACAAGTCTATCTTTTAAATTACTAATTTCATTATTGGCATTTAATTTTGTTTTGTATAACTATTTGCATGAAAAACAATTCTTACCATGAGGTAAACTAACTAAATCCAAAGTGTTATTATAAATTAAAGTATCATATTCTTTTTTCATAGCTTTTTGCCAATGAGGTTGTATGCTAGCTTGTTCAAATGATTTATGATCATTAGTATTCATAATAGAAGGCATCAAAGCATAATTGCAATAATTAACTCTCTTAGGTTTAAGTCCACCCATTCTAACTATGTAATCATCACTTTCATAAAGTAAATTCTTAAACTATTTAGGATTTCTCTTAGAAGTAACAAAATCATCACTAGAAGAAGAATCACGAGTAGAGTTAGTATTATCATCATCACTATCACTAGAAGGAAGAGAAATAGATGCATTAGGAGTAGGGTTTAGAGAAGGATGTTGGTCTTCCATAACCACAACTTTATTTCCACTAAATTCAACATCTTGCACATTAGAACAATCAGGTACTTCATTTTCCGCAATACAAACATCTCTAGCAACTTGAATTTTGTTAGTAGTAGGACTATAATCTCTATATCCTTTAGTTTGTTAATCATACCCAACAAATATATACGGAGTAGTTTTAGCATCTAATTTGTGCCTCTTTTATTTTGGTGTATGAACATAAGCAATTGAACAAAAAATTCTTAAATTTTCCAAATTGGGCTTCCTACCAGACCAAGCTTCTTGAGGAGTTTTATCTTTTAAATCTTTAGTAGGAGTCCTATTAATGAGATATGTAGCACAAGTCATTGCTTCAACCCAAAAATTATAATCCATATTTTTTAGAATGCAACAAACATGTAGCCATTTCAACAATAGTTCTATGCTTCCTTTCCGCCACACCATTTTTTTGTGGTGTATAAGGAATGATAAACTCATGTTTTATACCAAAAGATTTCAAGTATGAATGAAAATCATTATTAACATATTCCTTCCCATTGTCAGTTATAACAATTTTAATCTTAAAACCAAATTGTCTTTAAACAAACATATGAAATTCAACAAATATATCAAGAACTTGATCTTTACTATGCAAGAAATAGATCCAAGTTCTTGAAAAATCATCAACAAAAGTAAGTGCATACCTTGATCCTTGGATGAAGTTATTCTCCATGGGTCGCAAAAGTTCACTATGAATGAGGTGCAACTTATGATGTGCCTTCCAAGATTGACCATGTGGAAAGGGTTCCCTATGCATCTTACCACTCATGTAACCAGTGCATATAATTTTCGAAGGAACAATATTAGGAAATCTATCAACCATATTTGCTTTTGGCATTAACAACAACTTGTTCAAAATTAGGATCAATAACATAGCACATGTCCTTATGAATTTCAACCTTATAATTTTGACATAATTGAGCAACTAAAAGAAGATTGGATTTCAATTCAGGAACAAAAAGAACATTGATGCAGGAGCATCCTGGGTGTAAGAGAAATCTTGCATCACCCAAATTTTTTTTCTAGTTTCTTTTTCAATAAGGGCTATCTTGTGCAGAGTTTTTATTTATGGAAATTTACTATTTTTAGTAAGTTTTTTGTTTGAGCTCAAAATGTTCTATTTTTTTCCTTGGAGGTTCACTTTGATTTTATCAGCTTGCCAGTGAAGTCTCATTGCAAGATCAAGTCTAGTTTTGTAGATGTTGAATATTTTCAGTATTGGCAGCAGGGTACAAATACTTTGAATTTAATTTGGAAGGCTTTAGAGGCTCCGAATGGGGTTGAAATTTGGTTGACTAGAGCTTGCGCGAGATAGGTTTTGTAGAGCACTTCATGGAATTTCTAAAATGGGGTTATAATAGGTCATTAGGTCAACGAGTGATGAGTTATGGTCTCCGGAAGTTGCGCTACCTGAATTTGAAAAAGTTAAAGTTCCTTCAAAATTTCTTTTTGGGTTCCGAAGTTGTTTGAGCCTATTCTAATGTAATAAAAATGAATAATAATATCTTAGGGATGGTTGGCCTCAAAATTTAGTGTTTAATTTCTAGAATTTTCTTGGGCGGTTAAAATTGCCTATATATTGAAAGCCCGTGGGGTTGTCTAGGGCAGTTCTGGGATATGCATATGGTGGCTCTGGCTTGCAAATTATTGTAATAAAATGCCCATGTGGCTGAGCATGTTATATTTTTGAATATTGTAATTTTATTTCATTGTGGATAATAGAAAGCCCATTTCCTATCTTTGCAAATCTTGTTATTCTCAATTTTGTTGTGTGTTTGTGTTAATAAGGGGAATAACCTTCATCAACCATCATGCAATTTTCCATTAGGAATAGTAACATCACCAAAACCTTCAACTTTACAACTATGATTATTAGCTAATTGAATTGGTATGTTTGAAGTATCAGTTTGGAAGGAACCATAATCTTCTTTATGAGATGTAACATGTTGAGATGAACCACTATCAATAATCCACTGTAAAGGGTTAGAAACATTATAACTAACTATAAATGCATGACGAGATTGATTACCATTACTCTTCTTATAATGAGACTTTTGATTATTTTGATTATTTTGATTCATAGACTTATCATTTTGATTTTAAAAATAATTGTTAGTCAAATGACCATCTTTGCCACAATAGGTGCAATGAGGTTTTTTATAAGGACTATTGTTTTGATTAGGATGATTAGTATTATGATTATTATTATTGTTGTGATAAGGCCTAAAATTAATTTTGTTATTGGAATAACTATGATGATTATAATTATTATGATTATTATTTGATCTAAACTAATTTTGATGTTTAGACATAAATGCATGTTCATTAGATTTAAGAGTACCAAATTGAATCAACTTTGCTTCCTCTTGACACAATAAAGTTTGAAAAATGATATAATTTAATTAAGTAGCTGAACTAGGAATAACAAGTTGAGAATGCACATTAGTTATAAACTGTTGAAATTGCCCAGGAAGACATTTCTTTAAAATAATATGCAGGGATAACTTTAAGAAACCCCCTCCTAGAAAAAAGTGTAAAAGCCTGGCGAATCGTACATTAATTTAGGGGCAAAATTTTATTGATGATGGCGAATTTTTTTTCCAAATTAGAAAAATAATATAAAGGCGTAGGCAATTTTTTCCCTGCCGAATGAAAATTCCATAAAATCATGGTGAATTATAAATTAATGTAGGGTAGAATATATAATATATGAGGCGAATTATTTTCTTGTGAAGGTAAAAAAAAAATTTGCACTGGCTATTTTTGTGTCGTTTAAAAATATATTTATTTTATTGGCTAATCTATCGTTAATTATTGGAAAAATAAATATTTTATTTGGCGATTTTCAAAAGATGGGACTCGTCAATGCGGCATGTGGGCCAACACCAACTAATATTAAATGTCTAATTTGAGACCGTTTGATTATCCTAGATCAATGACTGAAGTTTAATTTCGGCCCAATTTCGTGAAAGAAACAAAGTTTTCCAAGAAGTAACCCGAATAATGACACGTAGCATTGTAATTAATGCAACGTGCAACGAATATCACTTTTATTTGTTGCGAATATAACTGATAACACATTGGACACATAACCTAATTAGGTATTGTTAAATGTATCATTTGAGACCATTTGATCATCCTAGATCAATGGTTGAAATTTAATTTTGGACCTAATTTCGGAAGGAAACCGACTTCTGCAGGAAGTCACCGGAATGATGACACGTATCAAGCCTTAAAAAGTGCACCGTAACCATGATCGTTGATCACTACTGGTTATTTGTTGATGTGGACGGTGGATAGTGCAACTGCAACTTGTAACTCGTAACTCGAAAAGAAATAAATGCCTTGTCAGTGACATTCTTTAACTGCCATCTTTAACTGTCAATAGTACACATACATTTATGGAAAAGATTTACATTTAGATATGAAAGATTAAGGACAGTCGATTTAAATCTCTCACACGCATAATACACATAATGCATTTATGGAAATTGTATTAAATACGATTAAAGAAAGAATAATTATTAATTGCTAAGTATCCGTGATCACTACTATCAATCAAGGGGTCGGGGCTATTTAGAGAGAATCTGGTTTCTTTCTTCTTCATTTTGATTTTGGTAGATTAAGAGTCAGAGCTGCTAGTGGTAGAAATTGTGCCTCTGGTTTTAAGGTTTAGGTTTTTAGGTCTTTAGACTTTCGAGAATTAAAGATGGATACACCAATCCGTTTGAGATGGACATCCCCAGATGACCAGATGTCCTTTTTGGGCAATGTCTTGGAAGAAATCCTCACTTCCGTTTGTAGGGAGGTTGGTGGTGACGCTTTTATAAATTCTGCTGTGTTGATATTATTGGGTCGAGAGTTCCTTGAGAATGTCGACAGATACCACGTCTACATGGATATTACATCCTGGTTTTTTGTGTCTCTCCTCGACCTGGGAGGATAGAAGGTGGATATGCTAATGCTGCTGAGGAAGGTTTTTAAAGAGAAATGCTTGAAGGACGATGTCAATGTTGCTATTTTTGCAGAATTAGGGGTGGGGATCCCTTGGCCAAGAGATATACACAAGCTGTTGGTGCCGGACAGAAATGTGGCTAGACAACCCTTTCTGTTGAACCTCAATGACTAGCAACTAACGCGACACATGAAATGGGCACGGCTTGGGAGGGATTTTATCTGGAAATATTTTTACCTTGATGAATTCAACGAGTCAGACTACACATGGGTTGACGAATTCTCAAAGATTATCCTCTCTGGAAAATTCTACTCAGACAAAGGGAAGATGAAGATCCCTGATTCCCTAGTTTACCCATTCCCGTTACCTTAGTTTTTTGACAATGGACATGCAAAGTTTCACTTTTTTTTAACCGATAAGAAGTTGCCTAGTAGGTTTTTGTTTTTACTGTACGATATAAATTTTTGAAAAAAAAATAATAAATTTTTTCCAAGTTCGTTTTAATTTTCTTTTTATGGGTACAAAAAATGATTCTTAGACTTCTCTGTGATTACAATATTTTAATTAGTTGCTTTATCTGTGTATTAGACATTTAAGTATATGCTTAAGCGATGGATTAGTACTTCCATTTTTTAAATCTGAAGATTGAGATTCTAAATTTTTAAAACGATTAATTTTCTTTATCAGTCCAGAGCAAGTTTCTATTTTTAATTTGCCAATGTGTCATATCGATGTGTGATTATAAGATAGAAATAATTGAATTAAAATCTAAATCCGACTACACTGTAAAACTAAACATTTAATAACATTTATTAAATGTAATAACTAATAAGATGAAGTTGTAATTTAAAATGATTAATTTACACTCACACATGTCCTAGTGACATCAAATGACAAGCCAAAAGTTAATGAGACCTGCGATAGTGCGACAGTGCCAGTGACCGTTGGATGAGCACAGATTAACAGTGTGTGGTGTATTTCAGGCCGAAAGGGAAAAGAAACTCCATTTTTGCAAACCTATTCTGAAATAATGTAAATGATCTCAAAATTACAATCATAGAATAAGTAGCACTTACCTTTGCCTTAAATTAAAATGCAGCAATGTAGTCGCGAATCGCTAATGTAGTATTGAGTATACAGTTGCACTCAATAGTCTAAAACTTTTGAAACTTCGCTACGATCAAATATAGAGATATCAAAATGTTTTTATACTAATCCTTCTTCAAAAAATTTGGCGGGAGGTATTAGGTATACAAATATTTGGCGAAGCCTGCGTAATTATAATACGTCTTTTGTTATTTCCCAGGCGATTATGGGTCGTCCAATACCTTTGCATGATTAATAAAGTTGGCTAAATTACGTCGGTTAGAGACACACGTTCGTAAAATGCCAGAAAAATATAAGCCGTCGATTTAGGGTCGCTTAGAAATTATAGGCGAATGTTTTAAATTTATGGGGACCAAAATTTATATTCCATTGGCAATAATGTGTAAGAAATGGAAAAATTAAATAAACTGATGGGCGGAGGGCCCGGGCTTTGGACCCAATATTAATAAATGTCGGGCGATAGGGTCAATCCAATAGGTCAAAAATATTCACCAATTCTGGGGTTGCCGACATGCGACATTCGCCAAATGGTGAATAATCGCCACTAAAGTTTTCGCTGATAATATGAATTACAAAAATATCAGTTAAAGTGACTAAGCCATTTAACTGAATTTTAACGGAATCAAATTTTAACAAAAAATCATCCATAGATTTAAAATCAGTATATCTGAAATCATCCAATTGATCTTGGAGTTGAATCTTTCTTGATTCATTTGGACTATCATAGGTGTTTTTCAAAATATCCCATGCTGCATGTGGTGTAGTACAATTAGCAATCAAAACATATAATTCAAGACTCAAAAATTTCAATTAGGCCAAGTGCTTCCTGATTTTTAGCATTCCAAGTGTCTATTTCAGCTTGAGGAGTAGTGGTAGATGGACCAAAAGTAGCATTAGTATCAACATCTAACATATGTTTAAAATGAAAAATGTATTTTCCAAGCATGATAGTTAGTATTGTTTAATTTAATCTCAGGAATAAAAATAGACATAATTGCACAATATCGTAAAAATAATGAAAATAAACTTTATGACTAAAGAATAATGAATTTAAAATAGTGATAAAGGAATGTCAAATAATGATAGAATGATGTTTAACACAATGTCAATAAATGTTTGAATTGTTTAAATAAATGTTTAAGTTTTTAAATTTTTTGTTAAAATGATTTAAACTATAAAAATGAAGTAAAACTCTTATTTTAAAGCTATTGAAATGTTATTTTTAAAACATATTAAAACTATCTAAAGTTTATTTAAAGCTATTTTAAAAAACACTATATGTAAATTATTTAAAAAGAGTCAAAGTTATTAAAGAAACGTTCAAACAAAAAAGGGACAAGTTTAGATAAAATGTTGTGTGCTGGGAATATTGCAGAGTAGAGCTGGCAGAGATGGGATGTTTGACATGTTGGAACTGGCTTCTGTTGGAGTTATTGGCATTCATGTTTTTTCATTGATATCAACACATGTTCAGTTGAAGTCTTAGTCAGACTAGTTGTTTCAGGCACATGCAGGACTAGTAGTCATGTACAAATACTATACAAACTCTCAGACAATGTAAGCATTTATATGTATTAAGGGACAAGATGAGATCTTATATCTAAGGTTTCTTTAATTTATGTTTCTATTTGCATGAGTTACAACGGTTTTGGTGGAGACTGTATATAGAATAGTGACAGAGAATCATGGTAGTGTTAGTCTTTGCGTTTTGTGGATAACATGGATGTGAGCACGTGTCATGTTATGAAAGCTTGGAGAATATCAGGAGACATGTTGAGGAATTATTGTTATAATTATTGGGTAGCAGGATTCTTGGTGACGTTAGCTACAACGTGTCTTCTAAAGAAGACCTATTTTTGGACAACTTTAGTGATGTAGCGTGTGTTATGGATGGCAAGTGTGGATTGCGGATCTTGGATTATATTTGATGATTTGTAATTGATGTTTACTTGTTCAAGGTATCGTGTGTATCTTATCAAGGGGTTATGTAATTATTTTTGCATTGAGGAAGTCTTAATTGGCCGACCTAATTGCTTTATTTGTAATCTGTATAAAGGAGAGTTGTTTTCTTTTGTGGAGTATGTGTGGAAGCTGCAAGCTTGTATTTGAGAAGTCTACTGGATGTAGAGAAGAGAGTGATTTTTGAACTTCATTGGAACTGTTTAAGAAATTTTAGTTGCTATCAGCTAGTTCACTGGATATTATATCTTTTTATATCTGTATGTCAGACACTGAGGCCTGAAGGTGGATTTAACCTTCTTTAGGCAGTGTGCCTAGGAAATGAGCCTATTGTTTCTCTTGACTCATAACAGGGCCCATCCTTTAACAGGGACTGTGTATGTATGCAATAATGATCTCCTAATAGGGCTAAATCTCCTAACATGGATACTATACTTTTAGTACATTATTTGTGGGTGCTAACTCCCATTGGTGTTTTCCCCTTAACTAGGTTTCCTTGACAACAATTGGTTTTATTATGGTGTTATTTTTATTGTGTTCAATATTGCATTTATCATTTGGTTTATAAAAGAAAAAGTTTATGGCATACAACTAATCCCCCCAGTTGTATTGATGGTCTATTATTGCTAACAATTGGTATCCGAGTTTTTGGTCCTTTGAGAGAAATGTTAATAGCTTGAGGTGATCCTGGAGATGGCATTCTATAGGAAGGAAAGTCCAAAGTTTGATCCTGAAAATTTTTCTAGTTTGTAGAACAAGATGAGAACTCTTCCGCTATGTTTGGGAATTGACTACTGAGTGATTACAAAGAAAGATGAGCAGGTCAAGTCTGAAGATGAATTAGAAAATGCTACTGAAGATGAAAATAATTTATTTTCTTGTAACATGGTTTCAAGAGAAGCACTGATTAGTGCACTCTTTGAAGTTTAATTAACAGAGGTTAAAGATTTGGATTCTGCACATAAACTTTGGTCAAGATTAGAGGCACTATATGAAGGAGATAAGTTTACTAAGCAGGCAAAGTTGCAGAACAAGAAGACAAAGATGGAAATCTTGAGAATGAGAGATGATGAGAATGTTAGAGCATATGTACAGAGGGTTAATGATATTGTTATAGGTATTATAAAATTTTGAGGGACCTACAATGAAGATGAAGTGATCACAAAGATTCTTAGATCTTTGACACCTATTTACAAAACTATAGTGCAAGCGATAGAAGAGATCATACCTTTTATGACAAACTTCAACATAGAGATGTTGATTGCAAAATTAACTACCTTTAAGGCCGTAGAGCTGGAAGATTCATTACCTAAGGTAGAATCAACATTCAAGGTGACTGTGCATAATGACAAAAAGACTTTATCAGGTCTTGCGAGCACTAGCAGAAGTGACTTGCGTGAAGAGCTTGGTGAATATGCTGATGATTGGGAAAAGATACAAGAAGAGAGGAAGTTAGATGAAATTATGGCCCTGATTACAAGAAGAGAAAAGAGAGGTAAGGGTAAGTTTGAAGGAAAGTTAACTCTAAAATGTTTTTTTATGTAATAAGATAGGTCATTCTGCATCTAGATGTTCTACAAGGGTTCCTAAACATAAATATAAGTTTCATAGACCTAATTATTCCAAGGATAAGGAATGTTCCTATGATAGTGAAGGTATATCTGATGATGATGCTATGGATTATGATGAAATTGGATTTATTTCTATTAAAGATATTGATGGACCTATTCATGAAGAGAAAGCCCTAGTTTCACATGTTGAAAAGAAATTTGAATGGATCATAGACAGTGGTTGTTCACATCATATGAATGGTGATAGAAATAAGTTTGTTTAGCTAACTAAATATGATAGTGTGGTAGTTAGATTTGGTGACAAAACTCCTAATTTTATCATTAGAGTGGGATCGATTTTGTCTTGATGGTAAAACTAATACTGATGATGTATTGCTTATTGATGGACTTAAGAATAACTTGTTGAGTGTTGGACAACTTGTATACAAGGGTTATCATTTGAATTTTAATGATGGAAAATGTTTTTATCAAAATTCAGACAGGAGATTTGATCACATCAGGTACTAAGTCAAGAGGTAATGTATTTGAGCTTAATACTGTAGAGGCTTCTTGTTTTGTTGAGAAAGTTGATGACAATTGGTTATGGAATAGAATATTCTGTCATATAAATTTTTGATAACATTGTGAAATCAAGTATGAAAAATACTTATAGAGATCTACTAAAGATTGTGAAACCTTCTAACACTATGTGTAGAGAATGTGTGATGGGGAAACATACTAGAAGCACTTTTCAAAGCAAATCTTACTCAGGAAAGAGAAGTTGGATCTGGTGCATAGAGATTTTTGTGGCCTTACAAGAACAAGATCTTACTATGGTGAAAGGTATTTCATACTTTTTGTTGATGAATTTTCTAGGATGATGTGGGTTGCATTTCTTAAAGAGAAATATAAGGCTTTTGATAAATTTAAGATTTTCAAAGAAAAAGTTGAGAATGAATCTGGTTTGAAGATAGAATGTTTAAGGTTAGATAAAGGTGGAGATTTTACTTCATATATGTTCAATACCTACTGCGAAGAACATGTAATATACAAACAAACATCAGCTCCTAGGATACCACAACAAAGTGAGATTGCAGAGCGAAGAAATAGAACTATCTTAGATGTTGCCAGAACTATGTTGCTTGAAGGAAATGTTTCACATGTTCATTAGAGAGGGGCTATTTGTATTGTAGTTTACACTTTGAACATAATTAAGATTAGAGAAGGTACTAATAAGAATCCTTATGAACTATGGTTTAAATATGCTCCTACTGTGAAATATTTTAGAATATTTGGTAGTAAATGCTATATCAAAAGGGATGATGAGATAGGGAAGTTTGATTCTAGAAGTGATGAAGGAATCTTCCCTGGTTATTCCACTAAGAGTAAAGCTTATAAATGTTTCAATCTAAGATTGAGGAAGATAATTGAAAGTGATAATGTCAAGATTGATGAGAAGTTTCAGATTCAAGAAAGAATATATGACTTTAGCTAGACTTCAGATAACAGGGAGGATACTAAAAATCAAGAAGAACCTTTTGAGGTTGATAATGAGATTGAGGTATGCCTGAATGATTCTACTGAAATTCAAAAGACACCAAGGTATGTTAAGAAAAACTATCCTGAAAATCAAATTAGTGGCAATGCAAATAAAGGCATGGTGAGAAGATCTAGATTAAGAAATGAGATTTGTTTAATTTCTCAAGTAGAACCAAAAACTACTCATGAGGCATGTAGAGATGAATCTTGGACTAAAGAAATGCAAGAAGAATTGGAACAGATAAAGGAAAATAACATTTGGGAATTGGTTCCTAGACCTAAGGAAAATAATGTTATAGGGACTAAACGGTTTTGTAGAAACAAAATGAATGAAGAAGGAACAGTTGTAAGGAATAAGGAAAGACTGTTTGTAAAGGCTACTCACAACAAGAAGGCATAGACTTTGAAGAAGCATTTGATCCTGTTGCTAGACTTGAGGTAGTGAGATTATTTCTTTCTTATTCTCCACACAAGGACTTTAAGATATATCAGATGGATGTGGAATCTACATTTATGAATGGATATTTAGAGGAAAAAGTGTATATTGAGCAGCCTGATGGATTTTCTTTGATAGATGATGATGACATGGTTTGAAAATTGAAGAAGGATTTGTATAGACTGAAACAAGAACATAGAGCATGGTATGCTAGATTGGATAGGTATTTACTTCTTGGGAAAATGATGGTTTCCTAGTTAAGTAAGAAGCATGATTGTATAGCTCAGTCTACTGTTGAATCAAAGTGTGTTGTTGCTGCTATAAATTGCACACAAATTGTTTGGATGAAGCATATGTTGAATGACATTGGGATAAATTTTGAAGATCAAGTGGTTATTCATTGTGATAACACTAGCATAGTGAATATGATAAAGAATCCAGTTATGTATTCAAAGACTGAACACATTTCAATTAAGTATCATTTCTTGAGAGACAAGGTTGCAGGGAAGGAGATTAGATTAGAGTATATCAGCACAAAGGAACAAATAGAAGATATATTTAAAAAACCTTTTCCAAAGGATGTATTTGAGTATTGCAGACCATAATTTGTATTTATGAACTAGTGAAGATGAAATCTTAATAGTTAAAGTTATTGTAGATGATATTATTTTTGGGGGTAATGATAAAATGAGTAAGAAATTATCTAAGGAAATGGAAAGTGAATTTGAGATGTCGATCATTGGTGAAATGAAGTTTTTTATTGGTTTGCAAATTAATCAGGATAAGAATGCTATTTTAATTTCTCAAACCAATTATCTTAAGGAAATGTTGAAATTTTTTGGAATTGAAGAGTGTAAACGTGTTGGAACACCTATAGTTACTGGTTACAAGCTTACTACTATTCATGAATCTCAAATTGTTTTTTAGACAAAGTACATATCCATGATTGGAGGATTGCAATATCTAACTCACACTAGACCAGATATTTCTAATGTAGTTGGAAATGTGGCAAGATATCAAGTAGATCCTAAAGAGACTCATCTTGCTGCATGTTGCCCCACTTTTGGTCCACATAACTTTCGGAAAAAAGTGAGTGTTTAATGTATAGTGGTGGTCTTGCTAGCTTCTTGTTAGTCCCGAGTCTAATTCTAGAAATCTTTTCCTTAGGCTAGGGAGCCTTTATCAGAATTTTCCCAATTGCCTTCTCTTTTGTAAGCTGGAGGTAATGTGTATCTGAGTTCATGTATTATTTGGGTAGGTTAAGCTCCCCATCTGGTAAAGGCCGTGGTTCAAAGATTTCTAACATCGGTATTACACACAATGGAAGTATGTAGCCATAATTCTTCATTTTGCAGCTTGGCGGAGAATCGGGTTCGAGCTTCTCCACTGGCGAAAAAGTATCAACTAAGTGCATCTTCTGCCAATGACTACTAAGTGATGTCTCAGCAATAAGTATAGTGCTAAAATGGATCATTTAGGCTTAAGAAGGGTTGCTGTGTCTGTATTACACCTCTACAAGCCAAAGTGAATGATTCAATAGAAAGAAACTGTGGAAATAAGCCAAAGGTGGAAAAGCAAAAAATGGCTTCTCCCCTACTCCTATAGGCGGGTTTTTACCCATGGGGTATGTTTTTCGCCAAATCATTTAAATAAAGTGATTTCAAGGAATAACCTCTCTCATAAAGTATCTGAGATATAAAGAAGGTGGATGAAATTGACACATGCCATTTTGGCATCTTGATAGACTAAATTTTTCCCTTGGCGGACTTCTGAACCGAGAGCACTCCAAAAGCACTTCTTTGCCAAAGGAGAAGTGGAAAAGTGATTTTTCGCTACCTCAAAAAAGTTACCATTGCAGTTACTAAAATTGAAAAGACATTTCTTAACGACCCGTAAAAGTAAGGTAATTAATTCAAATAAAGTCATTTTACTTCATAACAAGCTTTTTCATTAATGTTGGGGTCTTTTCATTCATGTGGCGCGGGAAGTTGGTCGTTAACGGTAAGAATTCAAAAGTTATAAAATCAGTTGAAAGTTGCGAACGAGAGCCACCATTTGTTCGCCAAATTGTTTTGAATTTAAAGTCTCATATTTTAGCTATTCCTTGCTCCTACATCCCTAAGAGATATTTCCAATTTCCAAATATGAATCATTAGAAGCATGGCTTCTAGATTCATGGGATTCGATGGGATGAATGACATTACTTCTGAATGGCATAAGATTTTGGATACATCTCTGAAGTTCTTCGACATACAGAACTTCCAGAATAGATTAAAAGTGGACCAGATACATCCTATTATAGAGAAGTTGAAGGAGAGCGGATTAGTTGAGGCCGCTAGTTTCTCCATGGCTGTTCAAGCCCTAGAATTGATCCAGGAATGCATCGCTCGGTACAACCCAGATACCAGGCAAATTATCTTGCCTAATGATACGGTGCTATTATCTATTGACAGGGAATCGGTCTAGAACTCACTTCACATCCCAGAGCAAGCTGAGTATTCAAAAATGACATACAGTCGAGCGGTGATTGAATATATTGCCAAAAAGTTAGTTTGGAAGAAAGAGATAATGAAAGCATGGTTTCAAGAACCCAAGAGTGCCAAAGGAAAGCTACCAAAGACATTATATGACACTAATCTGAAGCCGAAGATTATTGACATCCTGGTATTACTCCACAGGATCAGAGGTAAGAGTGAGGCACTCAATTTTTTCAACCATCACTTTTTCCTGGTTCAGGTAATCTGTTCCCAGCATCACTTCATAGATTGGGTGCTTATGGTAAGTGAGAATCTCTCAGAGGCCCTAGATAGAGCTAAACGCCAAAATGAATTTTACTTGTCTTTAGTCCTTGTATACATTCTGGATACACTCCAAATTTGGCCAGGTCTTCCCAGATTAGAGGAATTCCCTGATGATGTCAAGAGTTATGAAATTTTTCCCTCTTTGCAATTACATAATAGTTATGTTGAGTATCTTTAGGTTAATGATGCATTCATAATGATATTGTGTAGGGAGTTACAAGGCTGTCCAGAAAGGAGATTCTCCCCTGAAGCCATGGATTTCATCAGTCAATTTGGATGCCATTTCATTCAATTTAGAGGTTTCTCATATTTTTGTCTTGAAGGTTTTGATGATTTCCCTTTGAAGCTGCCCAGGTATCCTACTGATATGATCGTGCTAATCGAAGTAATGAGGCAAGCACTCCCAGTGAACTTACTCTATACTGAGGCTAAGAAGAAGGGATACGATTTCCCCATGACCATCGGAGCTTACAGTTGTGCATGCCGGTCAGAGGTGAAGAATGTTCTCAAGACATTCTCAAAGAAGTTTTCTTTGGAAACCTACGATGTCTTGAGACCACAATATGATCCAGTGAACTATGCCAGGGATGTATTGCAAATGAGTCACATGATTCATCATGTACATGATATTGAAGACTACTAGGCTAATTGTAAGGATGATTTGGAATGCAGAGAGAGATTCTATGCTCGGTTAACTATTGAACAAGTCAAAATGTTCAATGTTAACATTGCAGTAGAGGGGCTAGAAGATGATGGCAATCATATGTATGATGATACATATCTAGAGGAGATAAAGCTCACCCCTGTCAGTTCTGAACCCATGCTTAGAATCAAAAGGAGAAGCCAGAAAGAATCAGAGGGTCGCTTCAGTAGCCAAGTTGGTGTCCTCTTCTCCTACTTCAGTAAATCCATTTGCTTTGAGACCAAAGGCTACACATCCAGTCATCAGGAAATTGTTCATTGAGGAGTTGGTTTCTGCCAACAAAGTTACTAGCGCAGAGTCATGTATAGAACATACTCTGGAATACAAGAGGAAGAGGGCGGAAGAAGGGACTACTAGCAAAGACACTCTGTCATGAGGTATTCAGCCCAAGGCCGCCATGAGAAAAAAAAAGAAAGTGAAGACAATGTCTACCTTGGGTCGTGATCCTGAGACTGGGCACTTCACCATGGAAGTGGCCAAGCCAATTAAGGAAGGAAGATTCAAGGACATGACTGCTTCAGACTTTCAACTGCAGTCATTTGACATGGGGTTGGCTCATCATGATACCATGGTGGATTGGTGGAAATCTACCAATTTAGTGATAGAAGAAGAGCTCGAGGAGCTCAAGACTGCCAAAGTCCAACTTAAGGCAGAAGTGGCTGAGCTGATGAATTTCATCAGGCAGCTCCTCACTCCGATTGCAAGTGTTCCCAGCACCCAAACCATCTTTGACCCTAGTTCTGGCTAAGTTGCAAAAAGACTAACATTATGGGAAGATTGGTAAACAGTGGACTGAGAGACTCGAGTCTGAGGGACTAGCAATGGATGAGAAACTAGGTAACACTCTTCTAAGGTTGGAGGTAGAGACCAATAACATTGCTATGAACCTACAGACTCTCATGTTGGAGAGGGTGAAATGCCAGGAATGTATAGTTATGCTGCATGTGGCAGTAAAGATGAAGACTAAAGAAGCTCTAAAAGATAAGATTTTATAGAAAGGAGATGAGCCTTTGATCGAATGGCTTCAGAGCCTAGAGTTTAAGATTGAAATGATCATCCAGGATGAAGAAGGACTGCAACATACAGATGTCATGATCAAAGAAGAGCAGAGTAAAGATTTCAAACTCCTCTTAGGACTTCATACATAATCATAGACTAGTGGTCAGAGAAACGCAATAATTGGAGTAGCCAATATGCAAAATTGATTTTCCAGTTATTTGCATAAATTGACAAAAGATTCTGCCTCTCATCTAGACAAAATACCAGAACTCTAGCAATTGAGTGGATGTATCTTTAGAGAGACAAAGGAACTGAAAGATCAGACTGATTCCATCAAGAATCTCACCAAGGAAAATTCCAAGTGGCTCATTCGATACACTAACATCCACGTCAACAAGCATGAAGAACTCATTCGAGTCATTGCAGCTGTTACAACCTATAGGGATGAATTGGACAAGGGGAAGGAAACTAAAGCTTAAATAGATTCCCCCTTGTACTATTTTTGATACTATTATAACCGATAAATCTTTCAGTTATCATTTCTAGTTGGGGAAGTTGAACCATTTCGGTTCTCCCCCTTTCTTGTAATGGCCCAATCTGGGTTCCTATATGCACTATTTCTAGAATCAATACAAAGGTCGACTAAATTTTGGTGTGAAAGATAGCATTTTGCTAAGTCAAACTTGTATGTCTGAATGCCATTGTTTTATCTGTTCCATTTGCATTGTATTTATCTTTTTGTTGAATTTGGGTGTTTCTTTGAAGTTGGATTTATAATCTATGTTCGAACTAGAGCTTTGTATTATGATTTGATATATTTAGCAAAAGGGGAAACTCGTTGTTATCTTAAAATTGGAAACATTCTCATGATATAGATTGATCCATTGTTGTTTCATCATTATTTTTAGTCTTGCATCTACATTTTCAGTAGAAGTTCATGCATTACCAATTTTGGGAGTTAATCTGATTGATGAAATCTCAGGGTTGGCTAGATTTAGAGTGGAATTGGTCCTGCCTGAGCTATTTCCTACCTAGGATTAGCTTGGTTTTCCTTTTCTGTTCTCAGGTTAAGAATATACTCCTGTTAGATTAGGAAAGAGAAAAATTCACTGAAAATCATTCATATAAGGGAGCTGTATCTTTAAATTCAGAGGGAAATTAGTTTCTTCAATAACATTTTTCCAACTGTTATATTCGATTGTTCTTAAGCATTTTGGGTATTTTGGAGTTAAGTTGAAAAGAACAATCTATTTACTAACAATTTTTTGGTGACTCTACTGGGGAGACGAACAGTCGTTACTCTAGAAGCATATCATGAGGAAAGATGGTGCTTCCCCATGAAAATATATTTCCTGTACTCCAACAAAATCTTGGTTTTCAAGATGATCAAGAGGACCTTATTTCTTCGCTGAACACTTTTGCCTCGAGGAACAGAAGAAGCACCGAACATTACAGAAATGCTAGTCAAGTGCTAGAGCAAGAAGAAGCTAAAGTAGAAGCACTTGAAAGAGGATTCCGAAGGAGAAATTAATTAAGAGCATAGCGCCAAGTCGAGCGTGAAGTTAGGCCACATAATTAGTCAAAAATCTAGAGCCTAAAAGATTTCTCAGGAGCACAAAGAGAGAAGGAAGTACAGATCCAGTCTTTGAGAGAATTGCAGATATTAATTTGGCTCTACTTGAAGTACCTCACCGAAGAACCAGAACTGCAAAAAGAAAGAGCAGACCTTCTTCACCCCCTAAGCAGTCTACTCTTCTCTCTACCACTTGCTAAGTGTTAAAATTACATGGAGTAGTTGCTCCCCCTATTATCAATCTAACCCCTTATTTACCTCAAATAACGATGGCACTCCCTTGGGCCACTATAGTTGGACCCCTGCAATTAGCAGCATATAATCCTCTTCCCTCAGGATCTAGAAATAATTTTCCTAAATTTTCTGGAGACGAGAAAGTGTCTACAGATGAACATATTGCTGCATTCTTTGCCTTGGTCAATATTCTAGCAGTACAAGAAGAGGATGTGGCTGTCAGATTATTTTTTGAGACAATTGTTGAGGGCACCACCAATTGGTTTCATCACCTACCAAATTCTTCTATTACAGACTGGGCCTCCATGAGAGCTGCTTTTGAGAGAAGGCTCAAAACTGCAGAAGATGAACATGCTCTCCTAACGCAATTGACCTCTATCAAGTAAGAGCCTTCTATTAGTATGAGAGATTTCATAGCTAAATTCAATAAGCTTGTAAATCGTATCCCAGTGGCTGACAGACCTACTGCGGGAAATTTGAAAATGTTCTTTATAAGTGCTATGCCACCAGACATCAATTATGATCTAAGAAGAGTGAACCCTGCTGGTTTAGATGCTACACAGAGGACTGTCGTGGAACTTGAAGACCACATGATTTCATTCGAGAAATGGAAGAGAGAGATATAGTCAAGAGCTAGTACTAGTGGTACTACATCATCTGATGAGATGATCCAAAAATTGTCAAATGAATTCATCACCTTCAAAAGGCAACTCCCTAGATTCAATAACCCTTATCAACAGAATTATCAAGAGCAATCTAGAAGGAGAAATGATGGGAGGAATGCTAACAGTAAAGCATTGCAATTAAGTGGTCCACCACAAAGACTAGCTATTGAAGCCCCCTAAAAGAGGAAATATGTGTGCCTTTCATCTAATTACAGATCATGATGGAGAAAGATGCCCTAATGTAGCCCGTGCCTGGAAAATGCATCAGACTGATGAATGGAATGCTGGAGTCTCCGAAGATGAACCAAATTCATACTCACATGGTGACTCTAAAAATTTATATTTAGAGTATGAGTCTGATTCTGAACAAGGAGCAACATGTTATGCGACCATAGATGGGACTTCCTATATAGTCTTGACCAGGAGCTAGAAAGATAAAGGTCCTACCCCTTCTCTCCCACCTAAAGGTAATGAAGGGTCTACCTCCAACCCTAAGGAAGAAAATCAAGGCATGATAATTCTACAACCAGGTAAGGAACATAACTCTTTTGACATTATTCAATTCTGTAAGGACTCTTGAATTCAAATCTCTCCCATAGATTATCTCAAGTCCAATCCTATAGAATTGCAAAAATTAGTAGATTAATGTACTGAAGGGAATCAGAACTTAAACCAGAATGTCATGACTACTATAGAAAATGAGTCAATTTTTGCAGAACCCATTGAGCAAGGTGAATAATTTGTATTAGGTACTTTCCTAGGTCAAAAGCCAGATCCATTTTATGTGTCTTTATATATTAATGGATGCAAGTTGAGCAATTGTATAATAGAATCTGGAGCCTCAGATAACGTGATTCCATCAATAGTAGCTAAAGCTTTGGGACTTACCCTTACTAAATCTCATGGTAGGTGCTATTCTATGGACTCTAGGTAAGTACCTCTGGTTGGAAAAATTAAATATGCTCAAGTGGCTCTGACAGCACATCCTGAGAAGAAGATATTGTTAACGATTCTAGTTGCCGATATACTTGCTAGCTACGGTTTGTTGCTAAGTAGGAGTTTCTACAAAGATCTAGGAGGAGAAATAAAGTTAGATTGGTCTCAAGCTTTAATCTCGGTGGGTAATAAAAAAATTAAACTGGTCCTGGAAGAGAAAGCAAAGTTTACAGTGCTAAAGTCAGATGATCCTAAAGCCCAAATTTTGTATCAAGAATTGGAATTTGGAAACTATATGCTATTTACTGATGATCGCGATGAGGAAGTGAAACTAGGAGAACTGGGAAATGAATTTTCTGCTGAATAAGAGTCTTCTCAAGTCTTGACACTTGAATTTGATGGCAGTTGTGCTTCGTCAGGATCTAGTGCAGGCGTGGTCTTGATATCATCAGATGGGATATGTGAGCCTTTGGCTTATAAAATAGAATTTGGAAATACCATCAATATAGCTAAATATGAAGCCCTTCTGTTATGAATCATCGCTGCAAAGGAAAAAGGCATGAAGATTTTGAGAGCTCGTGGTAATGCAGAGCTTATCGTGCGCTAGGTTAAGAATCAATATTCTCCTAAAAATCACAGATTGAAGAACTATAGGAATAGAGTATGGGATGAGATAGAAACACTGGATGCATTCTTTATTGAATCAGTACCGAGAGAGTTGAATGAAAAAGTGGACTCCCTAGACGTGTCAGCTTCACTACTCCTTCCCCATATAGAATTCAAAGACAAGAAGTACCAAGTGGAAGTCATATATTGACTGTCCGTACCTGACAATGTGGAAAATTGGCAAGTATTCAAAGATGACAAGAATCTCCTTCTCTTTCTAGAGAGTGGTGGTGACTTCCACAAAGAGGTCCGTGGCAATCATAAAGGAGATCATCCAGATAAGCAAAAGAAAGATAAGTCAGATATTATCCAATTGCAAGGTAATATCATCCCGCCCCATCTAGTTACTCTTGAAAAACTCTTCAACAGGCACGACACATTTGTGAAGAAGAAAAGAATCAAAAGAGGTCCTACTACTGGAAAGTATGAAGGAATGAATATTGGAACTGAGAAAGATCCCAAGATGATCAACATTGGGAAGTATTGTACTGAAGAAGAAAGGAACGAGGCAAGGAAACTCTTACTAGAATACTTAGATGTTTTCGCCTGGAGCTCTGAGGACCTGAAAAGTTTTATGGGTGGGAAATTCAAGCATCAAATCCCCTTAAAACCTGAAGCTACCCCATTCAGGCAAAGGAAAAGGAACTATAATCCCAAAGTTGCTGATGCAATCAAGGAAGTAGATAAAATGCTTAAAGCAAGGATCATTTACCCTATACACCACTCTACCTGGGTGGAAAACATAGTGTCTATGAGGAAGAAGAATGGAGAGATAAGAATCCGTGTAGGCTTCAAAAATCTTAACCAATCTTCTTTTAAAGACAATTATGCTCTTCCCAAAATGGATCACTTACTGCAGATTGTAGCCGGAGCTGAAATGATGTCTATGTTGGATGACTTTTTAGGATATAATCAGATAGAGGTCGAGAAAGCGGACAGGCATAAAATGGTGTTCACCACCCCGTGGGGCACTTTTGCTTGCTACAGAATGCCATTTGGGCTGATCAACACTGGAGCTACTTTTCAAAGAGGTATGGACCTTTCCTTCAGTGACATGAAGAATAAAATCATTGGTATGTACTTGGATGATCTTACTATGTTCTCTAGGAAAATGATAGATCATATAAGTGACTTAAGGAAAGTATTGCAAAGGTGTCAGGAGGATGGGATTTCATTAAACCCCAAGAAGTCAGTCTTTTGTGTAACCGAGGGGAAATTTCTAGGTCACATTGTCTCCCAGGAAGGCATAAGAATCGATCCAAAAAAGGGTTAGAGCTATTCAACAATTGAGTTTACCTATGAATAAAACTAGAGTAAAATCTTTTTTTGGTCAGGTTAACTTTCTCAGAAGGTTCATTCCAGATTTTTTGGAATTACTAAATGTATAGTTGATATGATGAAGGGAAATGTGAATTTTAAGTGGAATGAACCTGATAAGAAAGCCTTCAGAAACATAAAGAATGACATAGCCAATGCTCCAGCGTTATGTCACCCAGATTACAAGAAAGACTTTGTGATCTATTGTTATTCTTCTGAACATAATTTATCAACCATTCTCATGCAGGAAAATGAGGAGGGAGTTCAGGTTCCTATTGCTTTTATGAGCACGCCTCTGAAAAATCATGAGCTGAAATATTCCCAAACTAAAAACATGCTTTCATAGTCGTTAAGGCTTTAAATAATTTTAGATTCTACATCTTACACTCACATTCTCTTGTGTATGTACTTGATATCGTAGTAAAGAGTATATTGACTCAATAGGATGTAGGATGCAACAACATAGGAGCATGGGTAGCTAAAACACAAGAATACGATGTAGAGATCAAGCCCACAAAGCCGGTAAGAGGAAATGCACTATGCAGGGCCATGGTGGAAAACCAAGCAGGCGAAGATCTAGAATCTACACAATTGGTTTTGGTAGTAAGTATGCAAGACCCCTAGTTTGAAAACATCGTATACTTCCTTACATATGGGGAATTCCCTGGAGGGCTGACTTCTAAGAAAAGAAGAGACCTGAAACTGAAGGCCTCTAATTATGTTATCTGGGAGGATATGTTATATAAGAGATCAATAGACGAGACCTTTCTCCGATGTGTCGATAGACAACAATAAGAGAAGTTGTTAAAGGTATTTCATGATGAAGCCTGCGGAGGAAATTTCTCCTCATCAGTCACCGCATTCAAGATCCTGAGGTAGTGTTATTACTGGCCAGGAATGTTCAAAGATGCTTACCACTGGGTAGAAAAGTGTGAGAAATGCAAAATGTTTACTGGAAAGCCACAATTAGCAGTGTTACCTCTGAGACCGGTGATAATTGAAGGTCCTTTTCAACAATGGGGTCTCAATTTTGTTGGTCCTATAAAACCCACATCCAGTATAGGTCATACCTACATAATCACTATGACCGACTACTTCACAAAGTGGGTGGAGGAAAAATAAACCAAGAGGACTAATTCAGAAGTAGTATGTGAGTTCATCAAAGAAAATATCCTGGTAAGGTTTGGTGTGCCTATTAAGTTAGTTATGGATAACGCAACATACTTTTCTTCTCAAGAAATTACTAAATTTTGTTTTGAGTACAACATCATGGTTAGTCATTCTTCTGACTATTTCCCTCAAGGGCACGGTCAAGCTGAATCCAACAATAAAAACTTGGTGAATATCATGAAGAAGCTTGTGGAAGACAACCAGAGAACCTGGCACAAGAAAATATATGAAGCCCTCTGGGCAGATAGAGTGACTCCCAAAAGAGCTATAGGTGTATCCCTTTTGAACTTGTTTATGAAGTAGAGGCTAGCCTTCCCTTACCACTAGAGCTAGCAACCTGCAAACTGAGAATGACAGTAGAAGATGGCATATATGAAAATGGTTTAGAGAAGAGGATTCTGTACCTAAACAAACTGGAGGAAGAAAGAGAGAAAATGGTTGACCACATTACACAACATCAGATACAAGTAAAGATTTTGTTTGACAAAAAGAGAAGACCCCAGAAATTTATTATAGGAGACATGGTGCTATTGTGGGACAAGCGTAGGGCACCCAAGGGCATGCACAAAAAATTTGAAACACTATGGAAAGGACCTTTCAAGATTCATCAAGAATTCAAGAAAAAATCTTTCAAATTGACATATCTAGATGACGAAGCACTACCCCTGACGTATAATGGTCAAGATTTGAAGCTCTATCAGATTTAATTTGAAAATAGGTAACCCCTATATTGAACAATAGTTATGTTTAGTTCCTACTTTTGTTTTCCTAGATAGGTTCCCTTCCTATTTTCCCTTTTCGTGTCTTTCTTTAGTTTTGTTGTGAGCCACCTTTTGTTGAGCTTTGCAAAACCAGAGATTTGAGATTCCTTGCTTGGACATGTGAATGTCCAAGTCCCTAGACAGAGCCAGCTGTTGCCCCACTTTTGGTACACATACCTTTCAGAAAAAAGTGAGTGTTTAATGTATAGTGGTAGTCTTGCTAGCTTCTTGTTAGTCCTGAGTCTAAGTCTAGAAATCTTTTCCTTAGGCTAGGGAGCCTTTACCAGATTTTTCCCAATTGCCTTCTCTTTTGTAAGCCGGAGGGAATGTGTATCTAATTTCATGTATTATTCGGGTAGGTTAAGTTCCCCATCCATAAAGGCTGTGGTTTGAATATTTCTAACATTGGTATTACACACAATGGAAGTATGTAGCCATAATTATTCATTTTGTAGCTTGGTGGAGAATCGGGTTCGAGCTTCTCCACTAGCAAAAAAGTATCAACAGAGTGCATCTTCCCCCGATGACTACTAAGTGATGTCTTAGCAAGAAGTACAGTACTAAAATGGATCATTTAGGCTTAAGAAGGGCTGCTGTATCTGGATTACATCTCTACAAGACAAAGGGAATGATTCAACAGAAAGAAATTGTGGAAATAAGCCAAAGGTGGAAAAGAAGAAAATGGATTCTCCCCTACTCCTACATGTGGGTTTTGACCCCCGGGGTATGTTTTCTGCCAAATCATTTAAATAAAGTGATTTCGAGGAAGAACCTGTCTCATAAAGTATCTGAGATATAAAGAAGGCAGATGAAATCGACACATGCCATTTTGGCATCCTGATAGACTAAATTTTTTCCTTGGTGGACTTCTGAACTAAGAGCACTCCAACAACACTTCTCCGCCAAAGGAGAATGGAAAAGTGATTTTCTTCTACCTCAGAAAAGTTACCGTTGCGGTTACTAAAAGTGAAAAGACATTTCTTAACGGCCTGTAAAAGCAAGGTCATTAATTCAAATAAAGCCATTTTACTTCATAACGAGATTTTTCATTAATGTTGGGGTCTTTTCATTCATGTGGCATGGGAAGTTGGCCATTAATGATAAGAATTCAAAAGTTATAAAATTAGTTGAAAGTTGTGAACAAGAGCCACCATTTGTTCGCCAAATTGTTTTGAATTTGAAGTCTCACATTTTAGCTATTCCTTGCTCCTGCATCCCTAAGAGATATTTCCAATTTCCAAATACAAATCATTAGAAGCATGGCTTCTAGATTCATGGGATTCGATGGGATGAATGACATTACTTCTGAATGGCATAAGATTTCAGATACATCTCTAAATTTCTTCAACATGCAGAGCTTCCAAAACAGATTAAAAGTGGACCAAATACATCCTATTATAGAGAAGTTGAAGGAGAGTGGATTAGTTGAGGTCGCTAATTTCCCTATGGTTGTTCAAGCCCCAGAATTGATCTAGGAATGCATCGCTTGGTACAACCCAGATACCAGGCAAATTCTCTTGCCTAATGATATGGTGCTGTTATCTATTGATAGGGAATTGGTCCAGAACTCGCTTTGCATCCTAGAGTAAGCTGAGTATTTAGAAATGACATACAGTCAAGCGGTGACTAAATATATTGCCAAAAAGTTAGTTTGGAAGAAAGAGATAATGAAAGCATGGTTTCAAGAACCCAAGAGCGCCAAAGGGAAGCTTCTGAAGACATTATATGGCACTAATATGAAGCCAAAGATCATTGACATCCTGCTGTTACTCCACAGGATCAAAGGTCAGAGTGAGGCACTCAATTTTGTCAACCATCACTTTTTCCTAGTTTAGGTAATCTATTCCCAGCATCACTTCATAGATTGGGCACTTATGGTAAGTGAGAATCTCTCGGAGGCCCTAGATAGAGATAAATGCCAAAATGAATTTTACTTGTCTTTAGTGCTCTTATACATTCTAGCTACACTCCAAATTTGGTGAGGTCTTCCCAGATTAGCGGAATTCCCTGATGATGTCAAGAGTTATGAATTTTTCCCCTCTTTGCAATTACATAATAGTTATACTGAGTATCTTTGGGTTAATGATGCATTCATAATGAGATTGTGCAGGGAGTTACAAGGCTGTCTAGAAAGGAGATTCTCCCCTGAAGCCATGGCTTTCATCAATCAATTTGGATTCCCTTTCATTAAATTTAGAGGTTTCTCATATCTTCGTCTTGCAGGTTTTGATGATTTCCCTTTGAATCTGCCCAGGTATCCTACTGATATGATCGTGCTGATCGAAGTAATGAGGCAAGTACTCCAGGTGAACTTAATCTATGCTGAGGTTAAGAAGAAGGGATACAATTTCCCCATGACCATCAGAGCTTACACTTGTGAATCTCGGTCGGAGGCAAAGAATTTTCTCAAGACATTCTCAAAGAAGTTTTCTTTGGAAACCTACAATGTCTTGAGACCACAATATGATCCAGTGAACTATGCCAGGGATGTATTGCAAATGAGTCATGTGATTCATCATGTACATGATATTGAAGACTACTGGGCTAATTGTAAGGATGTTTGGAAAGCAGAGAGAGATTCCACGCCTGGTTAACTATTGAACAAGTCAAAAATTTTAATGTTAACATTGCAGTAGAGGGGATAGAAGACAATGGCAATCATATGTATGATGATACATATCTAGAGGAGATAAAGCTCACCCCTGTCAGTTCTGAATCCATACTGGACCAAGCCATTAGCGATTTGCTGACTCTAATGGGGGTATCTACAAAAGAACAAAATAGTGGGTCGAATGGACTGCAGGCCGAAGGAAGAGATCAGAAAGTAAGCCTCCTACTCAATGAACTCAGGCAAAGAAAACTGCTAGTACTACAACCACTTCATCGGTAACAATCCCAACCATTTCCAAAGGATCAACCCAACCGGCGGGAGGAGGTGATGAACTTCCTGAGAAAACAATCACATTGGAGAAGACTTGTGGAGAAGGTCCACTCCCAAATATCGGGACACCAAAGGAGCTCACAAAAGATGCAGAACCAGAGTAGTCAGTAAAAGAAGTTATAGTAGATGTACTAGTGGACACCTTGACCCAGGATTCTCCCAGGAGAGGGTCTCCCATCATAGTGGAAGTAGGTGAAGATACTCCTTCAACCACAAAATCAGAAGGAGAAGCCAGAATGAATCAGAGGGTCACTTTAGTAGCCAAGTTGGTGTCCTCTTCTCCTACTTCAGTAAATCCATTTGCTTCGAGACCAAAGGCTACACCTCCAGTCATCAAGAAATTGTTCATTGAGGAGTTGGTTTCTGCCAACAAAGTTACTAGCACAGAGTCATGGATAGAACATACTTTGGAACGCAAGAGGAAGAGGGCGAAAGAAGGGAATACCAACAAAGACACTCTGTCATGAGCTATTCAGCCCAAGGCTGCCATGAGAAAATAGAAGAAAGTGAAGACAATGTCTACTGTGGGTCATGATCCTGAGACTGGGCACTTCACCATGGAAGTGGCCAAGCCAATTAAGGAAGGAAGATTTGAGGACATGATTGCTTCAGACTTTCAACTGCAGTCATTTGACATGGGGTTGGCCCGTCATGATACCAAGGTGGATTGGTGGAAATCTACCAATATAGTGATAGAAGAAGAGCTCGAGGAGCTCAAGACTTCCAAAGTTCAACTTAAGGCATAAGTGGGTGAGCTGACCAACTTCATCTGGCAAATCCTCACTCTGATTGCAAGCGTTCCTAGCACCCAAACCACCTTTGACCCTAGTGCTGTGGAGAACCAAGCTATTCTAGCTAAGTTGCAAGAAGACCAACATTATGGGAATATTTGTAAATGGTGGATTGAGAGGCTCGAGTCTAAGGGACTAGCAGTGGTTGAGCAACTAGGTAACACTCTTCTAAGGTTGGAGGTAGAGAGAAATAACATTGCTACAAACCTACAGAATCTCATGTCGAAGAGGGTGAAATGCCAGGAATGTATAGTTATGCTACATGTGGCAGTAAAGATGAAGACTAAAGAAGCTCTAAAAGCTAAGATTTTACAGAAAGGAGATGGGCCTTTGATCAAATGGATTCAGAGCCTAGATTTTATGATTGAAATGATCATCCAGGCCGAAGCGGGATTGCAACAGATAGATGTCAAGATCAAAGAAGAGTAGAGCAAAGATTTCAAACTCCTCTTAGGGCTTCATACAAAATCATAGACTAGTGGTCAGGGAAATGCAATAATCAGAGTAGCCAATACACAAAATTCATTTTTCGGTTATTTGCATAAACTGATAGAAGATTCTGCCTCTCATCTAGAAAAAATACCAGAACTCCAGCAATTGAGTGGATGCATCTTTAGAGCGATGGAGGAACTGAAAGATTAGACTAATTCCATCAAGATTCTCACCAAGGAGCATTCTAGGTGGCTCATTCGATACACTAACATCCACGTCAACAGGCATGAAGAACTCATTCAAGTCATTATAGATGTTACAACATATAGGGCTAAATTAGACATGGGGAAGGAAACTGAAGCTTAAATAGAATCCCCCTTGTACTATTTTTGATACTATTGTAACCAATAAATCTTTCAGTTATCATTTCTAGTAGGGGAAGTTGAACCATATTGATTCTCCCCCTTTCTTTTAATGACCCAATCTGGGACCCTATATGTAGTATTTCCAAAATCAATACAAAGGTCGGCTAAATTTTGGTGTGAAAGATAACATTTTGTTGAGTCAAATTTGTATGTATAAATGCCATTGTTTTATCTGTTCCATTTGCATTGTATTTATCTTTCTATTGAATTTGGCTGTTTCTTTGAAGTTGGATTTATAATCTGTGTTCAAACCAGAGCTTTGTATTACGATTTGATACATTTAGCGAAAGGGGAAACTTGTTGTTATCTTAAAATTGGAAACATTCTCATGATATAGATTGATTCATTGTTGTTTCATCATTAGTTTTAGTCTTGCATCTGCATTTTTAGTAGAAGTTCATGCATTACCAATTTTGGGAGTTAATATGATTGATGAAATCTTAGGGTTGGCTAGATTTAGAGTGGAATTCATCCTGCCTAAGCTATTTCTTGCCTAGGATTAGCTTGGTTTGCCTCTTCTATTCTCGGGTTAAGAACATACCCCTGTTAGATTAGGAAAGAGAAAAATTCACTAAAAATCATTCATATAAGGGAGTTGTACCTTTAAATTCAGAGGGAAATCAGTTTCTTCAATAACAATTTACCAACTATTATATTCAATTGTTCTTAAGCATTTTGGGTATTTTGGAGTTAAGTTGAAAAGAACAATCTATTTACTAACACTATAGTAAAGAGAATACTTAGATATTTGAAAAAGGACACTGGAATATGGTTTATGGTATGAAAAATATGATGATTTTGTTTTGCATGCTTATATTAATGCTGATTGGGTAGGAAGTGTTGATGACAAATTAAGAACAAGTGGTGGTGCATTTTTTCCTTGGAAAATGCTAGTTTCCTAGTTAAGTAAGAAGCATGATTGTATAGCTTAGTCTACTGCTGAATCAAAGTGTGTTGCTGCTGCTATAAATTGCGCATAGATTGTTTGGATGAAGCATATGCTGAAGGACATTGGGATAAATTTTGAAGAGAAAGTGACTATTCATTGTGATAACACTAGCACAGTGAATATGTCAAAGAATCCAGTTATGTATTCAAAGACTGAACATATTTCAATTAAGTATCATTTCTTGAGAGACAAGGTTGCAGGGAAGGAGATTAGATTAGAATATATCAGCACAAAGGAACAAATAGCAGATATATTTACAAAACCTTTGCCAAAGGATGTCTTTGAGTATCTCAGAGGTATGTTTGGGGTGAGAGCCCCTCCTTGTGAGAACTAATTGATGCAAGAAATCATCAGTCCAGTGGATTTCAAAGGTATATCATTTCTTGGACTTGATGTTTGGATCCACTCCCAAGGGGGAATGATCACATGAAAAAAATAGAACACATTTAGGTATTTAAGCACCTAGTTTCTGTAGGTATGAAGATTTGAAAAAGCTACACCTTGCAATGGTGAGTTTTTTAGAGATAGAGTAATGAAACCCCTTTTGATTGATTTAAAGGAGAGAGAGATTCAGTGGAAAATCCCTACCATTTTAGTAAGAGTTGTTGAGGAAGTTGTATTGAGATGGGTGCTTTTGGATTGATGGATTTTCTCATATGTTGCCATCAATGCAAAATGGGGAGATTGTTGGAATTGGCTTCCCTTGGAGTTGTTGGCATTCATGTTCTGTCATTGATGTCAACAAATGTTTAGTTGAAGTCTTAGCTAGATTGGTTGTCTTAGGCACATGCAAGACTAACAAACTCTCAGAGGATACATGTATAGATATTTATTAAGGGAAAAGATAGGATCTTATATCTAAGTTCACTTGAATTAATGTTTATGTTTGCATGAGTTACAACGGTTTTTGTGGACACTATTTGTAGAATAGTGAAAAATAATTATGGCAGTGTTAGTCTCTTAGTTTTTTGGATAACATGGATACGAGCGCGTGTCATGTTATGCGAGCTTGGGGAATGTCAAGAGACATGTTGAGAAATTCTTTTTATGATTCTTGGGTCGCAGGACTCTTGGTGATGCCAGTTATGGCGTGTGTTCTGGAGAAGGCCTATTTGTGGCTGAATTTAGTGATGTAACATGTGTTATGGATGGCGAGTGTGGATTGTGGATCTTGGATTATATTTGATGACTTGTAATTGATGTTTACTTGTTCAAGGTATCATGTGTATTTTAGCAAGGGGTTATGTAATTGTTTGTGCATTGGGGAAGTCTTAATTGGCCGACCTAATTGCTTTATTTGTAATCTATATAAAGGAGAGTAGTTTTCTTTTGTGGAGTGTGTGGAATATGTTAGCTTGTATTTGAGAAGTCTACTAGATGTAGAGTAGAGATAGTGATTATTGAACTTAATTGAAACTACTTAAGCAAATCTAGTTTCTAGCAGTCAGTTCACTGGATATTATATATTTGTATATCTATATCTCGGACAGCGAGTCCTGAAGGTGGATTTAACCTTCTTTAGACAATGTGCCTAGGAAGTGAGCTTGTTGTTTCTCTTGAATCCTAATAGGGTCCGTCCTTTAACATGGATTGTGTACTATATGTAATAATCAACTCCTAAAAGGGCTAAATGTCCTAACATGGATACTATACTTTCAGTGCATTATTTTTGGTTGCTAACTCCCACCAGGGTTTTTCCCTTAACAAGGTTTCCTCAACAACAATTGGTTGTGTCATGGTCTTTTTGTTATTGTGTTCAATATTGAATCTATCATTTAGTTTATAAAAGAAAATTTTTATGGCATACAACTGACCCCCCCTCAGTTGTATTGATGGTCTATTATTGCTAACATGACAGGCAATGTTAGATAAGTTCTTTGGAGCGTTAAGACTGCCTTTGACTGGAGGGCAAAAGATGCTAGAAATAAGGGATGCCCATGGTTTGGGAGAGCAGTCCAAAATCAAGACCAATATGTAGATCACAATGAATATCCAAAATCCCACTTGATAGTATTTGGAGTGGGTGGGATCGAAGGACTAGTGATGATAATATATATGCTTAGTCTTCAACAATGACTTTTCATTTCCTACGACCCCTGCATAGTGAGTTGTGACAAGAATCACCCAATATTGGGCTGTTCAAACTCTAATCACTTCATACATTCCAACATAAATGGGAGGGGTAGAAGTTCACACCTGGAATGAAAGTAAACATAGCACATAGAGCGGCTGGAAATGTTTGGAAGTAAAAAAAAGAGATGAAACAAGGATAATAATGAATCACACAGAATATGACAGGAAACGTTACAAATAAATAAGCATAAAAAGAGAAGCACAATAGGGAGCACACAGGAAGATTGAGAGGATAAAATAGACGTTACAGTAAGACATAAATAGAGGAAAAATATAGAATAATAAGATTTAAACTAGAGCAATAAAGAATATTAAGATTACCACAAGATTACTGTGAAACCTGTAGAAGAAACTAATAAATACAGATTACTATGAAACTTGCAAATAAAAATTGTGAGATAATAAGAGAAAAAAAACTATAACCTTGCATTTACATGACTGAGGTTAGATTTTTTTAATTTTAATTTTTAAAAGTACAGTAAACTGTCTTGTGACGAGCCTTCCAAAGAGGGTTAGTCACAAAAAATAGATATTTAGAAAATCATGCAAACACAAATAAGTTAAGAAATGATATTCAAGCTTCTCTCTCTTCAAGAATGTCTCCAAAATAAGGTGTGCTCCAAAAAATGGTAACCTTCAACAAATGTCACTCAAACAAGGATTAATAACCTATTCTTTGATACCATGAAAGGAAACAATCAAGAGAAAATAAATAAACAATAATCCAAGAGAGTTAATTTAAGAGAATATTGTTAGCATGAGAAATACATAAACTTGGAGTAATCACCAAAAGAGCCAAGACAAGGAGACAAGAAGTTTTGAAAGGGGAAAACAAAATAAAAACCTCTTGTGAATTATGAATGAGGAAAATCCTAAAGAACGAAAGAGAGAGAGAGAGAGAGAGAGAGAGAGAGAGAGAGAGAGAGAGAGAGAGAGAGAGNAAAGAAAGAAAGAGAGAGAGAGAGAGAGAGAGAGAGAGAGAGAGAGAGAGAGAGAGAGAGAGAGAGGCTCATTTACAATAACACCATAATGTTAGAATGAGAGAGGGAAACATCTCTTAATTAGAGACGAGGAGAGGAGTTACAAATTAGTAACTCAAAAATATATGAATTCCACCATTCATAATGGGTGTGTGAAAAGTGGCAACATCCTCTTAAGGTGGATAATTTATTTTCCTTAATAAAGGAATTACAAAAAAATGACATGTCCTACTTGTACTAGAGGAAAAAATACATGTAGGATACCTTAGTTTATCTTAAATTAAATAAATATAACCAAGAAAAAATTAAATATTCTAATAGGACTGATGCAAACCAATGCACCTTAGTTCTGATTAGGAGGGGAAAGGACCCCTAACTTAGATACTCAAAAGAGTCTTTAGGAAAAGAATTTATGAAAATATCAGCTATCTGCTCCTTAGTAGGCACATACTCCTATCTAAATTGTTTCTCATTAACCTTCTCTCTCAAAAAGTGAAACTTGATAGATATATGTGTTTCTCCTAAAGAGTTTTTGTTTCATTAGATTTTTGCAAAGTCATATTGGTGAATGTAACTGAAGCAAAGAAGTCGTATAATGAAGGATACACAATCGATAAAGGCAACCGAGATAGCCATCGAGCACCAAGAAGTTATCAACCACTGAGAAAGCTACATATAATGAGTCATGCGAAGGTAGTTACCAAGTACTCATAGACACCGAGAAGAGAGCACAAAGTTACCGAGTAAGCACAATCATGTTACCGAGTATTCTAGAGCTGACATTTCATTTAAAATTAGATACATTGAATTTGGACACTGAGAAGGATGCATGGAGCAAAATTCAAGGCAAGTGTTAGTTGAGTCATTGGGACTCCAAACACATTATTGGACATGATCATGAGGCAGATCCACCAATAAAGTTTTAGAAGGCATACGACATTGGATATGTAACCTAATTTTAACCACTTAATCTCCAATGTTGATTCATGTTTCCCTAGATCTGGTTAACCGCTTAGGTCACAATTAACTGCCTGAAAATTGTATAAGAGATCAGTTTGAAGATTGAGCATGTTTTTGTTGTTGATGTTGATGATGATGTTTCTATTACTTAAGTTGAAGAGTTGATAAATTTAGTGCAAAGAGAAGCAAAGGAGAGGTATGCAAAATGAAGCAGAGCTTATGATACTAAGCTATTGAGTGTAGAACAAGGTAACCGAGTTATTGAGCATAACGAGTCTGGACAAAAATTGGATGATGAATTCTTATCAGACACTTTTTTATTTAATTCTATTGTATCCAGAGTTGTACAAATCCCGCTTGTGGGTAGGCCCTAACAGGTCTTTATATTTTGTAAATCCTTTAACCAGGTACATCTTTCATATTAAAGATTGTAAAATCCTTTAACAAGGTAGAATGAATAAGTCTTTTGTACTCTTAACCAAGTATAATACTCCTATTGTAGCTCTAATCGAGCAACCTTTATTCTGTAGTAGTGAAGGATTGTGGGTGTCATCCCTATCGCATGTTTTTCCTCTAACAAAGGATTTCTGCGTGACCAAAATATCTGTGTTATGTGTTGCAGATTTTATGATTTGAGTTATTTACTTTATGTTCATTTTTTGCAATGTATTCAACTTGGTAATTGATCAGTGTGTATGGTTAAAGGTTTTACGGGTACTGATTCACCCCTCCCCTCTTAGTACATAACTTTCCTAAGTTATTCCAATAACTCCAACAATATGCTTTGTCTTTGAATGCAACACTTGATTCTTAGAAATGTTAATAGCACTTGAATTATCACAGTAGATAAAAATAGGCTCATCATACTCTATTCTAATACCATTCAACATCTATTTCATCCATACGACTTGAGTACAATTGATTACAGAAGCAACATATTTTTCCTCTCTAGTACATTGTGAAATATAATTTTTCTTTTTGCTCAACCATGAAACCAATCTCTTTCCCAAGAAAAATGTACCACCACTTGTACTCTTCCTGTCATCCATATTACCTACCTAATCAACATAATTAAATAAATCAAGGTAAAATCATCATCTTTAAGATATCATAGGCCATAATCAAGTATCCCTTTCAAATATCTAAATATTCTTTTAAGAACAACAACATGAGATTCCTTAGGATTTTCATGAAATCTAGCAACAATAAATACAACACTCATCATATCAGGTCTAGGAACAATAACCCATGCCTTTTTCTTCTCAATATGATTCGACTCTTCTTTCATTTCATTCAACCAATGTTCATTTTGACATGCTTCACTAACATCTTTAGGTTCAATCTTTGAAATCAAGCAATACTCAACTCTATCTTCAACAATATTTCTTATGGTTTGAGCACCTTTATTTCTATCACCAATTATTTTATTTTCTGAATAATTTAACCTTTCATACCTGAGATTCTATGATTTTCATGAATGCCAGACTCTTGTGTTTTTGTTTCTTCTTCATCTTGATCAACCAAAACAATCTGAACTTGATTATGAGTTTGAGGCTTCATTCCCTGATTTGTATTGTCATCCTGAACATCTGAATCATATCCACAAGATGTAGATTATCTTTGATTGCATTCATCCACCATGACATTTTCACTCTCAACTATCTTTCTCAATCTCTTATTATAACACCTATATGTGTTTATTTTTGCTGAATAACCAAGATATATACCTTCATCACATCTAGCATCCAACTTTCCTAAATATTCATTTCTTTTGATATAACATTTACTTCCAAATTTTTTGAAATATCTCACAATAAGAACATGGCCATACCATAGTTCACAAGGAGTCTTAACAATATTACCATTTATTTGCACTCAGTTCAATATTTAAATTACAATACTCACATCTTCTCTCTAATAAACATACAAAATATTTCCTTCAATCATCATTGTCCTTGTAGTGTCTAGAATAGTTATGTTCTTTCTCTCTACCACAACTTTTTCCATGGGGTTCACAAAGCATACATCTATCTCTTTCTTCCATTCTCTTCACAAAATTCATTCAACTCACCGGATGTGAATTCACCACCTTTTTTAGATCTCAAACACTTTAGCTTCAATCCTTTATATCTCAACCATAGCATTAAAAATATTGTATTTGTCTGGGCCCGCATATTTTTCCCTCAAAAAAGTAACCCATGCCATCCTTGAATAATCATCAATCAACAACATGAAATATCTCCCACCTTGAAAACTTCTATTTCTAGATGGACCACATTAAATCAACATGCATAAGATCTAATAATCTTTTATAAAAATAAGTTTTTCTCTTTAAAGTAGATCTAGTATGCTTACCCATATGACATTCCTTACACATAGCATTAGTAGGTTTCAATAACTTAGGAAGATCTCTCATAGCTTGAGTAGTACTTATCTTGACAATATTATCAAAATTCACATGGCACAACCTCTTATGACATTACCAAATTTCATCAAATTGAGAAATCATAAATCTATTCTCAAAATATTCAAATGAAATACATTACCTTTAGTTTTTGTACTTGATGCAATCTCATCTTCAGAACTTCCCAATATTCTACCTTTGTCGTTCTTGAATTGCGTATCATAACCATTATCAACTAGCTATCCAATAGTCAAAATATTATGCTTAATACCTATTGGAAATAATAGGTATAAAGGGGGGGGGGGGGTGAATCAAGACTAATAACACTCTCAGACTTTTACTCATACCCTTAAATAGCAACAAAAGAAACTTCCAAAATATGAAGCATATAACTGTAACTATAAAGCAAATATGCAATGAATCAAATGACAACACATGCACACACATAACACTCTTATTTTTATCATGGAAACCCTTGGTCAGAGGGAAAAACCATGGTGGGGATGAAACCCACAATCTTCTCACCACAGTAGAAAAGAGTGCTCTGTTAGGAGCTTACAACCTATCACTTTCTAGGTGACTCACCCTATTAGGAGTGACCGATACCATATTAAAAGTATTAACAGTCCTATTATAGACTACCTTGTTAGAGGATTTTAATCCCACTTATGTAGTGTTCTCCGTGTTAAGGGATTTACAATAAAGTCCTGCTAGTGACTACCATGTTAGGGGATTTAGATTTGTTGAAACTATTAGGAAAATTGACCTATGATATGTACTACTCAATGCTAATCAGATCCTTGATGCTCTGTACATGTTCTAAATACAATCCTGTAGCTTCTATGGAAATAGCTTTTTAATCGCAACTTAAGATCTTTATGACAATAGCACATCATCAGCTTTCCAACAATACTTCACCTATTTCTCTTTCGCAACAACTATCATATTATAAACTTATATACTATCTTTAACTTTGAATGTAAACCTAATTAGGATTTCTAATTTCCTCCAAACTTTCTTTATCAATCTTAACTATCTCATAGAAACTTGAAATCCTTACCGCGTCAACTATAACAAACTTTAAGTTGTTATTCCCAATGTTAAATATTTCTTCAATTTTATTTGCCAAAACATACCTTGGATTCATACACAAATATGTACATAATTCCCTAATAATTGAATTATTCAATTCCTTGAACAATGTACTACATTTTTCATGTTGTCCAGATTCATTGAATCATCCACCGACATAACTGATTTAGCCATTTAATAAAAATGGATTAATAACCTTTAGCTTTTACCTATTCAATGCACTGACCAGTTAAGAGTATCTTCACTTTTTCCTTTATTGGTGTGACCTAAGACTCTATCAAAAATTATAGTTCACCTATTACCTTTATACCTTCCAATATACCGATAACAAAACTTGTCTCCCTTTACCGATCTGACCTTCACCTATTATTTTTTTCACTGATTACCTTACTCACTTAACTTCTCTTTACTGATTGGATATAAATTTGTACCAGTTGGTATAACTCCATATAATTATAGAAAAATACTCTTATCTATGTAATGTATTTCCAAAAATGACAACCATACTCCATAAAATCATCATCAATGTCATCTACCAATATTCTTCTAACAACATTCCCCCCTTTGGCATCGATGGCAAAATTTTGTGAAAATTTCAAAACTTCAAAACCTATACTCCATGTCTAATTACATACTCCCTTGAATCTGTAACTCTCCTTTGTACCATAGACTATTTACTCCTTCCTTGTGAGTTTTATATATACTCCCCCTTTTTTGATCAACTATATACTCCCCCTTTTTGGCAACATTGCCAAATACTATGATCAAAATTTTATGTACAAAGGTGTTCATAACTTACAGTTTATCAAGCAGAGACTTGAAATATATCTTGGCACTAGAAATTGAATGTTCCCATGACTCCTTTAATGTTGTCAAGGCAATGTGATGACCATTTAAACGTGAAGCTAGATCCTCTATACTATTAATTGTGCTCATGTCTGGAGTACCTATCAACACTTTGGCTTTCTCATGATAGGCTTGTATGATGTCCATGTGTGGAGTTAGGAATCCTTGAAATTCCAAAAAATTCATCCTTATCTTATCCTCTTCTGCCTTGAGTTCCTTTTCCTTATGTATCAATTATTTCAGTTTTGCATTATGATCCATCAAAGAACTGTTCAATGGGTCAAATTGGTTGAGAAGTGTAGCCAACTCTGTCTCCAACTCTTCCTTCTTTGTCTTGATCTCTGCAGTGAACTTGATCATAATAGATATTTTGTTGAATATTTTCCAACTTCAAGTAATGAATCCTTGAGTTCCTTGACCAGTTCAAATAATGAAACCTTCTCAAGAGAAATCTTCGGAAGTAACTTCTCCATCAACTCCTTCTCTAATCTCTTCTATGCTCATTTTATCATCTCCTCTTCCATGTCATGATCTAGACTAGTGATTACATCAACCAAAGTTTTGAGTTGATCAATCAAAGATTCTTCTTGATCAAGTTCTACATCAGGAACTAAGTAAAAAAGTATAGCAACAAATTTCCTTAGTATTTTCTTTTTGTACTTCTTCTGCTTTATCTTGTTCTTCTCAGCCTTTTCAGCTAGATTTTTTGAAAATAATATTTGTTCCTTTGGATTTAACTTGTTAACATCTTTCTTCAGAATTAAAAATTCTGGATCTTCTTCTTCCTCTTCATCTTCACCATCTTTAACTTCATCTTCTTCCATTCTCTTTATTTTCTTTTTCTCACTAGTATCCTCTGTGTTGGTTTGTGAAGCACTGATGGTGTTATACTTTGGTGTCTCAACTCCATCTTTAGTAATTTTCTCACCTATTCCAGTGTTTCTTGTTTGAATTTCCTTAGTTATCTCTTTGTCATGTTCTTTGTCTTGCTATTGCACATCTTGTTTTGCTTGATTTGCCTCACCTTGATCAGTATCCTTGGCATGTTTTGTTGTTCCTTTGATTGTTCAGTAGTCTCTGTCACCTGTTTAGTTTCCTTGCCCTTTTCTATTTCATAAGTCTTGTTTATTTCAGTATCAACTACATCATTATTGATGTCAACATGGTTTAAATCAAGTGGGTACTAAAATGGTATATCTTCAGCTTCATATTCAACCATTGGAGAATTGGGATTATCAGTAAGATCTTCAACTATAACATCATCCACCGAGTCTTTTGTTAGGTCAATATGAGTAGAAACATTTGGAATACTACTTAACATATCTACCATTAACTCTTTCAAAGTAAAAGTATCATCTACTTGAGATGTACCTATTGTGTTTTTTTCCTGTGGTTGAACTACATTGTATATCCTTTTCCATATCACCAATGTTTCTTCTTCAATGTCCTCCTTTCTAGTTAATAGTCTTGCAGTCTTATGACCAATACTGAATCTGTCTTTATACTTTTCAAGTGCTTCACCCACTTCCTTTATTGTCAAATGTGTCATAGTGTAAAGAAGTATCCTCTGTCTTATTTAATTTTTAGTTTCAACTTCGTATTCCCATCTAACCTTGATTTCTTCCTATATTTCATCAAAAATATGATCTTTGAGTTGACTAGGTACTCTGATGAATTTGTGAAAGTGAAATACAATAGCATCCTCATTTGTTTTCTTATCTTCATCAGACAATTTAGAGAACTTGAAGTTACTAATGTTACCTATCATTCCATTCTCTCTTTTTACCTTTGCAACTTCAATAGCACTCTTAGGGATATTGAATTTAGTTTTTTCCGACTTCCCCATGTATATTATCTCCTTTTTTGAATCAATTTTCTCACTATCTACCTCTGTCTTCTTTTTTTTCTTTCTAGGAGAGGCCTTGGTTTGTTCTCATGTTTTCCTCTTTTCATACGTCTTTATTTTTCATGGTTGTGATACCTCAGGTGGATTAGGGCCAGAGGACTTACCTTCATCAATCTTTTCCACATCAATTTCTTCCACCAATGATAATTCTGGAGTTGTAGTATGTGTAACTGCTTTCTTTATTTTTCTTTTTTCATATACATCTGGAATGATATTCTTTCTCTCACTAGGGGAACTACCGCCTTCACCAATTACAAACTTCTCTTCTAATTTTCTTATGATCTTCTTATCTTTTCTTTCCATTCTAGGATTTTTGAGTTCTAAGGTGATTCTCTCATAAGCTTCCTCAATTGTTCCATACCTTTTTTCTTATTTGTTAACCGGTAGTTTCAACAATGCTTCTTTTTTCAGGGTTAATAATTGTTCATGAGTTACATATCCCTTTTTAGGTATCCATGAAATCCTGTGATCTACTACTTGAATTTTGCAATTGTCAATGTTCACTAAGAAACAAATAGTATCTTTTTACTTCTCCACAATGTGTGGGGGAATTCTATACCGCTTGTACATTCTATCCTAAAAATCCTTAAAGTATCCCCACATAACCTTTTTAGGTTTTCACCAAGTTCACCTAAGTACTCATTGATTTGATACAATGTAGGTCTATATGTCTTCAAATTCACCGTTCCTTTACCAGGGAAGAAATTTTGGACATAAAAGAACATACATACCAAAAGAGATCCATACTTTAGTGCTTTCTTCTTATCATTTTGTACTCTTTAGGTTATCCAATAGATATCTTCTCACCATCTCAGATTTGTCATATCTAGTACCTTCCTTCACTATTCGGTAAGCGACATGAATAAATGCACATGACACACTATTTAACCGACTCGACTGGCAGATCTTGTAACCAACAATCACTGATGCAAATTGAACCTCTTTATCTTCTATGTCATCTACCACCATTTCTCTATGATATTTCCTTGACTTGGTGAGTTGTGCAACCATCTTCGTGGATATCTACCTTAGGGTACATGGTTCCCCGTCCAATGAAAATCCTATGACCAGATGAATAAGTTCGTTGGTGATCTTGATTGGTTGGTCTATCCATATGAATTGATCCTGAAACTGACTCAAAACATATCAAATCCACTCCTTAAATATTTCTAGTAAGTCTAGAATATGTGTCAAACCCTTCATTTGAAGATATTTGAACTCATCCTTAATTTCTCCATTTTTGCACATTTCCAAGTATTCCTTCTATATCTGTTCATCTCCTAATTCAATAATATTGCAATGAATACATGCCATTACTTCCTCAATCGACAGAACATGAGGTGGAATTAGGGATAGGGCACCGTTTGTGTCTACTTCCATAGCTTTCAAAATAGGAAACTTGTGTTTTGGTTCTGCTTTCTTAGTTATCTCAATCAATTTTTGTGTCGCAATCCTTGATGCCATGATGATTTAGTAAATTTCCTAATTTCAAACTCAATAACACTGACTACCTTCAAGATTGACCACCGTTATGATAAATAGCTTAGTTAGGGTTTTCAAATTCGTAGTTCTATCCTCTATAAGTATCCAACATAGATAGTTCGCACAATCGATCACAATAGGTAATCACACTCTGCTCCTATAAACACTCTTCAAAATGAAAGGTGAATGATGAATAGATTAACCTTTAATTTATTTGCCCAAAAATTTTCCCAATGGCTATTTTGGTACTAAACATTTAATGCGTAGCTCACTAATGTCACACTTTTATCAATTACAAGATCTACCGATTAATGCTAAAAGTAGCATTGATACATAACTTATTGCAAATGATAAAACCAGTGATTCATAACAACTCAACTCTATGTAATTCATCAAAATTAACATCAATTCATCTCACTATGTAAATAGATATTACTGCTCATTATTATAAGGGACTGGTTAGATATAACAATGAAATTTAGTCCCTAAGCAAAACTTGCTTAGTTTTAGGATGAATCACCTAAGACAAAGGATGATGGGTTATTTGTCGATGCATTGTCATCCTATTTTCTTCCTTCCTTCTTCACCCATATCTTCTTCATCTCATTCCTCACTTCTTCAACAGCAATAATGTTTTTTTTACCTTTCCTATCTTCATTTCTTGGTGACCAATTCATGTACCTACAATCTCTTTCTAGATGTTCAACCTTGTGATAATAAAAAAATTCCATACATGTCCTCCAGGGTCCAACATTACCTCTATGATTCCTCAATTGACAGCTCATAGCCATGTGTCCATAGTTTCTACAAATAGTGCATGTGACATTCATGTTTCCTTCTCTTCTTAGAACACTCACCGGTTTGTTAGGTATCTTGATCTGCAATGTTATGCCTTGTGTCCAAATTTGTTGCATGTGTAACAATAGCCATTGAAACTCCCTTCAAATTATCTACTGCTAGTTCTTGATCTGCACTCATAATCTTGATGACCATACTTATTGTGATTGTAACAATAACAATCAAAATGAGTAGTTCTTGGAACATTCACAGGTTTCCTTCTACATACATTAGTAGTGTGTCCAGGATTTGTAGCAAGTGGGTTTAGTAGGATTATTACCTTATGGATTAGTATAAACCTTAGGAATATTTTATTTCTACTCAACACCAGACTTGGATGATTCTCCTTTTTCAAATTTTCTGTCACCGGTATATCCAAGGCTGGAGGTATCCCTAGGTCATCTTTGATTCTTCAATTTCTCATCAATCTTCAATAGGATTTGTTCATATTGCTTGAGTTTTTCATTTGTCTCTCTTTCAATATTCAAGTCATTCTTCAGTTGTTTATTCTCCTACCTTAGTGTTTCACTTTCAACACACATTTGTATGTTTTCATTACCAGTGTCACTTAGCTATTCATTTAGTGCATGCTTCTTATGTGTCAACCTCTAAAGTATACCATCATTTTCTCTGATAAGTTCTTCAAAATTCTTCTTTGCAGTTTCAATAGTCCTTTTTTCACTTCAACAACTCCCATGCCTTCAAGAACTTCACACATCCTTATGGATTTACTTTCTTGTTCTCTTTTCATCTTGGTTGCTTCTTCAGTTAGGATCTTGTTCTTTTCTATCAGATCTACTATTGTAGCCTCTGCTTTCTCAAAGTTAACACTTCATTTAGATAGTTCATCAATTTTGTCTAGACTTTCTTTTAGTTATTCAGACAATTATTTTCTTTTTGCCAATGAAGTCTTTAGATTTTTCTTCAACTCTTCAATCATCTCGTTGGCTGCCTCCAACTATTTCCCATACCTATAACTTTCCATCTCATCAGATCTACTCCCCAAGTTGTCAAAATTTTCCTCTAGAGAGTTTTTTCTTTGATACCAATTGTTGGAAATAATAGGTATAGAGGTGGGGGGGAGGAGGGTGAATTAGGAATAATAAAACTTTCAAAATTTTACTGATAGCCTTAAATAGAAATAAAATAAACTTCTAAACTATGAAGAATATAACTGTAACTATAAAGTAAATATATAATGAATCAAATGAAAACACATGCACACACATAACACTCTAATTTTTATCATGGAAAAACTTGGTTAGAGGTAAAAACCACGGTGGGGATGAAACCCACAATCTTCTCACTGCAGTAGAAAAGATTGCTCTGTTAAAAGCTTACAATCTGTCACTTTCTAGGTAATTCACCCTATTAGAAGTGACCAATAACTTATTAGAAGTATCAACAATCCTATTACAAACTACCTTGTTAGAGGATTTTAATCCCACCTATGTAGTGTTCACCCTGTTAAGTGATTTACAATTAAGTACTTCTAGTGACTACCTTTTTAGGGGATTTTGAGTTGTTGAAAATATTAGGAAAACAATAAGAAAATTGACCCGTGATATGCACTAATCAATGTTAATCAGATCCTTGATTATATATACTTGTTCTGAATCCAATCTTGTAGGTTGTCTAGAAATAGCTCTATAGTCACAGCTTAAGATCTTTCTGACAATAACAATTCATCAGCTTTCCAACAACACTTCAACTATTTCTCTCTCGCAAGAGCTATCAACTTATAACCTTATATATTGTCTTTACCTTCGATTGTAAACCTAATTAGGGTTTCCAATTTCCTCCAAAATTTCTTCATCAATCTTAACTAACTCATAGAAACTTGAAATCCTTACCACTTCGACCATAACAAACTTTAATTTTTTATTCCCAATGTGGAATATTTCTTCAATTTTATTCGCCACAACATACCTTAGATTCATACACAAATATGTACACAATTCCCTAAAAATTGACTTATTCAATTCCTCAAACAATGTACTACATTTTTTATGTTGTCTAGATTCACTAAATCATCCACCAAAATAACTGGTTTAGCCATTTAATTAAAATTGATTAATAACCTTTAGCTTTTACTTGTTCATTGTTCTGACCGGTTAAGAGTATCTTCACTTTTTCCTTTACCGGTGTGACCTAAGAGTTGTGGTTGCAAATCATATTTCACCTGTTGTCTTTATACCTTCCAATGTACCGATAACAAAACTTGTTTCCCTTTATCGATCTAACCTTCACCTATTATTATTTTCACCAATTACCTTACTCACTTAACTTCTCTTTACCGATTGGATATAATTGTGTACCGGTTAGTATAACTTCATATAGTTACACAAAAATAATCTTTCCTATGTAATGGATTGCCAACAATGACAACCATACTCCATAAAATCATCATCAATGTCATCTACCAACATTATTCTATCAATAAGACCTTCAACATATAAGATATCATCAATATTATTCTTACCATGAAGAGTAATGGATCCTCTACCATAGTTCAGATGAGGAGTGTCATCACCAAATCTTACAACACCACCATCATACCTTTCCAAGATTAACAAAATTGATCTTATGTCCAGTCATATGATGTGAACATCCACTGTCAATCATCCATTCATCTTTCTCTTCAACTTGTGTGGCCAAGGCTCTGTCCACATTCATGCAATTTGTAGAATCAGGATAATCTTTTTCCTTGATAGCAATAAATACTCATTCATCATCTTTTAAACCACCTTCATCAGATTCATCATCTGTCACATGTTCATCAGCAATATAGTAACATTTACTCTGATATCTAGGTTGGAATATCCTAGGTTTATTCTTAGACTCTCTTTCTAGACATCTTGAAGTAAAATGACCAATAGTTTTACAAGAAAAAACATTTAAGAGGCCCGACTTTCCTTCATACTTACCAACACTTTTAGGCAATCTCATCGCAATAAGGGCTTCAAGTTCTTCCAACTTACACTCTTCTTCTTCAATCTCCTCCATCTCTTTTGTATATCTGGGTACTCCTGTATAAATTTATCCCAGATCATATCTCTTAATATCCTTAGAAATAGTAGCTTTGAATGCAGATTCAACTCTAGGAAGGGCATCGCCAAATTCACTCATCTCAAAGACTGAAAGCTTACCGATCAATATGTCTCTCTTCACATTTTTCATAGTCATGATTTTCTCAATAGAAAAGAATTTGTGTTTATAGGAAGGGGGTAAGGATCTAAATATTTTAGCAATAATCTCTGGGTGACTGCAAGAAGTCGAGTCCCACTTTTGGGCAAAAAGTGGAAGTGTTTTCCCTGTTTTTCAATTTTTCTCTCAATTGATGTCAAAAATTGAGGAGCTCAAAGATTGAATCTCAAAAATATTCACTAATATAAAATATATTTCTTAGATTCTACTTTTCAAATATGTAATTTATTTCAATACCCAAATGGTAGAAATTTATTTTTAGTAGGCATGTCTAAAAACCACTTTTAAAATGCCTGTTTCAGGACCATACCACACACGTGTACGAACATCATATTTTGACCTAAATAAAGGAATTTTTGTGATTCCCTTTGGCAGAAGATACCTAGACACAAAATTTTGATGAGTATATTTTTGGTTTTTTTTTTAAATTGAACATTTTTATACATTAATTTTTAATTGACTGTAAAGTCTAATTTTGAAACCTCTAGTGTACAACCACCATAAATTGATGTAATCTTATCATTTTTTAAATTTTTTTTAGCTTCGCGGAATTTCTATGTAGATTGATGTCATATAATTTATTTTCCAAAAAATGTAAAAATAAAAAGTTATTAAAATTTTAGTGAATCTCACTATTTTAAGTTTATGTACTACTTTTGATTAATAAATAATGAAAAACTATTAAAATTAATCAAATCACTATAAAAATTACATTTTTGATTTCCGTACAGTAATAAGTCTAATGGGTTTTCATTTCGTCAAAAAATTCAATCGGGAAGGCCTTCAAAAAATTATGGCAAGGCAAAAATATGGGATTCCAATGCCTTGGCCATTATTTTGCAAGCCCAAGCATAGGCTTGGTCCCACCAATCCTGTCCCAACCTGAAAGCCAAAGCAAAGGGATATTTTCCAACCCAAAACCTAAGAAACAAGAACCCCTTATTTAAAATTTGAAAAATGGGTACCCATTTCGTTCATTATCGTTAAGCTAGAAATAAGTGCCCATTTATTTTTAAAAATGGGTACATATTTCTAAAAAATGGGTACTCATTTCTTATGTATCCGTTATCTGCAAAAAAAAAACTAGAAATACAAAATTCATTGATTGAATGATTATTCAATCATTATTCAAATGATCACCAACTTTAGAAGGAATGTTTGTCAAAGAATTCCATATTCTTGTCTTTTATGGATTTGACATGAGAAAACCCATTTAAATTCAAAATTTGGTGCAAACATTGAAGTTTTTTTTAAGCTGATTGAATATGGGATCAAAGCAATGTAAAAAGAGGCAAAGGAAGGTTCTAACACTTGAGGAGGTTACAACAAATTTGGAGGAGGCAACATGGAAAAGAAGCTGAAGGAAATAGCTGATAGGGTGATGGAAGATGAATTCACAGGGAAAATCAATATATTGAATAACAAAGTGGAAAAATTGGAGGATACTGTGTGCAATATTGGCAAGCAATGTATGGCAATCTTAAAGGTGTATACTGGTCATGCGAAGATCCTGATTGAGAAGCTAGAACAAGACAGAGGGAATAAGGATGACAAAGAGGTGAAGGAAATCATGGGACCTAGTAAACATATGCGTGGTGGCACCAGGAAGTCGAGCCAAAAGGATTACAAGGAGACTGAAGATCTCAAGAACTCTGTCGGTCAGATGCAGATTATGGTTGTCCAGGCACAAGACATTGTGGATGGCATGTAGCTATCCTGATTTTGGTCCTATCTTTTTTCTATCCCTGTTCATGTTTTTAGATCTTTGGGGATTTTTGTTAGGTTGCTAGGCTTCCGGGATTTTTTGCTTTCCTTTCTGGGTGCTTCGACACAGTTTTAGCTAAACTTTATTGAATATTTGTAAAACTCTTTTTATAGGTTTTGAGTCCTTGTAAAACCTTTTTTACATAATTAGAACAAATATGGAGGAGGAAAAAAGAAAGTGAGAAAGAAGAGCGATAATTTGATAATATAATAATGCTGGAGCATCAAATTCAATAATCATTTCAAAAGAGGAGAACATTGGAGACATCATGATGGATGCAGAGGCCGAAGAAGAAAATAAAATAGAAGAAAATTCAGGTGCATCTTCTAATCATATTTTGGATACAGGCATGTCTTCACAACCAGGTGTTTTTTATGATAAAGAAATTGGTGATTTTCTACAAGTAGGATACTCTTTGAATAATATATATTTTCTTCCTAAAAATAGAGAAGCATAAATTGCACATCAAACATCAAATATTAGTAAGAATAATCCTAAGGATAGATAAATTAAAATTGAAAATCAAAAGCCAATTGAAATTAATGTGGATGTAGACATTGTTAGAATAACTGAGGGGGAGGGGGGTGAATGAGTTAGCTCCCAATCATCCTACAGTACCAAATTCCTCCACATGTATATAAAAACAATTTCAAACATATAATTCAACTCGGTGAAATGTATTCTGTAAACACAAACTTTAGTCAATAGTGTTTACTAACTTTCAGTAAATTAATAGTGTGATTACCGATCTAGGTCAATAAAGTAAAGTGTAAATAAAAATAACATTCCAAAAAATTCATGAACATTGACACATAGAGTTTAACATGGAAACCCTTCTAAGGGAAAAAATACCTGGGACCGGTAACCCAAAATCTTTAACTCTTCTGAAGTGAGCTCAGTGAAGAGCCAACCCTGTTAAATGTTACAATGCACACTGTTAAATGTGACCTAGTTAGAAGATTTAAAACTAACAGTTCTCTCTTGACCATGAATTCACTATGGGGTCAAAAAGAAAACACTCAACATTCATTAGAATGTCATAATAAAGACTTTCATGTCCTTCTCGGTTAAGAGATTTATCTATAATAATGGTTAAAGTGATACAATAATGATCTGATTCAAATACAAATCTGTTTTGCATATTTTCAGATCTATGCTAAGTACATAATACCTCTGATCAATTTGTTCACTTCAGTTCATCACATACTTCATACTTTGTTCTACTCGATAATGCTCTTTCCTCTGTCGTTTGGTGATGTCTGCAGAAAACACTCGGTTTTGTCTTTAATCAGTTTGATCAGTCATGCATAAACTTCACATGTGCGCATCATAGGATCATGTATGATTCATAATGAATCTCTTGTCTCTTATATAGACATCATAGCTCATTTGATTGCCATCCTTTAGATTTTTCCGCTTAATCTCCATCGTTAATTTTTCCGCTTAAACCATCCTCGACAATTGTGTTAAAAACACATTTCAATCTTTGTCGTCCGATCTTCCTTGAATTTTCATAACCCTTTGATCAAAATAAAAAACTTTATCTTTTACCTCAAAATAATCAATTTCTAGCTCAGCATTCTAGTCAGCCTCGATTTGATTAAATTTCTCGGTCAATACCATGTTGTGTCGGCGATCCCTAGTTTGGTTATGACCGTGCTCGGTATATACTATGTTTTACTCAGTGTTCACTGTCTCTCGGTGTATACAAAACTCTTCATTTACCAACCACATAAACTTTGTTTTTTCTAGTTCTTCAATCCATAATAAATGTTTGTCACCATAATGATACTCAAATAAGTTGACATCAATGACAATACATTAACTGATAATGTTTATCATCACATCTGTAACTTGGTTGATTATCAAAAAATGACTTCAAACATACAATCAGTTGTAGTTCATCAGACATAGAAACAAAAATTGAGAAAGAAACCACTTTGAATGATAATGAAAAGAATGAATATTTCAAATTAGAAGTAATGTTCTAGACAATCTACGTGGTTTGGTTTCATGGAAACAGATTAGGACACATGCAAGTAGATTGTTTAGACAATATTTTTATAATAAAAATTAGGGTTTCAGTGTCAACTAATGTTACAACTAATGGAAATGAAAAAAAATGCAAAAAGTGATGAAGAGGTTAGGCATTGATGTCAAACTCAAGAAGAAGGATGATTCTTTAAAATAAGTCATTTCAAATGTTGCTAGCACCTTTGATACAATCAAAAAGAAAAGTCATTCTAAAGATAGGAATGTGACATGACGAGAAATAACAAATTTAGTAAACAAAATAATTTGTGATAAAATAATGATGACTAACATAAGTGGATATATGAATATCCATTGTAAAAAATTGACAAGAGCTGTAAAGAGAAGAGTTAGCTTTGAAAGTGATTTGAAAAACCAATTGTGGAGTTTTAGTGGAATACTCCTGAGGTACGACATCAAACTTAATGGTGAAGTCAAAAATTTGATTTAAATTTTTTGGCACGATAATACAAGAGTATCATCTAATGCCAGAGATGTTTTAAAATTAAGAGTCGGGTCAAAAACTTGTGATCCACATCTAAAACACCTTTTGGACATGACTCAAACTGAATTGTACATTTTTTTGGATGATTAGGGGTTATCAGATATTAGCATTAGTCAAAGATCTTTTGAAAAATGCAAAGCCTGACATGTAAAAACTAACAAGGAAAGAATCTCTTGGAGTTGCAAAACTCATGTTAAGTTTCATTACCATTATGATGTATTTCAATATATACATTCTACCATGCATACTAATGAAATGTTGCAGGAATGTGGTATAAATAAACCACCTTAAACTATAAAGGATTTTATATCAGGTTTCTTTTGTAAACCACCTAATGAGTAATTATTTCTTTTGAATGTGTGTGTTTCTAGTGTATGTGATATATGTGGCAACCTTGCATTGTTAGGTGAATGTTTGCATGAGAATATTTCAATTGATTTTGGATAGAAATTATTTAATGTAAAAAGATTTAAAATTGTTGAGTATCCATTAAAGGATGGAAAGGTTGGAAGACGATGTGAACTGATTACTTAAAAAGTAAGTGTTCATGAATTTATGAATGAATTAAAGAGTAAGATCATACCCAAATATGTGAAACACTCCCAAAATCCTTGATGGATTGATGGGAAGTTTCACATATGAAAGAATAGATTCCCAGTTGGTAGTATACTTTCAGTCGTTGAATTTGCAGAGAAAAAAATGATTGAACCGCAAGATGAGATCCAAGAACAATATTATGTTTCAGTGCAAGTATAAATTTTTGTTCATATTGTCTATAGGCATGCACTTGATAGTATAGAAGAGAATAAATTGTTTTGAGGGAGTACCATTTCTATTTGAGTGATAGTAAATTACACTCATCAGATTTTGTACAGTATATCTTTAAGACCTTTTATGACAATTTAAGGGACAAATACATTCAGATGACACGACATCTAATATGGTCAGATAATTGCACAAGGCAATTCAAGAATGCTAGAATGTTTTATTGGTTGAGTAGGAAACAAAAGAAAAATAATATCCAACATATGTGGAGATTTTTTGAGGTTGTACATGGTAAAGGAGAACACGACAGAGCTGGTGCATGTGTTAAGAGAGCCCTTTGTAGAGAGCAACTCAAATTTGAGTAAAATGCCAAATTTAAAGATGCATGTGCAATTGTGGAATGGTGTATTTTAAGATTATCTATAGGATCAATTCAGAAATTTACAATCAGACGCTTATTATGGATAGTTGAAGAGAAGAATATCCTTTCAAGATATGATTGTGATACAATCAATAGGTCAACTAAATGACATTCATCTAAGAGTTCTAATTCTAACACTTGAACTATATGGGCTAGGGAGATTGCATGTTTTTGTCAATTTTGTCTTGCAGGTGATTGGGAAGCATGCAAGAATACAAAATGGGTTGAAGAATAGAAACAAAAATCTTTAACACCCAGTGAGACACAAGTTCAAGATTATATAATAAATGAAGACCTAGATCATGCATTTGCATCAGAAGATTATGATCATGTTTCAGAACTCATACAACTTGGTAATTTAATTCAATTTCTTGGTTCTTTAAATTATATTATTTATGTATGTCATATAATATGTTTGTATTTGAATTAAATCTAACACTTTATGTACACTTAATTTTAGTTTGCAGGACATGTGCATGATGTTGTTGCACCCGAGGAAAATGAAGAGAAGACCTAGTATTGATTTGCTCGATGTGTAGAACCTAATAAAAATTTAATATGCCATCGAGTATATGATGATGGTTTTGAGTATCCAATTGGGTCCATTGTGGTAGTTGGTACATGGCCATGAAAATACCTAACGAGAAGGAATGGTTTGCCAGCTTTTGAAGACTACCAAACAAAAAAGAAGATTATACACTAGTATTCCCTTTTGGTAGTGGAAAAAAATATTAAATTAGAAAGATACAAAGAGAAACCTACAAATAAAATATTATGGAAACTCTAAATGGAAGAGCATGATACAATCATAAATGCATTGCAGAAGAGAGAGGATGCAAATTGTACATTAGGATGAATAAAATACATGTGAGTTTTTGGTCCTATTTAAATTTGATTTTGATAACTTTCTTTGTCCCTTTAACATATATATTATTATTATATATAGCTAATTATTTTGTTAATTTAGGTGTCAAGTACAACTTGATGGCATGTATGACAACTACAACGACTGCATTTTCTAACTTTTGACTAATCAAAATTCTATTACTTGGTGAGTACAGTTGTTTTATTTAGGTTTTTGGTCCTAGATTTAAATTTGATTTTGATAACTATCTTTTTCCCTTTAATATGTATATATTCTTCTTATATATAGCTAATCATTTTGGTATTCAGATGTCAAGTACAACTTGACAGCATGGATGACAACTACAGCTTGTGCATTTTACAAATTTTGACTAATCAAAATTGTAATATTTGGTGAGTACAATTATTTTATTTATGTTTTTGGTCCTAGATTTGAATTTGAATTTTATAATTTTCTTTGTTCCTTTAACATATATATTATTCTTATATGTAGCTAATATGGTGATAATCAGATGTAAAGTACAACTTGAAGACATGTATGACAATTAAAGCTTATACATTTTACAACTTTTGACTAATTAAAATTATAATACTTGGTGAGTACATTAGATTGAATAAAATACATGTAACTTTTTGTAGCATTAACTTAACTTTATTTAAATACATATTTTCTCATGTTTGAACATTCATTTTTATGTTGCAAGTCCCCTAGAAGAACATATACACATGTTATATGTAGCAATGCTCACTTGTATTCATCCAATTTTGTTTTACAAGCAATGTATACTTGTATTCATCCAATTTTTTATATAAACACTGCACAATTGTATTTGTCCAATTTTGTTTTATAAATAATGAGCACTTGTATTCATCCAATTTTGTTTTATAAATAATGCACAATTGTATTCATCCAATTTTGTTTTATAAACAATGCACACTTGTATTCGTCCAATTTTGTTTTATAAACAATGTACATTTGGTCATATGTTGTTAATTTTAATTGTTTTGTACTTGATTTGATATTTGTTTGTGATAATTAATTGACCTATGAACTAATTGATGATGATAAATTTATTTTAAAATTAATATTGTATTTGTACATCCATGTTCAATAGTTAAAATTAATATGTCATTATTTGATAGTTAATTATTTTTATAGTTAGTCAAAGTCAAGATTAGTTATAGCTATTTTTTCATTTCAATTGTAAAACTAGTTAGTTAATGATAGTTTTTAAGTCAATTGATTTTGTCAATTATGAATAATTAACTACTATTAATGATCAAATTATTTATAATATTTAAATTTTTAGAAATTATAATTGATATTTAATAATAAAAATAAGTTGATATTTACTTATATTTTTGTAAGAAATCAAATCTAGTCCACATAACATATAAATTCAAACCACTATAAAAATCCATGAAATAGGATAAAAAGTCCATGAATAACATAAATAACATAACAAATCCATATGATCACTATACAGTTAAGAAAAATATTGATCTTGCTGAGAATGTAGGGCCTGAGGATGTCCCTCCTATAGGAACTGTCCCTTTGGGGACTACTATCACCACTACTGGTAGTTCTGAGGTTGTTCAGTCTACTGGCGTTTCCTCTTCCGACACTATTTCAGGTGTTGTTGGTTCGGGTCTTGCTGGATCCACTGATAAGTCTACTGGAGCTTCTGCTAGTACTAGTCCTACTAGTTTTATAGCTCCCAGTGATTCCTCTACTGCTGATGTTCTTCCTGTTGGTTATGGTATTGCTGGGTCTTCTTTCATTTCTGTTGGTAGATTTGGCAGTGGACAATCTGCAGAAAAAATTGGATTTGGTGTTTCTCCCTTGCGTTTGGAGGCATGTCCCTTTGTTGGATATGTACTGACTTCTTCATCTTCCTCTCTCTTGAGACCTTCCTCTCAAGAAAACCTGGAGAAGTTTTCTTTGGTAGAGGAGGGGTGGACCCCAGTTACTGGTAAACATCATAAAAAGTCCTCATTATAATTTGACATGACTCTCCGCTCCCAGAAGAAGGGAGGTAAGGGTAAATCTTAGATCTAGGTTGTTCGAGCTTTTAAATTAAGATAAAAAATCATTAGAAGGGTGCTAAAGGAAAATCCTAGTTTGGATTTTTCTTTATCTTGGGTTTTCATGAAGGTTGTTTCATACATTTCTTCATCCAGGTTGTGGGTGCCTGTTGTAAAACCCTCACCTTGGTCTTGGTCTGTTATGTTTTAGAGGGCTTCTTTGAATATCTTTTGTGACCACTTTGTTCAGGGTTTTGAGGCTCCTTCAAAACCTGTATTTACCTTAATAAAAAACATAACAAATCCATGATATAAGTCCATCGACATACATCAAGTCATGATAATCACACAAGTCCTAGAATAACACATGATAATGTATGATAAAAATTCTTAATAACATGATAACAAGTCCTAAAAACATGATAATGTAAGTATATGATAATAATATTGTTGGCAAGTGATTAATTTTGTATGTTATAAATCACCTTTTGGTTGTCATTTATGGAAACACATCTGGCATATTGATCGATTGAATAGAAGTTAAGTTTTGATGATTCAGTTCTAAAATCGACTAAGGACAAAAGAAGGAATACAAAGTTATATTCGGTATCAAAGATCGAGATCAATGAGTTATCACATGAGAACTTAGAGGAAGATACTGTGGGGTATGTATGACCTACATCTAAGGTTTCTTTGATTTTGGTGACGATTATAGAGAGTTAGAGAGATTTGAAGATAGGCGACATCAACAGAACAACGAAATAGAGCAGTTGGATAACAACAATGATTTGGGGAGTATGACGTGGATTCTTGACAAGCTAAGTTGGATTATGACTGTGGATAATATATGTTTTGGTTATGTAAGAGTGCCAAATTTGTATTTTCTCTTTGCATTATTAATTCTATTTTGTATTGAGAGCCGACTGTGTAATATTGGTTAAGTGAGCCGACTTGGTAATAAGATATATATATA